>JARHVA010001749.1:1277500-1755000 GCA_037957365.1 Torreya grandis
TGGCGTGTGTAAGGTTCCTTGTTAAATATCTACACCTCCAAAATATTCATTTGCATCACCCTCCTTGATGATAATATCCATCCATATCTATCTATAGAGTGGACTTTCTCCTGCATCCATCTCATAATGTAGATGGGAGTTAGTCCATATCAATGATAATCAATAAAATGTTACTAAAGCACAATAATACTAAATGAGCATAATCCACATGTATATGAAACTCATGTACAAATAATAAATCAGGTAATGAGTCACAAAAAATAATCATTTTATGTTTGTCCATACATTAACATAAATGAAAATAGTTTGTTACAATAGTAACTAAACAATATTAATCCCATTAATATATATTTAATAAGTAAATCAAGTTTAGTGAGGAAATCAAGATGTAACACTCTTATTCCATTCTAAAAATTTGATCAATGACTTAGTAGTATAATAAAAATACTTCTCAAATCAATGATAAAAAAGAGAGAATTGTGATGTTCCATCAAAATAATTTCCTATTCCTCCTTTCTATGCCTATTAAAATACCACATTGTAGCAACTTTCTTAACCTTTTTCAAATTGGAAACAATTAGAAGGCTAGAAAAATCTTGAAATGAAGCATCATGTGAAGACCATTCATATTTCAATAAGGAGATATAAACTTCATCCTCCAACCAAGTGGGTTTAAATTTCAAGGGGCTCAAGGGTTTAGATCTTCCTTTTCAATATAAATAACAATAGGAAGATGGTCTGAATCCCCTCCAAAATCCACCTCGGACTTGGTCCTATAAGAACCATTAAACAAATATTCTTAGATAAATAAATTATTTAATCTCTTAGCCACTCTCTCATCACTATTCCTCATATTCATCCAAGTTTTAACCAAATTAATTGGTTCCATATCCAACAACCCAACTTCCTCAATTTTGTACAAAAATTAATCAACTAATGGGTTTACCCTAAAAATATTCTCCCACACTTTAGCTTTATTGATAGTAAAATTTAAGTCCCCCAAAATAATATTATCATATCATAAAGAGTCATGTGTGACACAATCATCCTAAAAGAACAATCTTTCCTCTTATATAACATAAATATTAACCAAAAAGAAAGTTTTACCCAAAGCTAGAGAGTAGAGTTTAGTGTCAATCCCTAAATGCATAATGAAAAAATTAACCCACATTAGAGTTGAAATATGACATCTAGATATCAATCCCTCATAATTCTCATCAATGTCAACAATAAGAAAATCCCAATCCTTCAATATTTTAGAAAAATCCCTAATGACCTTCCCTTCCCCTTTAGTATCCTATATCATAGTCATGTCATCTTAATAGATTCAACTAACCTCCTAATGTAAAATTTTTTAGATGGGATTCCCAACCCTCTAATTTTTAGGGACAAAAGGATCATTGGGAAAACTTCTCAAGGGTATGCCAAGTTTATAGGGCCCCTATTAAAGTTTTTTGTTTCCATTAAATATTTATCTCTTCCCATTATTTATAGCATGAGATAGATTAGAGGTCCTACCCATTCCCTTAATTTTCCCCTCCTTTCCCATGGTTATACATAAGTCTCATTCAATTCCTTCATTCTTGACTACCCTAACCATAATTATATATCTCAAAGGATATCTAGCCTGATCCGATATGGATAATGTATCTTTAGTTTTATATCTAGAGGAATACCCTGTATCCACATAAACCCCCCTAAAATTGGTATCTCCTTAAAAAAGTGCCCAAATATGGAAGAGACTAATTTAATACTATGGAAATCATTAAATTTATGTACTAATATATGATCAATACTTTTTACCTTCACCATCTTATGATACTTACCTTCCTTACTACTCCCCCAGTCAGTACACTGCATTTTTGAGATATGAAGGGGGGCTACCTTAACCTACATCAAATTATAAGCACCCTCCCCAAACTTTCTCATGAAAAATGGATGCTTTTATATATATGGATCCATCATCATAACATCTCATGAAAAATTATCCTCATATTGATTTATCTTTTCCACTAACACCTGATCAACAAGCATAATAAGATATTCATCTCCTTATAGATTACTCTTTATTTGAGATACAATAATGACAAAAATATTAAATACATTATGGGAGGCCAAACCTTTATATGAATAGTCAATCCCCATAACCCCATAATTAAGTTTTCCATAACTTAGTGATGAATAAAATAGGTTATCTTTCACCCTCCTATTGACAACATTGACCTCCTCTACCATTCCTTATGGGAGAAACAAATTTTGTAATCTAAAAATAAAAGACATTATTAAATATGACATATTGTGTACTTGAAGGGGATGAAAACATAGTTTAGTGATTGAATATGCTTCCAAAAACCATATTCCAACTTAATTTATTCATCCAACCCCTCCTTAAAATTAAAATCCACCAAAATTTTGGTCACTATCCTAGAGATATATCTAAAATAACAAAGTCCTAATATTATCCCCTATAGACTTAAAAACCTCCAATGACCAAAACTCAAAGGGTAAGCCTATAAACTTAACCCAAATATGAAGAATCAAAGATATCATCAATCAAGGATAAAAATAGGAGTCCACTTTATTAAATATAATGGAGCCTCTCCCCAAAACCATCTCTTACCCATAATATTCCCAACATAAACATTATATATAAAAATTAATGTAAGACAACCTATAAATAAGATATGGAAGACATGATAATAATTTAGTATTGACCACCAAACATGAGTAATCCATTGCTATAAGTTTTTCTCTAGATTCTCCTCCCACAAAAAATCTAGTTAGAGTTATATTGGTTAATTCCAACACTTGGTCTAATTTCACATCCTATCTTAGAACTAATCTAAACCTATTTTTGTAATTTTTAATACAGTTATAACCTTTCCTACTAGAAACCATCTTGGATGAACCCACAATCCCCTTAGCCACCTCAATAATTGTGTCACACCTCCCCTCTAACCATGAGATATCAAGATCTTCTGACCAAAAACCTCATGCATCTGTAAATATGATAACCCCATTTGATGACCTATAATTATTCGAAGTATTTTTATCCCCCTATACTCTAGGAGATATATATAGATCCAACATTTCTCTATGTCCCTCTATAGCCACATCAAGTCTACTTAACCAAAAATCCACAAACCCCTGCACATGATGAAATAGATTTACCTTTCCTTATGAGATATTTTATCTCCTACCACTCCAATATTTATTCCTTTATAAATTATGTAAATTTTTTTCTACCCCTAAAAGTACCTAAAAATAATTAAGGATCATGAGATCTAGTGGCCAGTGCTTCCCCAAGTTATTCAGTAGTAAGTTTGCCAAAACCTTCCTTCCTAAATTTATCTAGCCAAGGATACATTTTGAAGATTAAGGTACCTTCATGTGGGTAATTTTATTAATCCATAATACCTCTCACTTGACTTCAAAAAATTAGTATGCAAACCTCTTCCATCCTCTACCTCCATGAAATGATACACTCATATAAGTTATTTTTGCTTACATAACATACCTAATTTTTAGACTAAAATTAAAGACCATATTATCTCTTTAGAGTTTGGTCTTATACCTTTCAAAGAGTTCATCATGTTTGTTTGTCTAAATCAATCTTCTTGGGAGTCCATTCTACTAGATGTGAAAATTTGAAATATGAATATGCTTCATTGAATTAACTAAGTATGAATAAATCAAATGTTCATCATAAGTGCTTAGTCTAATTGACATCTAGGCTAATTCATTTTTATTGTTTGAATTTACATGAATCTCTGAAATCTTAGTCTATTTATTTTATTTTGTTTTGAAACACATTTTACAACTTCCTTTTAGACTATTTCACCTTAGGTTTGTGTAAATTATCTGACTATTTTGGAGTTTTATTGCTCCTTTCCCTAATTAATTTGATCCATTTTAATTTTAATTTATAATATAAATGATGAAGAATTCATAAAGTTTCATTCTATTATATATTAATTTCTCATAAAAATGGACAAAACTGGTTTATAATCGAGTGAAATGGCTAAGTTTATTCAAATATTCATTTTTATACTTATTCATTTTTCAGCTTTTACCTTTGCCATTTTTAATCAAATATTTTCTCATTAATTTTTAAAATTTGAGTTGATAATTGTGCATTCACATGTTGTGCTTGTAGATTGTCAAAAAGAGTGTAGGCAACTTAATCAGAACTTTTATTATGAACAAAAGTTTGAACAACTCTAAAAAACTATTCAAGTCTTTTCTCTTTGATAAAAATGTCATGAATTGTATTAGAAGTTATGTGCAAGGGAGACTTTTAAATAGGTTTCAAAAAAAGGTTGTGAAGACTTGGGTCTTTAGGATAAATCTTCATGAACAAAATTTTTGATGGTAAAACTTGTGAAGGATTAGATAGTACAAGGCTTTTAAAGACTATGTTATTAGAACATTTTTCCAAAAGAGAGGCTTTTCAGCGCTAGACTATCATTTTAATTTTAATTCTCTTAACCATTAATTTTTTAATTAATTTAATAAGTGTGTCTTTTTATATTATACCTACAAGTACTAAAATTATATCTCAACTCTTTTCTTATTCAAAGTGGCATACTCCTAAATTTTTTCTTATTCAACATGGCAACTTTTTTTGGCTCTCACCGGCCTAGATATGTATAAGAAGTCTTTTAGGACTTAGTTAATTTAATGATTTTACCTAGAGCCATGTGTCAATTTTACGATTATCAAGATTTATTTGATTTTTTAAAGGTGGTATGATACCACATTTTAAAATCTTTGTGATCTTGGGCATGTTCAAAAGTCTTTTAAGACTTAGCTGATTTCAAAAAAAGTTGCCCGTAACCACATGGCACCTTTTCATTGCTTCAAAAAAATTAGATGATTTTATTCAAGGTTTCTCAATGGGACAATGATGATACAGGATGGTGGGTTAGTAAGATGATGCCCTATGAAATAATACCATTTATTCCATATGCTAGAGATGTCCATACTAGTACAATACCTATGAGTTAATGGGTTAGTGAGATGATGCCACATGAAATCATTTTGATAATTTGATATCCTAGATATGTTAATATAGAGTGAAAATAATCTAATTAAGTGGATGAGTGGGATGAAAAACATGGAAAAATCCTATTATTATATAGTCCTCAAGTGGTCTATGTAATACTTGTAGTCTGTTAGATCCTGAGCAAACAATATTATGATGTATGGTGAAATATTAAAAAAAATTAACATGAACTTAAATCTTTAACCAAGCAATGGAGAAGTGAGGATAAGCCACATAGAAGGAATCATAGAGGAAATAAGCACATGTTGATTTTATGTACAATAAAGCTTGATACTAAAGTTGATGGCCCATCTACCCATTAAAGCCATCAAGAGGCCAAGAATGGACTACACATCTAATTTGATTTACATAATTAAATTGAATTCCAATTTAATTATTAATAAGTTTTCAATCAAATCATGATGTATTTATTATGATCAATAATTGAGAACATAAGATAAATATTTCCTTAAAGAGGTGTGGTTTCAATTATGTAGGATATGGGTAACTAGCTGTCCCAATGTAATCTTAACTAAATTATCTATTAAAATTCATTATTTATTTGGTCTAGAATGGACCCCAACATTTTAATGATGTATCAGAGTGGGATTTTCCCCTAATGGACCATAAGTGGGCATGCCACATTGATGCTTGATGCAATTTTCCCCATAAGTGGGTGAATTTGAATTTAAACTTCATTTCAAGCTCCTTAGGCATATGCTCCTATTTAAGATTAGCTCTTGTGCCATAATAGGGGATATCTCTTTATGGATTATGAAAATGAGACATAAAGAATAAAAAAGTTTTTTGATTTTCTAGGATAACATCTCCCCTTTTCTTATTTTATCTTATCATTACATATCCATTTTCCTAGTCTTTGATGATTGTATGAATTTCAATATATTTTTATTCAAAAGGAAAGCTTTTATGATTGAAATAATATTAAGTCTATATGGTCATTTTATGCACATTTTTATGGTAGTGATTCCCTTCTTTCTTATAGTTTCTCTCCCTCATATAATCTTGCACCATATTTAGTAAAAATTGTGTTAATTATGGCTCAACTGAAGATTGGCCTTATGGGATTCATTAAGTTAGATAATTTTGGGTTCACTTATGTTTAAAATAGGTGTTTTATCACTTTATATTTAATATTTTGCTCTTTATTTATAACTAGGTCAATCTAAGAATAGAAAAATCTAAATTGAACTATTTATCTTGATTGCTTTATAATTATATCAAGGGTTTATCATTCTTATTCCATTGTTACATTCTTGGACATGATAAATTAATAAAGGAATTAATCTTATGAAAGGAGAAAAATATTATAAGTATGACATTTATTAAATACCTTAGTCAAATTTAATTCTTCTATTTCAAATCATTAAAATAGGCCCCTTCCATGGAATAGTTGACATCAACCAACTAAGTGAAGACCAACATACCAAGACCTGGTACATTTATACTTTGGGGAGGTATTTTATTTGTAAGATCTCCCTCCTTTCAAGAGAGGCTAGGGGTTAATAACCCCTTTGCCTAATTATTATCTACATGTCAAAACACATCAAAAAAATTTAGTGTTAGAAGGAGGGCCTAAACCATGATTTGAATTCATTAGTCGAAAACTTGAGATAAAACATTTCAAAACCCTTATATCTGATTGAGCAAGCTGGAGGGTAAAAGGATTAATACCTAATAAAATTCTATTGGGGATAACTTGGAGCTCTTAGAACTCTCTAACCATATAATACCAAAACCAAAAGTTAACAAAAGGAAAGGAAAATTCAAACCCATCCAATCAGCTAAAAGTTCACCAATAACTATGTTTCCCCCTTTTTAAATCCATTTGTAATCCCCCATCCTTTACCAATGGCCAATATGGCCTAGCTTAGATAGGGAGGCTATTTTCCTATAGATATCCCAAGCGTGGATCATGATTTATGTTGTTCCCAAAATTAGCTATGCTCATTTTTGGAACAACTCCTATGAAGCTTGTCTGTTTCACTCAAAGTTCATCATTCGAGACAAAGCTTCTCTTGATATCGAGTGTAGTTGAATAACTCCTTGAAAAGTTCACAACCTTCCCTCATTATAATTTATTAAGAAATGTGAAATTCATTGTAGTCTCAATGCAATCAGAATGTCAATTTTTTGATAAATTTTAAGGAGTTAGTTTTTTTGGTTTCCATACAGGAGCAACATTTTTTGCCACCATTGCATAATGTTTTTTGTTCACATGTAATGCTAGCATTTTTTTCCACCTTTACATGTGGTTTTGTGTTCAAATGTAAAGGTGGCAATTTTTGCCATGCTTACATCTTTCCATGTAGGAGCAGCAAAAATCACTACCCTTTCACTTCAAGTGCCTCCCTGCAAGAGCGGCGATTTTCACTACTCTTGCATATTTATTCCTCTTCATCATGTAGAGGTAGAAATTTTTGCCACCCCTACATGATCTCAATTTTGGTTGCAGCATTTATGACCACATGCACTGAGTGTTTAACATTGGATTTACCCCTTCTAAATGCTGATTTGAGCCTCATTTGGATCATTCCAAGTTGTTTTCTCCTCCTCCCTGTAGCCAGTCGATCGAGTGCATGAGTGGGATTGTGATTTTTCTAGCTTCAAGAATGGTATTTTGATTTAATAGGTAGGTTTTACATTCTTTCCTCTTTTTTTATAAGTTTTCATTTTGTTCTTCCTTTTTTCTTTAAATTTCAATTTTTCCCTTTCTCTCTTTTATGTTTTATTTTTCTTCTTTTTCTCCTCCCCCTCCTCCTCGTTAGGGGAAAAATCCTAAAAAAAACCTAAAAACCAAAATATCATTGCTATTAGTGTAATGGTGGACAAAAATTTCCACTCTTACACAAAACAGAGATAACATGTGTAAGGGTAAAAAAAATTACCACCATTACACTATCCCTTGTTATTCGTGCAAGGGTAGAAAAAATTGTTGTCCTTACACATTTTCGGCCCATGTGCATGAGTGACAAAAATTATTCCCTATGCACAAAAAAACTTTCCTCTACATGTAAGGGCAGCAATTTTTGCCATCACTACACATTTTTTTTTAAATTCTAATTTTGGGAAATTTCAAGTTTTCACTTTTTCAAGCCCACTTCCCTTTGAATTTTTAGCCTACTCATGCCTTAGCCCTTTCAAGTGCATTCCTATGGTCATGATCACCAACATGTAATTTTCCTAGATTACCAAATTTTCCCCTAATTGTATGATCATGATTCTTATTGTAGTTTCTCTCAAGGATCCTTATTCATCGACATCCTTTTGATAAAAGCTCTTCCAAATGACTGAGGTTTCTCTAAAAAAGTTGAAGACAATGAAGTATAAGTATCAAGGTGTTTTTTCAATCACCTCAATTACTTCTAATGTCGATGACATTAGGGATATAGAGATCGGTCACGTAGATATGGCTGAGTTCATGGAATGAACTAGATCAATTAATCTTAGCCATGAAATAAATAAGATAATTGAGAGCAATATTCATCTAGTATCTTCTTTTTCTATTCCAGATCACAACATAGAGTTCATTCTCTAGTGTGCTCAATTATACAATAAGGATACCTAGGCTGTGTCAGATGCTAGTGGTAATGTGGTGATTAGATTGGACTCTAAATTCATTGACAAAGTGTTCGAGTGTCCTCCAACTACTGAAGTATTAAAGCTCAATTTCATTGAAGCACAAAGGGAGTATGACAAAGATCCTGAAAGAGCAAAGAAAGTAATCAATAATAGATGGATCAAGACTCCAAGGGTGAACTTGTCAAGATTGCCATGGAGTTTTCTAAAGAGTGATTTCATAGAATAATTCAGTGACCTGATCATCCTTGTCAACAGGGTAAGAGTTTACTTTCTTCCTCACTATTTCATGAATAGATGTACCCCTTCATTAAGATAATTCTCCAAGGCAAACAAGTCATTTTTTGGGGAGAATAAATTAGCAATGCTCTGCATGAGCAATTGATGAAGGTATCCACTACCTCAAAATTTTGCATGAATTCATACCTGGTATATATTATAGCATCAATGAGAACCTTACCAAGTTTAACATCAAAAGGAGACAAGAGGGTAACCCTAGTATATCAATATTACTCTTAATTGACATTGAAGGGTTCTATCCATCATTTTAGGAGGGTAAATGATGCTTTTTTCATAGTTATTTTTTGTCCCTTTGATCCCCAATAAGAAAAAAAAGAGTGTTAGATGAAACCTGGACAATTGTGAATGACTTCAGATGTATGTTCTTGCATTTCCCTTCTTTTTCTTATCTATGGGTTGGATTTTTCAAAGATCATCCTTATATACTTCCAAGATTCACTTCAAATAAATTGGTCTTGATGAAGTTGTGTAGGTAAATTATTTTCATACATAATAAGCAGATGGAACTCAAGAAACCTAGTTTCAAGTTCCTGATTGAAATTGGCAGGTTCTCAGTATTGACTGCTAGAAAAGGTAGAGTTATGGAGACTAAAATGTAACTCATAACGATGAAGCATTTCAAAAAGAGACCAAACTTTGACTACAGAGGCATAAAGGACATAATCAGGAGGAAGACCCAATTTCACAAGCTTAATCGAAGATGTTTGGGTTGATTTGAGGACTGTAAAAGATGTCAAAAAATGGACTATAGTAGATTGTCTCTTGAGCAGATAGAATACTTAGGACTCATTGATATCCTAAAAATCTAGTAGATGATGGGGATTTGATCAAAAATAGATACCATGCTAAAAAGATCACTGATACCCCTCTTCCCCCAACCCAATGGTCTAAGAAGGAGTTGACTTATTTGAGGAAAATATTTGAACCAATATTGGCAAAAACCAATTATTGGTTAACAAATAAGGGAATCACCTCGAAAGAGTTCATCATAGGATTAGAAGTTGAATTTCAAGAGGAAACAAGGAGAAGGTTATAAAATAAGATGAAGAATAAAAGTGATGTCCCTGCTTCTGATAGGCCACATAAGCCTAGGATCATCTTCATGACAAGGAAGTCACAAGTTGTAGAAAAAGAGCTAGGAACAACAGACATGGAGGTTGAAAAGCAAAGCACCAAAGACCCTGTAGTGGAGTAAATGGAGACTAATGATAGGCCCATAGATCAACAAGAAAAGGAAACTCTATCTCTATAAGAAGTTATACAACCAAAAATGGGAATTTCTTCTTCCCCACCTAACACACCTGTTATAACTCCTTCACCTATTTATCCAATTAGTGTTCCCTCTTCTAGAGCTGCCTCTCCTTCCAAAATTATTTTTGATGACCGTCAAGGTACTTCTAGAGATATTTTTCATTCCTCAAGGTTAATCCCTAGTTTGTCATCTCTATCTTTTGATATCAAAGATAGTTCTGCTTTTGATCATTCAATAGAAGGTGTAGTTCTTACTAATACTCTATCCATTATTTCCACCATCAGTGTAGGTGCAACTCTAGTAATCCAACTATGGAGATTAATACTAATGTAAGTACTTCTACCCTCCCACCTTAGTTGTCAACTTATATGCCCAAAATGAAAAATAGGCCATCTCCCCAAATGACTTTGATTTCAATAAAATGGTGCCAGTAAAAGTCAAGACTCCCAAAAAGCCAAAAATTCTTTCAAATTGAGTATAAAGGGCACAAATTTCTAGAAATAGCAAAACCTCCATATGATGAAACTCTTGAAAATTTTGATGTAAATGAATACTTTATCTCTCAAATTAAGTTAGGAAAGATAACTCATGAAAGCGCTAAGATAAATATGCAGTTAGATATGGACATCTTGGTTCAAAAGTTTGACAGAGAAAGAGAAATGAAGGACCATTATAAAGTAATGGTGGAACAATTGACTGCAGTAATAAGGAGAATAACTTTCACTCTAGAAATAGTAACTTTGGAGGCTATCTCCATAGATGACTCTGTGATTCAAAAATTAGAAAGGACCTGTCTCAAGGGAAAAGTACTTGAAGAGTACTTGGATAAGATGCATACACAATGAATTTCCTTGCTCATAGAGTTGTCTGAGAAAATGGGTAAGATGAGGAAAGTGAGAGCAAAAATGGATGATCTTATCAATATCATTTCTCAGGCTATTGAAATCATAAAAAAACATCTTGACAAGTGGATGGATATGAAGAAATTGAAAATAAGCACCCTAGTATCAATTGGTGTCATTGGTGATAGAGACTCTTATATTGAAACTAAATAAGCATTGACATATAGGAGTTGGGTGCTTAAGGAATTGATAAATGACCTTGAATCATCAAAAGACCTCAGTGAACAAAGTGACATCAGTCTTTTGCATAAATTAGAGGAGTTACCTTGTAAGCTTGCATCGCAAGACAACTAATCCCTTTCAATATAAGAAATGGTTTAGGAATTTAAAGGTATGTTCTAAAAGGAATTTGAAGATAAACCATTCTTGATAGCCTCCATGGACAATATAATGGATAATTAGTTAACTTTAGATAATCTAAAAACTAGGTTAACTAGTCATGTAAAATTAGTCATAACAGTGAGAGATGCCATAGTCAGGGCGAAGATGATTTTCAAGAATACTGTTACTCTAGACAGTAATGGAATACAAGCATCTATCACCATGTACAATGCTCACGCAAAGAAAGATGGGTCTACAAATTGAATCAACTTTCCTTTGATTTAATTTGCATTTTTTTCAAAATGCACTTTTGTAACCACTTTGGACATTAGCACATGTACTTTTGTCATGTGTAATTACATGTAAAAATATGGAAAGTCCAAAGTCAACAAAGACTGCTATCTTTGACTAGGTCAAATTATTTAAATCCTCAAAGCTTCTCCCTATAAATAAAGAGAGCCTCTTTTGTAATAGATATATCTTTTGGTGATTAGAAGTAAAAACTCTACCCAAATTGAGATGCCTTTTGAGACTTTGAGCTCAGATTGTAAATCATATTTTCTTGAATGAATGAGAAAGTGGGTTATTTTTCAAAATTTGCATTGGAATAACTTGTGTTATTTAGGAAATTGTTCTTACATCTTTTTTCCTAATAATATCTCATCTATTTGATTAAATAAGTAAAATGTGTGAAAATTATCTGGAAGAGGTTCTAAAGTTAATTATGAAGACTTTATGCTGCTATGATTACCTTTAGTTTGTGTTTTTTATGTTTTAGTGAAAAGGGTATTAAAAATGCTTTATAGTAATTTTATCTTTTTTGATCTTATACTCTATTGTAGTTTTCAGTAGAGATTTTGAGATGAACTTCATTATACTTTTATATACATTTTAAATTAGTAAATGAAGCAATGAAAGACTTTGTGCTTTTGTGGGTTTCTCGTAGATCCAGTTACTATCTGGGAAGTTTTCCTACTATTTACTGGACATCATTTCTGAAAGAAGAGGATTGATTTTAGTTATTACATAGGATTTTTCCTTTATCTTGTGAACATCATCTTTGAAAAAAGAGAGATGGATGGTATGATCTCACCCCTGAGTCTATTTTCAATTTATATTAGTATATTATAGTTTATAGGGAGCCTCCCCTAGCTGAGAGCAGAGATTTATCTCATTATGTTGTGGTTGATATACCCATTTTGCCTTTAATTATTTGATGAAAAAATATTCATCCAACAATTTTTGGTGACTCTACTTGGGAAATGAATGCATACTTTGAAGCCTCAAGCTTCAAATTGAAGCATTTCTAGTCCTTTTTCATTTTACACTTTGGCAGATCCACTGTACATGCGAAGCCAGAGAGCTCAAGGTATTGTTGATCTTGTATTCAATTTAGTGCAATGAAATAATTTTGAGATCTTTTCTATGCCATCTCACCTTCAACATACCAGGATTTTTCCTCCTACCAACATCAGATCTCTAATACTAGATGAAGCTTCTAGTATTAGTGTTAGTAGAGTTTTTTCTATACTTACCCCACTAAGGTTTATTATCCCTCCTTTTAATATCATATCATGATAGCCTAAGGTCCTTGGGATAACACTTTTGGTCCTCTCAATCTAACCTTGCTTTTACATGAACTACCTCATAGTTTGAGAAAGAATTTCTCCAAATTCTATGGTGATGGGAAAGGCCATCTTGATGAGCATATTTCTACTTTATGCATAGCATGTGGTGTGATAGGCATTGAAAATAAAGATATAGTAGTGAGAATGTTTATAGAAACTTTGCAAGGCACTACCATAGATTGGTTTTATCACCTTTAAGCTCAGACTATAACTAATTGGGACACTCTCAAGGCAAAGTTTGAGGCTAGATTTAAACTTGCAGAAGATGCACATGCCTTGTTGGCTCAGCTTATGCAAATGAAGAAGGAACCCCATGAGATTATGCAAGATTTTGTTGCTAAATTTAACAAGCTGAGGAACAAAATTCCTATAATTACTCAGCCAACACTAGAGAATCTTAAGTGATTTTTCATCAAATCTCAACTTTTTGAAGTAAGTTTTATATTAAGGTGGGTTGGCCTTATAGATATTTTTGTAGCCCAAAATTTAGCTACTGAGGTTGAAGATGATCTTATCCTAGCAGGTAAGATTAGAAAAGATTCTAATAAAAATAAATTTTCCTCGTCTGTTAAAAGTTATTCTATGAGCACCACAAATCCTATGGTGCAAAAGTTGGCAAATGAATTACTATTTATATAAAGACAAATGTCGCAAGGTATTTCTACTCTTCCTTATCGAGAGATGCTAAGAAGGACATTTCCCAATCATTCATATCAAGGAAGCACTACTAAAAATTAAGGACAATCCAACCATCTTCCTTCCACATAGGGGAAGTTCAATTTTGAAGTGGCATCGATCAACTCAGTAGTTGGTTATCATGAAGCCAAACATGATCTTTCTTTCCAACCTAAATTAGCGCAAGAAGATAATGCTAATCTCTTTACATAAGGAGAAGAATAATTATTTGGTGACTCCAATATTGGTTTTCTACAATTCCAAGATGAAGCTAAGAAAAAAGGAGAAGTATATGATGGATCATATGCTATCTTTACTAGGTTCCAAAATCAATTGACTCAACAAGTTGATAAAGGAAAGGCAGGAGATGAACCTCAGCTAGTAGTTTCAATTGCTAAAAGGGGGACTTCATTACCTTTATAATCAAAAGACTCGATGACCAATAAGAAAGTAAGTACCTCAAACCATCATGTACCTTCTTTTTCTATTTCTCAGACTAATGCTACACCTAATAAAGATCAAGATGATGTAGTTACTTCCTCTATTTCTAGTTCATTCCAATTATTTGACATAATTGATCATGCTAGAAAGACCAAGCTTTAAATGACCGAAGTTGAGTACTTGCAAGCCAATCTTGAATAGTTTGATAGGTTAGCTAAATACATAAAAATTAAATCCACCCCTACAGGACAAGATTTTCCAAGGGTGACTCATGATTCCTCAAAGAACAAATCCACCTAGAATAAACTTGTCGTTACTCCTCCTATTACCCCTAGGAAAATAGAACCTTTCTATGTTTTCCTTTTGATAAATGATCATAAATTGAGCAGCTATATAATAGACTCTAGAGCCTCTGATAATGTTATGCCTGCCAAGGTAGCAGATTCTCTTAGTCTCACCTTAACTAAGACTTTTGGTAGATGCTTCTCCATGGAGAATAAGTAAGTACCACTCTTGCGTCAAATCAAAGATGCCCAATTTGCCTTCATGGCTTTTATAGATAAAAGGATTAAAATGATAGTCTTGGTAGCTGATGTTTTAGCTTCCTATGGCATTCTACTTAGGCAAAAATTTTGCAAGGATGTAGGTGGAGAGTTGAATATGGATCTGTCTGAAGCAAGGATACCTGTTAAAGGTGTCATGAAAAAATTTCTTCCTAAGAAAGAGTCAAAATATATTGTCACCCAAACATCAGATCCTGAAGCTCAAATTTTATTTGAATAATCAGGAATGGGTAAATATTTTTTGACCAATAAAGATATTTTTAGCTCATCAGACAAAAGTTCTTTAAGTGACAATTTAGAAAATTTTGATAGAAAATCAAAAGAATTGTTAAGGAAAAGTTTAGATAACCAATAATCTTCCTTTACTAACAAGGATAAATCTTTAAAAACATCAAATTCTAATGATGTTTGGATTTTATAATTTGATAGTAGTTGCTCTTCTACCAGTTTTGGAGCCAGAATTGTCTTGATATCCCCTCAAGGAGAAAATTTTCCTTATTCGTATAAGTTACAGTTCAATAATACCAATAACACCACCAAGTATGAGTCTTTGCTACTTGGATTGAAAGCTGCTCATGCTAAAAGTATTAAGAATCTTCATGCTAAGGGAGATTCCAAACTAGTGGTTTTTCAGGTAAAGAATCTATACCAAACCAAAAATGAAAGATTGTGACATTATCAAAATCTATTATGGGATTGTATTAAAGGTTTTGATGCTTTCAATATTTCTAATGTGCCAAGAGAATTCAATGATTGTGTAGATTTATTGGCTATCTCCATAACCCTCATGGTTCCCCATAAAGATTTTAAAGGGGATAAGTACACTATTGAGCTGGTCTTTTGATCAAGTGTACTTGATAATGCCAATCATTGGTAGGTGTTTAATGATGACAATCAAATCATTACTTTTTTGGAAAATATGGATAACTTTGAGGAGCTTTATTTTGAAGGTAGGGAATCTCCACCATGGGAATCAGTTCTTGAAATAAATTCAAAAATTAGTGAAGAGTTTCTTCAACTCAAGGGGAACAAAATTCTAAAAGGTTTAGCTTCTCTTGAAAAGTTATTTGATAAGCATGATAGGTATGTTAAGCAGCAACAAATGGATTCAAGTTCCTCCAAGGAGTTTGATTAAGTAAATTTGAGAACAATAGAAAATCCCAAAATGATCAACATTGAAAATTGTTGCACTTCTGAAAAAAATATCAAATTCATTGCTCTTCTTCACCATTACATTGATGTTTTGGCATATTCTTATGATGATCTAAAATCCCTCGATCCTGGAGAAATTTGGCATGAAATTATTCTTAAAGTTAGATCATTACCTCACAAGCAGAAGTAAAGGTAATACAACCCTAAAATATTAGGTACTATCCTTTTTGAGATCCAAAAAATGTTGAATACAAGAATTATTTTTCCAATCCATCATTTCACATGGATTGCTAACATAGTCTCGATGAGAAAAAAGAATGTAGAACTTCGTATCTATGTTGATTTCAAAAACTTAAATTAATCTTATTTAAAGGATAACTATCCCTTACCTATCATGAATCAAGTGTTATAAACAGTGACTGGTTTAGAAATGTTATCAATGTTAGATGGTTTTTCTGGGTATAATCAAGTGGAAGTCAATGAAGCAAACTAACATAAAACTACTTTCACTACACCATGGGGCACTTTCACATATCAAAGAATGAATTTTGGTCTGATCAATGATGGTGCCACCTTCTAGAGAGCATTGGATCTTGCCTTTAGAGACATAATAGGGAATTTTATTGAAATATATCTTGATGACTTGACCATTTTTTCTAAACATCATCCTGATCATGTGCATCATTTACAATAAGTGTTGGAATGCTGTCAGCAAAATGATATTTTTCTTAATCCCAAGAAGTCAATTTTTGGGGCTATAGAAGGTAAATTTCTTGGTCACATTGTATCCCAAGAAGGCATAAAAATTGACTCAAAAAGAGTCAAATCTATCCAAAATCTTACTCTTCCTGCTAGTAAGACTGCAGTTCATTATTTCTTTTAAAAGGTGAATTTTCTATGAAGATTCATTCCAAAATTCACAGAGAAGACTCACCACATTATCGACATGAGGAATGGTAAAGACACTTTCTAATGGACTACAGAAGTTAATTTAACATTTAAAGATATCAAGAAAGTGATCACCCATGCCCCAATCCTAGTTTGCCGAAATTATACCAAAGACTTCATAGTATACAGCTACGCTTTTGAACATACACTTTCAACCATTTTGGTCTAACAAAATAAAGAAGGTGTGGAATCTCCCATATCATTTATGAGATATCTCACAAAGCTCATGAATTGAAATATTCAAACATGGAGAAGCATGCTTATGCCATGGTTAAGGTAGTAAAGCATTTCAAATTCTATATCTTGAATTCACATACTGTTATTCTAGTGCCTGATACAATAGTGAAGTCCATTCTAACTCAATAAGAGTTTGGAACTAAAAGGGGTAATTAGATTGATAAAATTTAAGAGTTTGATCTTGATATCAAACCTACCAAACTTGTGCAAGGAAAAGGTCTCTGCTAACTAATTGTTGATAACATACCAAAAGAAACAGGATATGAAGGAACTAAGGTTGAAGATGTGCCTACAGTTCTCTTCGTCATTACTACTAATGAGTGGTATTCCAATATATCACTTTTTTTCTTACCTATGGTGAGTGTCCCACCCATCTATCCTATAAATAAAAATGGAATGTTAAGTTGAAGGCTACTAACTATGTCTTATGGGATAATGGTTTATACAAAAGAAGCCTTGATGGGGTGTTTCTTCGTTGCATCGATAAGGTGAAAAAAAGTAAACTTTTGGAGTCCTTCCATAATTTGGCTTTTGGAGGATATTTTTTTGCACCAGTGATGGCTTAAAATATTCTATGAGCTAGATACTATTGGCCTACACTATTTCAAGATACGTACACTTGGGTACGTAGGTGTGAGTTGTGTCAACAATTCGTTAGGAAACCTAAATTGGTGGCATTAACCCTAGGTCAAATAGTAATTGAAGAACCTTTTCAATAATGGGGTATTAATGTCATTGGCATTGTGAACCCATCTTCAAGTGCTAGACATGACTATGTTCTCACCACGATAGACTATTTTACCAAATAGGTGGAAGCCATTCTAACTAAGCATGCTACTTCAGAAATGGTATGTAATTTCCTTAAAGAAAATATCATCTCCTAATTTGGGGTCCCAACTAAGATTGTAATAGATAATGCTACTTTTTTCTCTTCTCATGAGGTTACTAAGTTTTGCTACAATTACAGGATTATTCTTTCCCACTCCTCTGACTATTTTTCGTAAGGAAATGGTCAAGCAGAATCAAGCAACAAAAATATGGTTACTATTATTAGGAAACTGGTAGATGATAATCAGAGAACTTGGCATAAAGCATTGTTCAATGCTTTATAGGTAGACATAATTACACCCAAGAGGGCAATAGGTATGTCACTAGTTCAACTTCTATATGGTTTGAATGTGGAGATACCAATCACCCTAGAACTACTAGCACTGAAGTTGGCAAAGGCAATTGAAGATCAAACTTTAAAAAATTATATTGACAAAAGGATCATGTGCCTAACCAAACTAGATGAACAATGAACCATGGTAGTGGACCATGATTACTACACATCAAAATTAGTTAAAGAAACTCTTTGATAAAAGAACAACGATTGGTGATTTTTAGATTGGAGATCAAGTCTTGTTGTGGGACAAGAGGAGAAAACCAAAGGAATGCATGGAAATTTTGATTCTTTGTGGAGAGGTCCATTTACCATTTATCAAGTCTATGGTGAAAATAGCTTCTTGATAGGATATGAAGATGGAACACCATTCTCACTGCCTCATAGTGGGAAACATTTGAAACACTTTAATCCTTGAAGTATTAGATGAGTTCATTTATACATTTGTATAGTCTTATGTATATTTATTTTTATTTTTTTTGTGTCTTTTTCTTTCTTAGCTTGAATCTGTGGCCCAATGGTCTAGATGAAGGCACTTAGAGACTAGATTCTACTCCCATCAATATTTTTAAAGTTTGATTGATAGAAGTTCCCCAACGGGAGCTAGTTATTGTTCTCAAAATTAGCTACACTCATTTTTGGAACAACCCCTATGAAACTTGTCTATTTCACTCTAAGTTCATCATTCGAGACAAGCTTCTATTGATCTCAAGTGTAGTTGACTAACTCCTTGAAAATTTCACAACCTTCCCTCATTACGATTTCTCAAGAAATGTGAAATTTGTTGCAGTCTTGATGCAATCAAAACATCAAGTTTTTGATAAATTTTAAGGAGTTATTGTTTCTAGTTTACATGCAAGAGCGACATTTTTTTCTACCCTTGCATATTGTTTTTTGTTCACATGAAATGTTGGAATTTTTTACTACCTTTACATATGGTTTCATGTTTAGATGTAAAGGTGGCAATTTTTATCACCCTTACATCTTTCTATGCAAGAGTAGCAAAAATCATCACCCTTTCACTTCAAGTGCCTCCTTGTAGGAGTGATGATTTTCACCGCTCTTGCATATTTCTTCCTCTTCATCATGTAGAGACAGTAATTTTTTATGCCCCTGCATGATCTTAGTTTTCACACGTGGCATTTATAACTATGTGTACTGAGTGGTTGACATTGGCTTTACCCCTTTTAAATGCCAATGTAAGCCTTATTTGGATCATTCCAAGTTGTTTTCTCCTCCTCCCTATAACCAGTCAATTGAGTGCATGAGTGGGATTGTGGTTTTTCCAGCTTCAAGCATGGAATTTTGATTTAATAGGTAGGTTTTGCATTCTTTCCTATTTTTGTTTCTAGGTTTTCATTTTATTCTTCCTCTTTTCTTTAAATTTCATTTTTTCCCCTTTCTCCCTTTTATGTTTTATTTTTCTTCTTTTTCTCCTCCCCATCCTCCTTGTTAGGGATGAAAGCCTAAAAGAGACCTTAAAAACCAAAATATCATTGCTATTAGTGTAATGGTGGTAATAATTGCCGCTCTTACAAAAAACTAAGATAACAAGTGTAAGGGCAATAAAAATTGCTGCCATTACACTATCCCTTGCTATGCGTGCAAGGGCAACAAAAATTGCCACCCTTACAAATTTTTAGCCCATGTGCATGGGTAGAAAAAATTGCTACTTATGCATAAACAAAATTTCCTCTACATGCAAGGGTGGTAATTTTTGCTGCCCCTGCATACATTTCCTCAAAAATCCTAACTCTGGGAAATTTTGAGTTTTCTCTTTTTTGAGCGTACTTCCCTTTGATTTTTTGGCCTACTCTCACCTTAGCCCTTTCAAGTGCATTCTTATGGTCATGATCACCAACATGCAGTTTTCCTAGATTGCCAAGTTTTCCCCTGATTGCATGATCATGATTTTTGTTGCAATTTCTCTCAAGGATCCTTATTCATCGACATTTTTTGACAAAAACTCTTTTAGATGACTGAGCTTTCTCTAAAAAAGTTAAAGACAATGAAGTACAAATATCAAGGTGTTTTTCTAATCACCTCGATTACTTCTAATGTCGATGACATTAGGGATATAGAGGTCAGTCACGTAGATATGGCTAAGTTCATAGAAAGAATTAGATCAAGCAATCCCAGCCACAAAATAAAGAAGATAATTAAGAGCAATTTTCATCTAGTATCTTCTTTTTCTGCAGTAGCTCACAACACAAAGTTCATTCTCTAGTGCACTCAGTTATATAATAATGATACTAGGGCTATGTTAGATGCTAATGGTAATGTGGTGATTAGACTAGACTCTGAATTCATTAACAAAGTGTTCATGTGTCCTCCCGCTACTGAAGTATTAAAGCTCAATTTTGTTGAAGCACAAAGGAAGTATGACAGAGATCCTGAAAGAGTGAAGAAAGTAATCAATAATGGATGGCTTAAGAATCTAAGGGTGAACTTGTCAAGATGGCCATGGAGCTTTCTAATGAGTGATTTCATAGAATAGGTCGATGACCTGATCACCCTTCTCAGCATGGTAAGAGGTTTACCTTCTTCCTCACTATTTCATGAATGGATGTACCCCTTCATTAAGATAATTTTCCAAGGCAAGTAAGTAATTTTATGGGGAGAATAAATTAGTAATGCTCTTCATGAGTAATTGATGAATTCATCCACTACCTCCAAATTCTACATGACTTCATACTTGGTATATATTATGGCGTTAATGAGAACCTTCCTAGGTGTAACATCAGAAGGAGATAAGAGGGTAACCCCAATATATCAATATTACTCTCAATTGACATTGAAGGGTTATATCCATCACTTTAGGAGGGTAAATGATGCTTTCTTCACAGTATTTTTATGTCTCTTTGATCCCTAATTAGAATAAAAAAGAGTGTCAGATGAAGCCTAGATAGTTATGAATGACTTCAGAGGTATGTTTTTGCAATTCCCTTCTTTTTCTTATCTACAGGTTGGATTTTTCCAAGGTCATCCTTATATGCTTCGAAGATTCCCTTTAGATAACTTGGACTTGATGGAGTTCTGTAGGAAAATTATTTTCATACACAATAAGCAGATGGAACTCAAGAAACCCAATTTCAGGTTTCCAATTGAAATTTGCAGGTTCTCGGTATTGACCACTGGAAAAGCTAGATTTATGGAGACTAAAATGCAACTCATAACCATGAAAAATTTCAAAAAGAGACCAAAATTTGATTACAGAGGTGTAAAGAACATAATCAGGAAGAAGATCTAGTTTCATGAGCCTATGATCAAAGATATTTGGGTTGATTTGAGGACTATAGAAGACGTCAAAAAAATGGACTACAGTAGATTGTCTCTTGAGAAGATAGAATACCTAAAACTCACTGATATCCCTAAAAATCTAGTGGATGATGGAGATTTGATCAACAATAGATACCATGCTGAATAGATTGCCAATACTCCTCTTTCCCCAACCTAATGGTCTTAGAAGGAGTTGACTTCTTTGAGGAAAAGATTCGAACCAATATTGGCAAACACTAATGATTGGTTAGTGAATAAGGGAATCACCTTGAAAGAGTCCATCACAGGATCAAAAACTAAATTTCAAGAGGAAATAAGGAGAAGGGTATAAAATAGGATGATGAATAAAAGTGATGTCCCAGCTTCTAATAAGCCACATTAGCCTAGGATCATCTTCGTGATAAAGAAGTCATAAGTTGTAGAAAAAGAGCCAGGAACAACAGACATGGATGTTGAAAAGCAAAGCACTGAAGAACCAGTAGTGGAGAAAATAGAGACTGATGATAGGCCCATAGATCAACAATAAAAGGAAACTCTATCACTGCAAGAAGGTGTACAACAAAAAATGGGAATTTTTCTTCCCCACCTAGCACACCTATTGTAACTCCACCTATTTATCCAATCAATGTTCCCTCTTTTGGAGCTGCCTCTCCTTCCAAAATTATTTTTGATGACCCTCAAGGTGCTTCTAGAGATATTCTTCATTCTTCAAGGTTAATCCCTAGTTTTTCATCTCTATCTTTTGATATAAGAGATAGTTCTATTTTTGATCATTCAACAGAAGGTGTAGTTCTTACTAATACTCTACCCATTATTTCCACCACTGGTGTAGGTGCAACTCTAGTAATGCCAACTATGGAGATTGATACTAATGTAAGTACTTCTACCCTCCCACCTTGGTTGTCAACTTATATGCCCAAAAGGAAAAAATAAGCCATCTCCCTAGATGACTTCAATTTCAATAAAATGGTGCCAGTAAAAGTCAAGACTCCTAAAAAGCCAAAAATTCTTTCAAAGATGATTGAGGATAAAGGTTTTTTTTTGGAAATAACAAAACCTCCACAAGATGTAACTTTTGAATATTTTGATGTAAATGACTACTCTATCTCTAGAATTGAGTTAGGAAAGATAACTCATGAAAGCACTAATAGCGATATGCAATTAGCTATAGACATTTTGGTTTAGAAGTTTGATAGAGAAAGAGAAATGAAGGACCATTATAAAGCAATGGTGGAACAACTGACTGCAATAATAAGGAGAATAAATTTCACACAAAAAATAGTAACTCCAGAGGCTATCTCCATCGATGATCCCATGATTTAGAAAGTAGAAAGGACCTATCTCAAGGGAAAAGTAATTGAAGAGTACTTGGACAAAATGCATACCTAAGGAATTTCCTTGCTCATAGAGTTGTCTGAGAAAATGGGTAAGATGAGGAAAGTGAGAATAAAAATGGATGATCTTATCAATATCATTTCTTAAGATATTGAAAGCATAAAAAAACATCTTGAAAAGTAGATGGATATGAAGAAATTGAAAATAAACACCCTAGTATCAATCGGAGTCATTGTTGATAGAGACTCTTATACTAAAACTAAAGAAGCATTGATATATAGGAGTTAGGTGCTTAAGGAATTGATCATCAACCTTGAATCATCAAAGGACCTTAGTGAACAAAGTGACATCAATATTTTGCACAAATTGAAGGAGCTAACTTGGAAGCTTGCATCACAAGACAACCAATTCCTTTTAGTAGAAGAAATGGTTCAGGAATTTGAAGATAAACCATTCTCGATAGCCTCCATGGACAATATACTAGATAATTAGTTGAACTCTGGATAATCTAAAAACTAGGTTAACTAGTCATGCAAAATCAGTCACAATAGTGAGAGATGCCATAGTCCAGGTGAAGATGATTTTCAAGAATACTGTTACTCTAGAAGTATCAAGATACAAGCATCTATCACCATGTACGATGCTCACGTAAAGAAAGATGGGGCTATAAATTGAATCAACTTTCCTTTTATTTAATTTCCATTTTTTGAAAATGCAATTTTGTAACCACTTTGGACATTAGCACATGTACTTTTGTCATGTGTAATTACATGTAAAAATATGGAAAATCCAAAGTCAACAAAGACTCCTATCTTTAACTAGGTCAAATTATTTAAATCTTTTTTAATTTCTCAAGGCTTCTCCCTATTAATAAAGAGAGCCTCTTTTGTAATAGATATATCTTTTGGTGATTAGAAGCAAAAACTCTACCCAAATTGAGATACCTTTTGAGACTTTGAGCTTATACTATAAATCATATTTTCTTGAATGAATGAGAAAGTAGGTTACTTTTCAAACTTTGCATTGGAATAACTTGTGTTATTTAGCAAATTGTTTTTACATCCTTTTTCCTAATAGTATCTCATCTATTTGTTTAAATAAGTAGAGTGTGTGAAAATTATCTAGAAGAGGTTCTAAAGTTAATTATGAAGACTTTGTGCTGCTATGATTACCTTTACTTTGTGTTTTTTATGTTTTAGTGAAAAGAGTATTAGAAAGGCTTTGTACTACTTTTATCCTTTGTGATCTTATACTCCGTTGTAGTTTTTAGTGGAGATTTTGAGCTTCACTTCATTCTACTATTATATACATTATAAATTAGTAAGGGAAGCAATGAAAGACTTTGTGCTTTCATGGATTTCTCGTGGATCTAGTTACTACCTGGGAAGTTTTCCTATATTAGACATCATTTCTGAAAGAAGAGGATTGCTTTCAGTTATTACACAAGAATTTTCTTTTATCTTGTGAACATCATCTCTAAAAAAAAGAGATGGATGGTATGATCTCACCCTTGAGTCTATTTTTAATTTATATTAGTATATTATAGTTTATAGGGAGCCTCCCCTTGCTGAGAGGAGAGATTTATCTCATTATGCTATGGTTGATATACCCATTTTGCCTTCAGTTAGTTGATGACAAAATATTCACCCAACAATTTACATAAGAATCTAGACAAATTCTATCCCAAGTTCATAGTAAAGGTATCCAAATAGCTGAACAACATATCCAAGATCAAAACCTAGGTCCAACATGAGGATGTTAAATGTAGGATATTTACCTATTTTTTAGGGGAAATAATGTATGCTTGGTATCTTGGGTTACCCATGAGGTCTATTAATATGTTGGATAAGTTAGACATAATGTTTGTAAATGGATTTAAACTTCCCATTGATGATTTAATCCTATATCATCAATTTGAAGCCACTAGGAGAGAACATAATGAGCTTATAAGCATGTTCAACACTTGATTCCATAGGCTATACTAGCATCTAAAAGACCCTTACTCTTAGATAAAAGGAGATACCATAAAAAATTACCTTAGGGATCTAGATTTGATGATTTATATGTTCCTTAGTAGAACCCTAATACCTCTAACATCAATCTCTTTAGCATATAATGAATTTATTAGCATAAAATAATAGATGCTATGACAAGGATATGTACTTGGCCCCTTGCCATCATTAAGTCAACCAGGTGTATATAATTAGATACCCATGATTAATCAATCTTTTTAAAAACATAAACCTATGATGAATCTAATCTTAGAAGCCCTGTATGCAAGTCTCAATCTAGTTTATAATCTCTCTCCAATAAATTATCAACCTAATGGTCTACTTTATGTGCCTCTTAATCATGTAATTCCTTAGTCAAAAAACCAAGAATTTCTTCTAATGGCATATAATAATGTTACTATTTTACCTACCAATAGTGGGTATGTAACATTTGATAGTGCTTAGAATACACTTCCATCTTACTTGAACCCCCAGGCCCATGATAGTAATGCTCACACCCATGTGCCTTTATCTAGACTAAAACCATAAGTGGACAACCAACCCAATGCCAACACAAATTTTGAAATGAGTAACCTAAAATAATTATTTTAGAAGCTATCTAATAATATGACCAACTTTTGTAGGTAGGGGACTCATAATTTCAATCAAAATAATAATAAATAGTCATAGGGTAGGAATTGCAATTTCCAAAGACCCAATAGGTAATGAAATTCCTAATCTATTAATGGAAATGTGCCTAGTCCCCTTGATGGTGGTAGTTACAGTAATAATGCCCCCCCATTTTTTAAATTTCATAGAATTGGTATTAAAAATTTAATGTAGATTACATGATACCATAGAACATGTAGAAACTGACTATGGAAAATTCATAGACACCTCAAACATCTTCTAAAAATAGGTGGATAATATGGAGATCATGCTTACTCCTGATGACAATCAAAGCCAAGAATTAAGGACCCAAACACAACCTTTGTGTTAAAAACTTATGAATTTCCATTTGAAGATGAAAATGATCCCAAGGATAACCTAAAGGAGGTCCATACTCTTAGACAGTTTCAAAGATAGAATAATTAACAACTAAGGAGTAAGTCAACCAATCCATTGACCACCTCTGTTCCTTTGAATAACACTTAGATTATACCTAATGTGAATTAAAGTAATAATCCTCTTCTGTCAAAAGAACCTCCAACTTATTATTCACCTAAACATCATAATGCATATAATGTGGATAATAAGAAACTAAAAAATATCAAAATTATTTATGATATATTCAAAGATCTTAAGAAAACTAAATCCAATATAACTATGTACGAGTTGCTTCAAATTTATTATAAAAGAGAATTGATTTTTAAAGAGTTATCTAGTAGTTAAGGGAAATAATCTACTAATGTTTATCATGAACATGTTGCTCTCTATAATGAGAATACTAAAAATCCTCCTTTTCTCTTAACCATTAGGACATTTGTCAATAAAATTACATAACTATTTTGTTGATTTAGGTGCTTCATGGAATGCCATGCCTTATGCCATCTACCAGTAGTTGGGCTTAACACCTATGAATTCAAATCAAAAGGTTGTCCAATTAGATAAAACATAGGTAACGGTAGTTGAGAAGATAAATAATGTCCACATGCAATTGAATTTTTATCCTAGGATTTAGAAATTCATCGACATCCAAGTGGTAGATATCCTAGATGCTTATGGCATGATGTTGAGTCAAGACTGGTTAAGGACTCTGAATGTCAATGTGGTAACCAAATTCAGCCACATATGGCTACCTTCATATGGTTTTCTCAAATAAATCAAGATAGAATAAGAACACAAGGTGGTTCATATGATCATTGAGTATAATAAAATAAATGAGATCCTCTATGAGAAATCTAAAATGGGAGTGTATGTGATGAATAAAGAGGAAGGAACACATAATTCCCTCTCTATTAACATGCTCAACATGTAATAAGGCCTGGAGATGTAAGAGTTGGATCTATTAGATGAAGAAGTATTTTTTGAAATTCTTGAGTTAGCATCCTTCCTAGATATTGCTCTTACATATGATATCATGGGATGTGATGAATTAAATATAAGTGGAGAACATTTATGTTCATAAATAAATCAAAGTCATGACATAACTAGGGATGATGGATTAAAGGTGACTATTTGTTAGGAGGTAAATGTGATAGAAAAATTAAATATATTGAAGACACCATTGTTAAAAATAGAATCAAACTTGTAGATATTAAAATTTGATGTTTCAAAGTCTAAAAATAGATGTGGCATTAGGGTGGAATTGATTAAATCAAAAGGTAAGTCTTATCTGGTGGCCTATCATCTAAAATTCACTTTCACTAATAATTTGGCTAAATACAAAGCATTGGTAAATGGT
Organism: Torreya grandis; assembly: GCA_037957365.1. Lineage (NCBI taxonomy): Eukaryota > Viridiplantae > Streptophyta > Pinopsida > Cupressales > Taxaceae > Torreya > Torreya grandis. The sequence goes on from JARHVA010001749.1 coordinate 1,304,732, forward strand.
CTCCTTTTCACCCTTAGCAAGAAAGTAAAGTTTATCAAAGCATTGAATGAATTTGAATTGGTAGTTAGACAAGTGAGAAGCCAATATTATTGTAATGATAAATTCTTGTCCATATAACATAATGGATTTTAGAATTTGATCAAAGACTTTGATTCCTTTAACATTCAAAATTTCTTAGATAGAAGAATTATATAGAATATGTATTAGCTACTACCATAAGTACCTTAAAACCCATTACCCATTCAAGAATGAGAAGGTTATCAATAGAACTAATTTTTATCCCTTTAGTCCTAGATAACATTAATAATCTCCAAGTCTTTAATTATGACCAACATATACTAGAATTCATCACCATACTGAAGTGTTTTAATATCAAATCATTGATGAGGATGGTGAACAAGACCTCTATTAGGTTGTGGAGCTAAAAGCTTCACTAATGCAGACATGGAGGAGGTTGTTGAGAGGTTACTGAGTTGCAGAGCAACTGATGTCAGTCATATCTAATGAGCAGAGAAACTAACATTGGTCAGTATCGGCTGACGTCAGTCATCTCTAGCTAGGCAGGGATCGACGTCGGTCCCCTGTGTGGTTTGGAACTATGATTTTTACAGACAGTTTGTGTAATAAACTGATTGTTTTCATGTTAAAGGCTAATTTTAGTCTTAGAGCTGTGGATCTAATTATTGTAATTTGATGTCTAATTATTATTTACATGAGATCTATATAATAGACTCATGGGTTGGATTGTAATTTGGGCTAGTTGAGTTGAGCAAGGTTAGCTCCTTCAGAGGGAAGAGAGCAAGGTGTGTTCCTCCTAGTTCCAGAAGGGTGCGGAGTGTGTATGATCAGGTAGAGCTGCAGGTTGTTGTAAGTTCTGGTAGAGATCCACAAGGGTGCTGGTTTGGAGAATCAAAAGGGTTCTTCATGTGTGTAGGATCTTGGTCGGTAGGTGTGCAAGGCCATGTTTGGAGATCTACATGTGTAACTAAGATCATTGATTTGTAGGTGTTTGTGTGTGCGAGATTAAAGGTGATCTATAGGGTAGTAAGGTCTAAGGTGACAACAACACATCAAAGAGTAAGATTAGGTGAGATCTACTTGAAATACAATTATGTACTTAGAGTATGGTGTGTACTTGGATTTGGAGTGCATGGAACACTTGTGTACTGGAAGTAGTGATACTGATTGGTGGTAACGACAGTAGTGATACTGACTGGTTCAAGTTGAACACCAACTCTGTGTTTGAGTTGTGTGTTGGGACCATAATTGAGAGAGTGAGCTCTTGAAGAGATTTACTATTTATGCCCTAGAGGTGTGGGAGCCCTAGAGGTGTGTAAGGAAGAAGACTGTGGCATCTTCTTTGTTGTAATTTCCTTTTGGAAGAGTATTAATATAATTGGGTATTGTCTCTCATATTCTATGTTATTTCTAAATTCTAGTTACTTGTTACTTTTAGTTTAATTCCACATGTTAATTTGCTTGTACATGGTAATAAATTGTGCTTCCTAGATCCTAACAGTGGAGTCAGAGCATGTTTGTTGTTCTAGATTCTTGACAAAGTGGTATCAGAGCTAAGGTTGCAGGGAGTAGGTTTGTGTTTGATTACAAGTCACTCTTAGGGGTTTTTGATTGAGTGGGAGTATAGCAATGATAGAAGGAAGTACACTAAGAATGGAGGAATTGAAAAGCATGAATGGTCAATTATGGTGTTATGGAAAGAAAGAGTAGCTAAAGAAAGATTGTTGGTTGGTAGTAGATCAACATGAAGGAACGGAAGAAGCAGATGTTGCAAGGGTTGTTGCATAAGATGCTCTGGGATGTTCCTTGGATAAAGTAGAATCTTGGTTTATAGATTATGTTGCCTCTTTCCTTGTAGCCCCAAATAGAGGGGTTGGTGAGCCTTGTCAAAGTATTGGCAAAGGGGCAGTGCGGCTAAAATTGTAGACGGCCAACACATGGGTGTTGAAGAAGGTCATGCAGGTCCCAGTCTTGAAGATGTGGCTAATTGCTTCAGGAAAGTTAGGTGATGAGAGATGCACAAGAACTCTCACAGCGAATATACTTGAATTAGTAGGTGGTAAGAAAGTAGGTACTCTTTATCTACTTGCTTGTATTACTAATTATTCTTTTGTTACAAGGACATGGCTTTGTAGGCTTGGTAACATGAGCAAGAAGGAGATGCATGTTCTTAAGAGGAAGTCAGTTGTCTTTGATAGACTTAAGAATTGGAAAGCCTTGGTGTTTATGGAGGAGATGATGGATAGAGATCAGTAGAGAAGGCTGAGTAACTCTGAGCAGGGCAGTTTGGATAGGGTTTTGATCCAAAAAGAGCTCTCGAGTAAAAAGTCATCACTCACAGGCAAACAAAGGTACTGACATCGATCAAAAGGAATCAACATCAAACAGACAAGTACCAACATCAGTCATGTGCAGACCAAAGGATTCAGTGGTGTCGGGCAGGTGGAGACTGATGTCAGTAGGATAATCGGTGTCGACGACCTCGATAGTCACATGGAACTGATGTCAGTTGGATGTAGACTGTGTGGTGATCGAGGTCGATCACTGAAATAGATTTTGGGTGGACAGCAAGCTGTCAAAGAGTCTCAAATGCCCATATGGAGGACTGAAAGGGTAAGTAAGCCTCAAATTCATTATTCCTCTTCTTTATACTCATTGCTCATTACAGAGCAAGAAGGATCTAGGAAACAGTGGGAGCATGGCATGAATGAGGATGTAGAACCAAACGGGAGATTTGGTAGGGTTGCTAGCTAGTATGAAAGCACTGGAAGATGAATGGATTTCTTGGTTAAAGAATAGAGAGAATGGACATGTGAGATAGAAGGCTAGGTCATATGGTCTTGAGGAAGCTCCAAGATAGTGGTACAGGTTTGACAGGTGGATGACAAAGCATGGCTTTAGTCAATGTCATTGTAACTACTGTGGTTTCTTTACTAGGTGGGTGATGATTACAACATCATCTTGTTAATGTATGTTGTGTGTTTGCTTGAGGCAGGGTTACACATATAGGGTTGTTCTAAGCTAAAGGTAAAGTTAGTTTAGAGGTGTGTCATGAAGAATTTAAAGGAGTGAAATTCTTTGGCATAAGTGTGTTCTAGAGACATAGAAGATCACAGGTTGATTTTGTCTCTTGATGATTGTGTGAAACTGGTTAGCACACCGATGGGTTGGATAGTTCTATGAACAGTGTCCTGATTCACATGATGAGGTTAAGTACATGCGTACTGGACTTGAGTTTGCCCAAGCAGTGGGTGATGTCAAAAAATTTGGAGCCAATCTGAGAAAGAAGCACTGGAGTATAGTTCAATGGATTCTCAGGTATCTGAGAGGGACCAACAGCAGGTCAACATGCTATGTAGGATCAAGTTCTTTTCTACATGGTTTTGTAGATGTGGATATGGCAGGTTACTTGGATGATAGGAGGTGTACCACAAGTTGTGTGGTGGGTGGTCTTCATGATTGATCTTGAAGAGGGATACAATCCAAGAAACAAATTAGACAGTGTATAGGTACAAGTACAGTGTAGCTATTTATCTCCAAGTGGGAGATTGTTAGGTTGTGCAACTAAAAGCTTCAATGATGCAGACATGGAGGAGGTTGTTGAGTTGTAGAGCAACTGACGTTGGTCTGATCAACCAATGTCAGTCATATCCAGTGAGTAGAGCAACTGACATCAGTCAGTATCGATTGATGTCAGTCATCTCCAACCAGATAGGGACCGACATCGGTAGCCTGTGTGGTTTGGAACTACAATTTTTATAGATAGTTTGTTAATGAACTAGTTGTTTACATGTTAAAGGCTAATTTTAGTCTTAGAGCTACGGATCTAATTATTATAATTAGATGTCTAATTATTATTTACATGAGATATATATAATAGACTCATGGGCTGTATTGTAATTTGGGCTAGTTGAGTTGAGCAAGGTTAGCTCCTTCAGAGGGAAGAGAGCAACGTGTGTTCCTCCTAGTTTCACAGGGGTGCTGAGTGTGTATGATCAGGTAGAGTTGCAGGTTGTTGCAAGTTCTGGTAGAGATCTATAGGGGTGCTGGTTTGGAGAATCAGAAGGGTTATTCATGTGTGTAGGATCTTGGTCAGCAGGTGTGCAAGGCCACGTTTGGAGATCTACATGTGTAAGTAAGATTATTGATTTGCAGGTGTTTGTGTGTGCGAGGTCAAATGTGATCTGTAGGGTAGCAAGGTCTAAGGTGATAGCAACACATCAAGGAACAAGATCAGGTGAGATCTACTTGAAGTACAGTTGTGTACTTGGAGTATGGTGTGTATTCAGATTTGGAGTGCATGGAGAACTTGTGTACTGGCAGTAGTGATACTGACTGGTGGTATTGGTAGTAGTGATACTGACTAGTTGGAGGTGAACATCAACTCTATGTTTGAGTTGTGTGTTGGGACCGTAATTGAGAGAGTGAACTCTTGAAGAGATTTACTGTTTATGCCCTAGAGGTGTGGGATCCCAAGAGGTGTGTAAGGAAGAAGACTGTGGCATCTTCTTTGTTGTAATTTTTTTCTAGAAGAGTATTAATACAATTGGGTATTATCTCTCATATTTTGTGTTATTTCTGAATTCTAGTTACTTGTTACTTCTGATTTAATTTCGCATGTTAAGTTGCTTGTACATGGTAATCAATTGTGCTTTCTAGATCCTAATAGTGGAGTCAAAGCATGTTTGTTGATCTAGATTCCTGACAACCTCAAATTGGATGGGGATGAGATGATGAACCTAAAGACAAATAGCATACCCAAAGGAATGATCTCACTTGAACAATTATTCAATATAGACTATTAGGAGAATGAGAAGTCCATCCCTATTAAAAATATGAGGCATGAGTAGTGCAACCTTGGTGGTGCAAATGAAGTGAAGAACGTGCTTTAAGGTACCACTTATACCTCGAAAGAGAAATGAGATTTTTCATAAAATATCAAAGAATTTATGAACATGATTGCATGGAGCTATGAAGATATCAAGGTCTTCAACACTTCCATTTTGACACACACTATTCCCCTCAGGCATGGAGTCAAGTCATTTAGGCAAAGACAAAGGCCTATGAATCTACTGATAGAGCTCTTGAATTTCAAATAAGTACAAAATATTAGATAATTAACCTTATTTAGGTCATTCCTAAGTTTATAGGCTTATCCTAAGTCTTATTTATATATGAATTTATTATATTTGTAAATGCATTTTATTCCTACCTTTATGAGGTGTTACTCACTTCCTTAATCCACTTGTTATATTTAAAGTTACTTGCATGTAACTCTCACTTCCCCACATCGCACACACTTTCATCCACTCTTTAAGGGAATAGGCCAAACATGACACACATTTAGGATGCTTATAAGGTAATAATGGGATTCATGTAACTCATATTTTCCTCCTCTATCTCCATAAAAGAGCCCTTCCTTTCCTCCTTTCCTCATTTAAAACTTGAAGCTCTATCTCCTCTTGTTTTGTGCTCTTGATTCAATCTTGTACTTGTGGAGATTTTGGTTGCAAGCCTTATAATAAGATCACATGGATTTTTCTCTGATGCATTTAGTTTACCACTTTAAAACATTTGTCTTAACATTTGTGACTTACTTTTATCAAGGTGATATTATTCTTTGGCTCATCCCTTGTTCATTTATTTCAATGTTATTTTGATCTATAAAATAAATCTATCATGGTATCAAAGCTACGACTCTTCTAACATTTAATTTTGAGTTTTTTTAACAGATTTATGATTAGAAAAGAAGCAAATTAAAAATTATATATTTTTTCTTGATTCATAGCTCTTATTATTTTTATTAACAATTTTTTTAAAGATTGCCTTTTATTACTTTTTAAAATATAATTTATTTAAAAAGGTAATGCAATCTCATTTTTATTTTATATATATATATATATATATATATATATATATATACTTTAATCTTTGTGCCACATTTGGCTTCCTCTTCTTGTCAAATTTTTTTTATGCATATTTATTTCATCCTTGTGTGCTTCATAATCTTGTTTTAGATTTTTTTTTCCTTTGGAAAGATTTGAATATTTGAATTCTAGTCCATTTTGTTTTGTCTTTTATCTTGTGTATCCTGATTATTGACATTTTAACTTGTGTATCAATTCACTTTATGCATAGCCACCTAAACTTTTTTTTAATCTAATGTTTTCATTGGCATCTACAATTTTATCTTTCTAAATTTTTAACGCATTTTATTCTTGTTTGTATGAGTGGCATCCTGTTTAACTGTCCTACATTTATTTTCCACCCTGTGCATGTTGCTTTGATCCATTTTAAAACTATTGTAATCATTATTATTTCACATGATATATTCACCTTGCATGTGGCTTGTGTCATTTCTATCCAACATTCATTTCATTTAATACGAAAGTTTCCCATTTTTTGTTTTATTATTTCAATAAAACAAAGCTTTGAAATATTCATATTGTGGAGTTTCTTTTTGGTATTAAATATGTATTGAGTATTATTTGTTTAATCTCTCATATCTATAATGCATGGCATGAATTATAAAATGCATTAATAAAAAAGAGAGAATTTCAAATAGTGATGCGATCTTGGAATAAGCCACCACTTTTTTCAAAACAAGATAATGAAGTTTATCTTTAACCCCCAAAAAATAAAAAATAAAAATTAAATCAAGTTTTTTTAATTTTGTTTTACTCCAAGTAAAATTATTCCTGTTTTAGTTTACCACGTAAGAAAATATTTAACAAACAGAAAGTTTTTTATAAAAAAATTTAAATCTTTTTTGAAGTTTTTTACCACATAGATAAGTTCTCACATATTTTTTTTGATAATTTAATTTGTGATTTTGAAAAGTCTTTTATTAATATTTTTCAAAAATCACTTTGGTGTGTATTTACATTTACAATTTAATTTATGTAAAATTTTAATTTTGACAAGTAATTTTTTCTTAAATAATATTGTTTTTTTGTCAACTCAAAACTTGGTATTCACTTTTTTTTACTTGTGAGTCTTTTTTGGACATTTAGCTAACATGAATATTTTAAAATATTATTTATGTAAATTAATGTTTCTAGTCATTTATTTTTTTCAATGATAGTTACATGTGTCTCTTATGCTCTCACAACACTAAAATTGATCATTTATTCGGGTTTTAAGCACACTATGCAAACTATTCAAAATGATGAAATAACTTATCTTAAAGAAGAAATAACATGTCAAAATTATACTATTACTAATTTGAATAATTTTATTAATGCACTTCAAAATAATTTTCATTATAAAATAGATAATATGTAATCTTGTCTTGATGCTTTCAATGCTAAATTTATGTCTTTTGCACATGACACTGGTTCTAATTATGGTGAACCTTATTGTGCTTTTGAAACACCTAAAACACTTACACACACTTTTTTTTACCAACCCCCACTTAAAAACCATAAAAAATATTGGATATTTAAGTGATACACTTCGTAAGTGTCAAGATGATTTTCTCAAACCTCTTTTGCTTAAATTTAATGCAAAATCTAAAGGTATTGGCTATATTGCTTCAAATTATTCTAATAAAAATCTGAGATCTTATTGTCCTCCTCATCAAAAGAATTATAATGCAATTTATTTTGATTATACTAATTCTAATGCTCAAGATTTAGTTCTTTTATGCATTATGTAAAATATGGGCATTACATATCTAAATGTTGGAAGTTACATCCATCCAAATCTTGTGGTAAATCCACACAATATATATTGTACTACTGAAAAATGACTAGATCTCCTACCTTTAATGGAAAAACTATTTGGATTCTTAAAACTGATTAATCTTCTAAAGACTTTGATGTGTCCTCTTATGATAATTCTTCTAATACTTCATGTAGAATATTTGTTACAAGTGACACATCTTCTTTGTCTCCATTTTGATTAACTAAATATTTTTTTGCATTTCTTTCTTTTTATTGCATATGATATATTTTTTGATTATGTTGACTATCTTTTTTGTGTGTAGGTTTATGCACTTTATGAAGGAAGTTGTCTTAAATCCATTTTCCTTTTTTGTACATCTATTTTTATTACATTATATACATAAATTATATTTTTTGGTATAATAGTTACTTAACTTGAAAGATTGGTGTTAGCTTGTTTATTTTACAAGTTTATGGATTATTAATCCTTTTGGTTGGTCTTTGTTCCATGATGGATTGACCACCTTATCCAAAGTATATTTTAGAAATTTTTGATGATCACACTTTCTTCCTTGCGACCTTTAGCAGTACTTTCTCCTCTTTTTTCTATCTAAACGTTTGTAATTTCTCTTGAAAGAAGTTTCTATTAAGGGGGAGTATTATGTAATTTTAACTCCCTTGTTTATTTGTAAAATGTTTTCTCCACTTTTGTAACCCCAAATTAAGCTTAAGTGGGAGTGTTTAAAAATTAACCTTATTTAGGTCCTTCCTAAATTTATAGGCTTATTCTAAGTCTTAGTTATGTGTATATTTATTATATTTGTAAATTCATTTTATTCCTACCTTTATGAGGTTTCACTCACCTCCCTAATCCAATTATTGGATTTAGAGTTAATTACATGTAACTCTCTCTTCCCCACATGGCACACACTTCCCTCCACTCTCTAAAGGAATAGGTCATAAGTGGCACACACTTACAAGGCTTGTAAGGTAATAATGAGATTCTATGTAACTACCATTTTCCTTCTCTAACTCTATAAAAGAGCCCTTCCTCTCCTCCTTTCCTCACTATAAACTTGAAGCTCTCTCTCTCTCTTCTCTTATACTCTTGATTCAATATTGTACTTATGGAAATTTTGGTTACAAGCATTTTAATAAGATCATGTGATTTTTTATTCGACGTGTTAAATTTTGCACTTTAAAATATTTATCTCAACATTTGTGGCTTACTTTTATCAAAGTGATATTATTCTTTGGCTCATCACTTACTCATTTATTTCAACAAAATTTTGATATATGAAATAAATCTATCAAAACTGATGGTAAAAAGGATCATCTTCCCAATGATACATTCTATATGGGTAGAAAACCTAGTACTAATGAGGAAAAATAATGGGTAGAGTAGACTATGTGTTGATTTTTATAACCTCAATAAATCTTAAAAAAGATAAATACCCCTTACCTGTATTGGATTAAGTGTGATAGTTTATAAATGGTGCCTAAATGATGCATTTACTTATTGGATATTCAGGATACAATCAAGTGATAGTTGATTATGAATATAGAATCAAGATAAATTTCACTACTAAGTGGGGCACCTACACATATAGAAGAATGCCTTTTGTCTTGATTAATACAAACACTACCTTTCAAATGTATATAATTATTGCATTCAAATAATTACTAGGCAAGTGCATAGTTATATATATGGATGATCTTATAGTCATCTCTAAAATTAGATAAGATCATATAAAGGACTTAAAGAAAGTGTTACGGAGATGTAGAGACCATGGAATTCTCTAGCATCTCAAGAAGTGTATATTCAGGGTAAATGAAGGTAAGATGATGGGCCACATTATATATGAGAGGGTAATATCTATAGACCTTGATAGAGTGGAGGTGATATTGAAAATCTCAGAACCCAACATTAAAAAAGAACTTAAAAATTTCCTTGTCAAGATCAACTTTGTAAGAAAATTTATCCTATGTTTTGCTGAAATAATAAAATCACTTATTAACATGTTGAATAAGTATAAAAAGGATAGTTCGAATACTAAATTAAGGATGTAATTTAACCAAATAAAGGCCACCAATGAAAACATGCCTATACTCATCAACCCATATTACACGCAACTCTTATTCCTCTACTCATTTGCCTCATAACATTCTATGCCTATTGTATTGACATAAAAGGAGTTGGGAGATGAAAGGCCAATGCATTTTATAATCATCCCACTTAGAAATATTAAACTTAGATATTACACACTTGATAAACAATCCTTCACTTTGATCAAGGCTATCAAAAAGTTTAGGCATTACATTTTTCACAGTAAAGTGTTTATTGTCATACCCGATCTGACTATGCAAGCCCTGCTAATGTAGAATGAATTGAGAGAAAAGCATGGTAAATAGATGACTATACTCTAATAGTTTGACCTAGATCTATAAGAAATGAAGACTATATAAGGGTAAGGACTCTACAAAACCATCACTAGGGTGGATCCCTAAATCATTTTTAAATATTAATCAGTGCATGACATCATAAATGATGATTGGTATACAAATATAATTAGGTATATGCTAAATAATGAGTGTATAAAGCACCTAAACTCCACATAATATATGACATTAATCCTATGAACTAGTCATTGCATGATCAAAGCTAGCACTCTCTATAAGATAAATCATGAAGGCATATATTTGATATGCTTAAATAAAGAGGAAGTAATTATAGTAGTAAGATATTTACACAAGAAATATGAAACTATGTATGGTTTAGGAAGTACTACTACTCATCAAATATTGTAGGTAGATTACTATTGGCCACATATTTTCAAGGATGCTCACTTGCATGTAAATAATCACCACACCTACCAAATCATTGAATCTCAAGAATACACCCCAATAATTCCACTATTATTGATCCTTAAGGCCTAGCCCTTTGTTAAGTGGGGATTGGAATTATTGGGGGATATTAATGCTAATTTTTTTGTTGGACATAAGTTCATCCTTAAAATGATGGATTACCACACTCATTCAACTAAAGCTTAACCATTTTAGAATTTCACCATAGATGTAGTCATTGAATTCTTTTAGGAACAAGTTACTATAAGGTTTGGTATGCCCAAAACGCTATTATATGATAATGGTCATACTTTATCCTCCTTACAATTCCTTGAATGAGTGTATGATCACTAGGTAACTCTTAAATTTTATTTAAATTTTCATCTACAAAGAAATGGTTTGGTTGAATCAAAAAATAAGAATTTGTTAAATATAATTAAAAAAATATTAATAAAAACCCAAGGGATTGGTATAATATGCTTAAATTTAATTTATAATTGAATAGAACTAGGATCAAGTCTTCTTTAGAGACCTCCCTCTCTGACCTAGTGTATGGCCAAGATCTTGTCTTCCAAACCAAACTAAATATCCCTACCTTAATGTCCACCATAGAGTGCCTAGAAACTAATGATCTATTAGAATCCCACCTCTTAAACCTCTTGTATTTATAATAAAAAAAGATGTAGCCTTGTTGTGTTTTAATAAACACCAAGAGGTAGTCAAATGCTAGTTTTATAAAAGGGCCAAAGTGAAGGCCTTATAGATCTCTTATTTGGTCCTCTTATGGGATAAGGGTCCAAAATAAAAGGGATAACATGTAAAATTTAATGCATTATGGTTTATTTCATTGTAAATTTATAAAATCTTGGGTAAGAATGCGTTTTGCCTAAGGTGTCTTAGGGTGAGGATGTCCCATTTCCTATCAATGGATAATTACTCAAGCCCTATATCTAGGCTTGAGTGGCTTGGAAACCCCTGTAAATAATTTCTCTCAGGCTTTATAGTTTTCTTTCTTTTCCCTTGTTTGTTAGCTTAGTTTTACTTTTATTTGTTTTGTATTTTTCTTCTTAGTTGGGTTTATTCTAACAAATTTTTGTCCTGTAGTCCCCTTGTGGATCAAATAAATGAAATGGATGGCTATTGTAAAGATAACATAGGTGGCACTCAAAGAACCTAATTTTAATTTTACTCAAAAGTATTATGTGAAATCTTGTTGTTGCTTTGTTTATTTTTTGAATTCTAAAGGTTAGTGATTTGTAATGGAACGTGTGAATTTTAGAAGAACTATTTTCTTAATTAAATCTATCTAATACACTTAAATAAATATCTATAAAAAAATGCAGTATTGATTCAATTCTAATTCGTATTGAGTTGTTATGGGCTTTATGATTTCCTTTTAATCATGAATTTGTCCCCAACCCTTTATGGATGTAAATGTAAAATATCATTTCAAAAGCATTTAGTTAAAATGTAAAATATAAAATTCTCCTTGAAAGGGTGATCTTAGAAGCCTCCACCACAATCTTTCTAGCTTAGTTGGTAGTTGAAAAAAAACTTTAAGAGGGACCAAAGGTATCTCTATCAGAGATATAAATCCCTATATGGTAGTATAGAAATGTCTAAACCACTTTCTCCCAAGCTAAATTATAAAATCTTTTTCCTTCAATAGTTCCATCCTTATGTAAATCAGAATTATTGCATGTGAATGCAAAGTAAATGAATAAATCACTCAACCAGACATATAGATGGTTTTAAAAGGATTATAGATTAATATGTCACTCATTTTTATAGACTTTAACACATTTGAATTCATGTTTGTTTTAAGCAATTACTTGTAGCTAATACTTTTTCTTCTTGTAAAATTAAAAATTCTAATTTTTTAGAATACTCAGGAGTATTTATCAGTAGGAGTTGCCATTTTTTGTTACTTGTACAACATGCATCATTTTTAGAATGAAAATAGGGACCTTATTTTTGCTTTGGAGCCTGGTCTTATACCTTTTGAGGAGTTCATCATGTTTGTTTGTTTAAATCTATCTTCTTAGGAGTCCTTTCTATTAGATGTGAAGATTTAAAATTTGAATATGCTTTATTAATTTAACTAATTTTTAATTAATAAAATGTTCATCATAATTACTTAATATAATTCACATATAGTTGATTCATTTTTAATGTCTGAATTTGCATGAATCTACTATGTTTTAGTCTATTTTTTTTTATTGTGTTTTGAAACATATTGTATAACTTCCTTTTATATTATTTCACCTTAGGTTTATGTAAATTATTTGACTATTTCAGAGTTTATTACTCATTTTCCTAAGTAATTAGATCCATTTTGATTCTCATTTTGATCTAAATGACTAAACATTCATATAATTTCATTCTTTTACTTAGTCACTTCTCATTAAAATGGACAAAATTAGCTTTTGAATCAAGTGAAATGGCTATGTTTGTTTAAAGATTCATTTTTGTACTTAGTCATTTTTTAGATTTCACCTTTGCAATTTTTATTCAAATATTTAGCCATTGATTTTTAAAAACTAACTCATTAATTATGCCTTCACATGTTGGTCCCACAATTTATCAGAAATAGTGTATGCAACTTAGTTGGAAGTTTTATTTTGAAGAAAAGTTTTGATGAATCTCAATAATTATTCAAGTCTTTTCTCTTTAGGAAAATGTCATGAATTACATCAAAAGTTATGAATGATGATGGATTTTACATACGTTCCAAAAAAATTTATGAATACTTGGGTGTTTAGGATAAATCTTTATGAATAAAAGTTTTCACATTAAAACTTGCAAAGGATTGAATAGTACGAGGCTTGTGAAGATAGGGTTTTTTGAACATCTTTTTGAAAGAGATGCTTTTCAAATCTAGACTTAGTCATTTTAATTTTAATTCTCTTAGCCATTAATTTTTGAATCAATTCATTGATTGTGAATTTTTATATTATGCCTATATGTAGTCAAAGTAAATATTGACTCTTTTATTATTCAATATGGCATAATCCCAACTCTTTTATTATTCAATTTGGTAAATTTTCATGGATCCTAATAGTTCATATCCATCAAATAAGTCTTTCATGATGGTATATTTCATGATTTTTCTTAGAACCACATGTCACTTTTCTAATAAGTGGGATTTAACTAATTCTAAAAAGGTGTCTTAGTATCACATGTTAAAATATTAACAATCTTGGGCCTATTCAAAAGTATTTTAAGATAGCTAATTTCTTAAAAGTTACTCATAGCCATGTCACAGATTTCCACTACTTCAAAATACTTAGCTAAATTTATTTAAGGTTGCCTAGAGGGACAATGACTTCAATAACAATCTAGGCTAGTGGGTTAGTGGGATGGTGGCATGTGGCATAATCTCATTGGTCTACTATCTCAAAGATGTTCATACTAGTGTAATGATTCTGGGATAGTGGGTCAATGAGATGATGCCACATGGTATCATCTCACTAATTTTCTATCCTGGATATGATTATATAGAGAGTAGAGCCTTTAGGAAAGTGGGTGAGTAGGATGATGCCACATAAAAAAAATCTTGTTACTCCAAAATGTTTGAGTAGTCTATGTAGGCCTTGTATTTTGTTAAATCATAAGAAAGTGAGATTATGATGCATGGTGAAATATTACCTCATGATAGAAAGAATAGTCAAGAATAATTTAAAGATTTAATCAAGTAATGGAGGAGAGAGGAAAATCTATGTAATAATAAATCCATTGGAGCTAAGGACACACTAGCTGTGAAGCCAATAAAGCATGAGCATAATGTTGATGGCTTGTTTACCCATCAAAATTTTCAAGAGGCTAAGAATAGACTACACATCCAATTTAATTTTTATAATCAAATTACAATCAATCTAAATCATAAATAAGACATGAATCAAAGTATGACATGCACATTGGGATCAATCACTGATTACATAAAACTAGATTACCTTAAAGAGGAATGTTTTCAGATGTGTAGGACATGGGTAGTTAGCTATTATAATTTTATCTCAATTGAATTCCCAATTAGAATTCAATCTTGATTTGGTCTAGAATGGTACCTAGTATTTTTATGATGTAGTAGAGTAGAAAACTCCCCCAATGGACTGTGAGTGGGCATGCCACATTGATGATTACTGAAAACACCCTCATGAGTGGGTGATTTTGAATTTGAACATCATTTTGAACTCCTCACACCTACATTCCTATTTATATTAGTTCTTATGCCAAAATAAGGGTTGGCTCTTTATGGATTGTGAAAATGAGACATATAAAACCAAACATTTTCTTGCTTTCTTAGGATAATCTCTTCCCTTTTTTGTTTTAAATTGTCCTTAAATAAACATTTTCCTAGTCTTTGATGATTTTATGAATTTCAAGATATTGTTAATCAAAAATAAAATAATGATAATGGGAATATTGTTAACTCTTTATGGCCATTCTCTATGTATTTTTATGGTAGTGATTCCCTTCTTTCTTATAGTTTCTCTCCCTCACAGACTCTTTTACCATCTTTAATTAGAGTTGTGTTAAGTCTGGATAAACTAAAGATTAGTCATATGAGATCCATTTAATCAGATAATTATAAATTCTCTTATGTTTATATTATGTGCTTTATTTCTTACCTTTTATCTTTTGCTCTTTCTTTATAACCAGGTTAATCTATGAATATAAAAATCTAAATTGAATGATTTATTTATAATTGTATCAAGAGTTTATCATTGTTATTGTATTGTTGTATTCTTGGACATGATAAATTTATGAAGGAAGTCATCTTGTGAAAGGAGATAAATCATAAAAATATGACATCTATTTAATACCTTAGTCAAATTTAATTATTTTATTTAAAATCCTTAAATTAGGCCCCTTACATGGAATAGTTCACATCAACCAACTAAGTGAAAATGAACATACTAAGACCTGGTAAATTTAAACCTTGGGGAAGTATTTTATTCATGATATATCACTCATTTTTAAGAGAGGACATGGATTAAAAATTATTTTTCCTAATTTTTGGTTGCATGTTAAAACCTACATCAACACAAGTGATATGAGGGATATGATGTGTTTTTGAAACTGTTCAACCTAGATAGGCCCTAGTCACCACTACAAGACCCTTGGTTCTTGATACAATAAAAAACATAGCTTAATCTTATAAACATTCCAATCCTTATTATAAATTATTAGATAAAAGGAGAATCAAATGATATTAGACCTTCCCAATCACTAAACCATACACAAAACTCCAAATATTATAAAATTTCTAGATATTGAAACCAAAACTAAGATCTATCACTAGATGTTGAAACTAGAGCATGTATATAAAAATTATTAATCAATAATTCAAAACTATCAATAATTCATTGTAGAAAAAATGGCCAATCATGATCTAAACCAATGTGTACAGAGAATATCCTTATTTAATCAATAGTAAAAAGTTGATAAAATATCTAATAATGATATGGACTGTAGTAGACTTGGTCGAGTACCAATGTAATTTGATTATTTTCTAAGGAATTAACAAAAGCCTTCATCTAAATATAAAACTACTATGATGTCAATCCAACCCTTCCTTATATTATTATGAAAGGCCTTGACATAAGCTCCCATGTGAAAATATTTTAGCTCTAAAGCCTAGATGTCAAAAAAAATGGGGAGAAGCTTACCAGTACCCAGGAACTCAAACATCCCAACCAAATCCTTCAAATTCCAATCATATTTTTCATAATATGTATAAAAAATGGTGATATGAATGAAGACACTTTAAATGGTCATATTTATTATAGGGCTTATAGAATCACCTATTAAAAACTCCTCTTGATTAAGAAAAACACATACTCTAAAATATTTTAGCTCGTGATAGAAGAGGCTAGTGAGAGTTTCTTGAGTTCATTTTGTAGTCTAAGAAAATGGGCGAAAAATAGATTTCCTAGTGAGTGAATGGAGTTTGGGACCTATTAATGCATGCACTAGGTTATACCACTTGTTAAAATAATCATTAGAGTCTGCAACATGCCCAAGTAAAGTATCAAGTCTCGATACCTATTGGGATAAATTTCAAAGTTCAAGTTTTGTATGAATAATAGTCAGATTATAAAACCTATTCAATCATATATCTAGATTTACATAAAATTGAGTGCAGTGTGAAAAAATAAAAATACCAACACTTATGTTAGAATTCAAAATGTATCAATATAAACCCAAGGGTTCATAATTATCAAAGGACCACTAGAGATTAGAGGACTACCAAAGTAGTCACTGGGTTCTAATTTAGGTGCTAACAAAATTTAAAAGGGGAAATATCATAGGTCTACCAACTTATTGTACATGTAAAGTAATCTTCCCCCAAATCACCTACTCCACTTTAAATCACTGGTGTTAAGTATATGCCTCTAATATATTATCTATTATAAACCTAGGATTTACTAAATAAATCAACATAAGTTGGTATCCATATGTTGATATCTACTAGTATTTCAAATGTTTTTTGTAGATCTATGCATAAACGTATCTCCTCATCTCTAGAGAACCCAACCCACACTAATCATTCTTCAGACATTTTATTTTATTTTAAATGGTCCCCATTTTGTGGTTCAATTCCCCATATCCTTTTATTTCTATGATTGAGATATAAAAAACAAGTATTACCATCATATATTATGCACAATATATTTATTTTAAATCTTCATCTTATAATTATAGTTATCTTTTATTTTAGATTAGTTTCTTCATTCTCTTAGGTTTTATTAATATGTTTTTTTTTTAGTTTAGTGTTTTTTTTCCTTTTCTATTTTTTGTCTTTTCTTTCCTAGTTTCTATTTTGGTTTTTCTATGTGCTATTATTTTCTTCTTATTCTTGTTATTTTTTCTAGTTTGGGAGTAGTAAGAAAAGTGAATATTAAATAAATATATTTTGTTAAAGATAATTTATTATTCAATAATTTATCTAACATCAAAGTGTTTGATCCTCCAAGATATTACCTCTTCTATAGGATTTTTTCTATTAGATAGGATTGATACTATTTTATGAAGCTCTGATATACATATTTGATAAGTTGGGTTAGGAATTATTCATAAGAATAATGATCATAATTATGACAATATTATTTGAATTCTAATTCACTTTAATAGATTAGATTTGATTACATCTTACTTGTTTGAAGGAAATTTCAATCCCTATAAATTAATTAAGTCTTAAATGTTCTCAAAACTATATCTAATTAACCATTAAAATACTCATTTGAATGACTTAGAACTAAATTTCAGTCATAAATCCCTATTATGAGATTGATACAATTTCATTTTAACCTTCATGATAGGAGAATGGTTAGATTAGTTCACGTTATAATTTAATCATAAAAAAATTTGGAATTTCCACTAGGAAGTGTTAAATCAATTTAATTTCAAATATACCAAGTGTTATTATCTTTTTCTCAATGATCATTACAGGTCTTATACTAGTTATTCAACCTAATCTTGATAAAACTAAATAACAAGTTGATATTAATTCATAATTTGTGAATTTTAATTGGTATAGTAATTGTAAAAATATTTAAAACATTCTTAGGGTTAATAATTTTGAGGAGGAATAGGCCTTTGATATCAAAAGATAATATTTATTCACACTTCAAACTTAGGACCATATAGTTCAAATAAATTTGTGTCTAAGGTGAGTAAAAATAGAAAATATTAACTTCCAATCCTTAACCTAACATCATATTTATTTATAAAAAACCACCTAAATATTACTAAAATATTATAAAATGGATAATCAAGATAGAAATTGAATCAAAGATGTTATACCTAGATTACAAGAAGATAAATAAGTCAATGAACTCACTAATTATGAAGAAAATTACGATATTGAAAATATGAAATAAATCAATCCTTGGATGCGTAGAAACCTAATTGATATTAGGGATCTCCCTACAAAACTCACTTCATTAAAAGGATTTAACATTCCCAAAAGTTCATGCAATTTAGGTGAGTCTTATATCAAGTTAAATATTTATAACTCTTGGTATTACTAATGAAAATATTTCTCTTAGGATGTTTTCTCAAACTCTATAAGGTAAAACTTATCAAAAATCTATTAGTGTACTTGTTAAATCTATTTATAAATGGAAAGATATATATTAATTAGAATTATGCTTCATAAAACCTAAAAAATATTTAGAATTGATCAATGAGCTTGATAACATTTCCATATATCAATGTGAAATAATTTATATTTTCACAACCATTAATATTAGAATTAGACAAAAAAATTCCCCCTAATGTGATACTCCCTAAGAATATAGTGATGTTGTATTATTGCATTGAATTGCCTCTTAGATAAATAATGGAATTAGAAAATAAAGATATTACAAAATATGATGCCACCATTTTGTATTGATTTTTAACATAAGATGAAACCTATTATTTTTAAGGATAAATATTCTACTAGTAAAACTTCTAATATTGCATAAATATTGAAAGCTATTCATAACCTTGTAAATGAGTTGGTCACTAATAGACAATAATTAAATGACTAACCTATAGTTTTTGGTAAAGTATAAAATATTCATAAGAATAAATTTGAAAATAAATCGCATTATTGTCATGTTTATGAAATTGACCCTAATCTTGATACATGCATTACTATTAAAAAATTTAAAAAAATTATTCAAGGAAAAGATACTACTTATTTTGACTTGGTAGATAATATAAACTTGTATAGTTTTTATGAGCCTTTAGACAAAATCAAGACTACTAATGATTATGATGTCTTAATAATAAAAAATATTACAATTATGTTCCTAAAGATTATATGGATAGATAAAAAACTAATAATAATCAACCTTTATCTTTAAATTTTTTAATAAAATATAAAGGTAAACTTGTAGTACAAAATGATACTACTATAGGTAATCCAGATGAAAACTCACAAGGAAATAAATTTACTATAGGATATAATAACACATAATATAAACTATTCTATAGGCCAAAAACCTACCATTAATTTAATGCTAATGTTGAACATTATAATATCATCAATTATTTAACCTATACCAAATTTGGTTTTTCTTTACATCAAGCTACAGGTTAACCTAGTCAGTTAGAAAAATCAATGATGTTATTAAAAATATAGATCCTAAAAACATTATGGTTTTATAAGAATAAATTGATAATGATAGATCTGAATATGTGTTTGATCAATATAATGATCCACCTTCTAAATATATTCATCCATTTTATGTGTTTTTTAGTACTGAAGATAAAATTATTTATAATTGCATTCTTGACATAGGGGCATCAAAAATTATCATGCCTAAGTTCATTATTGGTAAATTGGGCATTCCATATGAATGAGATAACTAGAAACTTACTAGTTTTGATTCTTGATAAACAAAATTTTGTAGAATTTGTTGAGATATGGTTGTTTAATTATAACAAGATGAAAGGATTAAATGTATTTGCTAAGTTCAAGTTTTAGACATTATTTATAACTATACAATGTTATTAAGAAGATATTTGTCCAAGTATGATAATGCTTATATTCGAAAATAGATGACCTAGGTTTGTGTAAGAAAAGATATATCATTTATACATAGAGAAGATTAGAATGTCACACCTATCAATCCTATTTAGAATAATATTTCATTTGATGAAACAAAATTGGAACATATGTAATCCTAACCTTAGATGAACTAAATCAATAATATGTGATAACAATCCAAAATGAAACAATTTGGTACTTGTATTTTGATAGGGTATGCTCCCAACACAGTAGTGGAATTTGTTTTATTCTCATTTATCCTATAGGCAAGGTTTTTAGGGATGCTTATAATTTGTATTTTAAAAACACTAAATATACAACTAAATTTGAAGATTTATGTCTTGGTATTGAAAAATCCATTGAATTAAATATTAAACATTTAGAGGTTTTGAGTGATTTTTATTAGTTATACTAAAATTCATAAAAAAATTATAAGACTAATCAATCACATATGTATAAGTATATGTAGAAGGTATGGTCACTTATAGAAAATTTAGAATATTTTATCTTTCACATATTCTTAGACAATTTATTATATGTGTTGAGAAACTTATTTTTTATGCTTCTAACCCAACTTTGAGTGAAATAGAGCCTTATGTTGATTATAATTTTTTAAAAATTTTCAAAGTAAAGATACCTGATATTGATACATTAATACTTCAATATGAAGGTGATGTGCATGAAGACTATCTAAAGTATGTGAAACCATATATTAGTTGAAAATAATAAGGCTAATTATACACTTGATAATATATCCATACACTTAAGAAAACTTCATATGACCTACTAGAGTGAATTCACTTGCATCAAACATGGAAGGATTAATAGAAAGCAAATGATAGATAGATAAATATCTCTTAAATATTCACTATACATCTCTTCACACACTTTGACAAGATGAGATATGAATTCAAACTAGATTTCATGTATTATTATAAGGAAAATTAAAATGTCAAAACCAATAGGAATTCATCATAGATTGTGTGGTAGTAGTCTACAAGACCCAAAATGGATACTACTTATAAAATTAGAGAGAGAGGAGAAGGGAATGAAGCCCAAGATTCACTAGGACTTGTGTCATGCTCATAAAATGAGTTATAAATGTAGGAGAGAGGAATATGGAACATACCATGTAATTTATACTTGGACAAATGTCCCTTAAAACATGAAATTCTTGAAATGTGGCATATGATTCCTCATTGCTTGCTCAAAAAACTCCCTTCATCATTTGGCCTTCTTGGAACATCCCAAAATAGACTAAGGATATATGTGATGATTTAAATAGTAGGGAAGGTTTGTATACATGATCCAACATGCATTTTAGGTGTCCCTAATCATCAATATTATTTTAAAGATGAGTTATCATTGCCTATAGTCTAAATAACTCCTCTTACACTCACCCCTCACACTTGGCACCAAATTTGTCTTTATTTCTCCAATATGATCCATATAATTGAGTGTATGACACCTGTGAGGATCCCTCAAGGCCTTATATTCCTCAATAATGCCTTACAAATCCTCATACTTAAAGTTTCCACCTTTTCACTGGCTTATTCACTGTCATTTTGGACTGGTTAAAGTGGAGTTACTTGCAGAAGCACTTATGAGGTTTGTTTAAGCATGAAATATACATTATAGTCTATATTATGTCCTAGAATACCCCATAAGTTATTTTAATCTCTTTAAAATATTTTAGACTTGCAAAAAACATAAAACTATCAAATAAACTAATTATGTGCCCTGTCCATTTAGGTAGAGTATAACTCAATATGATAGGAAGGTAATATATAGAGTCATCTATAATATAAAATTAATTTCAAAGACAAACTCTCCCTCTTATGTTCTTTTCCAACTTCATCTTCTCCATCAGGTCATTATCTAGGGTTTTGAAGGGTTTTATGTAGTTTTAGCCTCTAAGGATTGTTCATGAGATTATGACATTTAATATTCAGAAAAATTTCACCAATACCTTATTCAAGTACCTATATAACAAATATAAAATTCTTATAATCCCATGATAAACTTATAATTAGTTGTGAGCTTCTAGACCTACCTACTCGAGCTCCTTTTTTTATTTTGTGTAGGCCTAAATTAGCTTGAGCTAAAATGAGGCTTTTATATGATTTCATTTGCATTAAAATAGTTTTAAAACTCATAATAAATCCCCATTAAATTTTAATAATGCTTTATAATGTATAACTAGTGTTATATGTGAAGTTTGGACCTTATTAGGCACTAGGGCTAATAAAGACCTGATAGGTCTGTCTGCATGTTCATGGGTTTAGGATAGCCTTACATGTTTCTAACCTATGTGCATGGTTTTTTCATGTTTTTATAGGTTTAATTAAATGTAAAAGATATTTTTTTAAGGTTTTATCAACCCTAAACATAAACCTTTCACCACTTCTATGACCAACCTACAGGTTTACATACTTGGGGAGTACCCTCTATCTGAGATAAAATAGAGGGCACTTCACCTATTTTATAAAATAAGGTGAATATTTGAAATTAATTTACAAGTAATTTATATGATATATTAAAGTTTTAATATCTTGAACATACCATTCGACCCTCCAAACATCTCAAAACCTCTAGGTAGACTGCCAAATATCTCACTGTGTGTAGGGTTCTAAGCATCATATATAGGTTGTTGTGTAGGAGAATATTATATGAATTTTTACCATTATGAGAGTGTCATGATATGTTAATTATAATTTTAAATATCTTTAAAACATGTATACATCAAACCTCTTTGATAGCTTCTCTATTGCATACTTCTTCACTTTGACTAGTCAAAGGTGTTATCTGTGTTTCTATGTTTTTTGCTTAAAAGGTGACCCCTCTACATGCCCACTACATTATTAGACCTTGAAAACAATGTTTAAGACATTATTTAATCCTTAAAATTTATTTTTACAAATTAATTTATAATTATTATTAACATATGCATGCTAGGATATACTCTAAGTCACTTGTTTTAGCTTACTGTCATGACACAATCAACTACAATTACTTATCTTGGAGTTAAATGGAGGTCTTGAAAGTGAATATTAGCCTTTAAGTCTATGACACCTATCCTTAGATTCATAAATTTTCTTGGAACCAACTCAAATATAAATTATTTGTGTATACAGGCCTAGTGTTATCAAGGTTCACTCCATGAGTTTATGAGTCACCTATAATGAAGTTGTAGGTGACTTTTCTGAGCAAAGAAACACTTGTAGGTGTTGATGGAGGATAAATACTTGAAATTAAATGAATTTTTATTATATTTGAAACAAAAATTTCCTTCTCACTTTATTATAACTAATTTTCATGGTGATATTCCTCTATACTACAACTTGAGGGTGTAAGCCATTTGAAAGTTTAAATCTTATAGTAAGTACTAAAAAGTTACAATGAATAATTATGTAACTTGGAATCCTTCATTACGCCACCTATTAGATCAATTACTCCCTCTTTATTTATAAGGCAATAATCCTATGTAAGGTATAGAAGGTGTATGTATTTGATTCCATCAAGACTCCTTGTTACATTATTGCATGACATCACCAAAACCACACAAGGCTCAATTTTGGAGTATTTAGGGAAAAAAGTCCTTAAAACTTAGTTCTCTTAATTTGAAGATGATTGTCAACTTTGATTCAAATAAAATACTTAAAACAAGGTTCCCATGTCATTTTATAACTCCACATACTTCATGAAGGTCTCCTCACATGCTTGGAATTTTCCATGACCACCTTCAGGTCTCTATGGCAGCGTGTAGATGCACTCAGAATAACATATAAGGTAGTGAAGGTAGCATGTAGACTGTGTATAGAATATGACCTTATAGGTGGTTATCAAGGTATCTTCATCTTATCCAAACCTTATGAAGGTATCAAACATGTTTTATAATCCCTTATGTAACAATTATAGATCTCTATGGGGCCACTTGTAGGTTGTCATTTATAGGTTACAGGGTAGTGGGTAGAAATATGAACCATGTGTATGGTGTGTGATTATTCAAATCAATATTATACCCTTCCAAGTTGTTCAAATGAAAATTTACAACCTAAAGGACCTATAAAAATATTCAATACTCCTTTCCCAATGTGGTTTGTACCTATGAGGCACATGTAAGTAGACTTCAATGTGTATGATTATGTACATATAAGAACTTGTCTCCACATGCTATCTATTCCATTTGGGGGTTTATATTAAATTTTTTGTTACTAAAATATGTTAATCAACTTAAAAACTTAATTACACTTTCATAAATGTGTTATACAAGTTTCATACACATGACTCAATATGACTATGAGTGAACCCTTACATGAAACTTGATTGTGTTGGAGGTTAACTGCAACTCCATTGATGATATCCATTGAGGTTGAGATTGTGATTATAAGGGGATGAAAAAACATATTTAATACATTATTTATAACATAACACCTTCACATTAATCCATAAAAAATAAATGAAACCTCTGTAGATGGTGAAAACTTGCCTACAACTCTGTGTGAGACCAACTTGCAACTTAAGGTGTTGTAATCATAAATTCATATTCAAACATGAAAAAAGGTGTAAATAATGAGATAAGGATGTATACTAATTTTATAATCAATTTAATTAATTAAACTATACAAATTTACTCATTCAAGAGGAAAACCTATAGGGTATGGGAGATAACATACAAAAAAGACCAGTCTACTTATAAACGATGGTTCATAAAGAAAAAATTGACAAATACTTTAAATATTTACATGAAAATCAATTTTATTAAGTTTATTATCACCCCATAATATCATTTTATTTGAAACCTCTTCTACTAGCCATACCAAAGAGAAACCTACTGATTAGTTTTGTATATCTAGAAGGATGATGAAGGAGAATAATGGATTTTTACCAATTTAAGAGATAATAAATGGTTTAAATGAGTCTATTTAACCTTAAGAGTCATACCACAATGTTTCCACATGTGTCTCACTCTACTATATGCCGTACAAAATCAAAAACTCCTTTTTCACTTATTTTCTTGATTTCAATTAACACCTACAAGATTTTTAGTTAGAGAATGAAATATTTGATAGTTAATAACATGAGGAAATATTTAAGGAATAATAAAATACTATATTTCTCAAAAAACTATACCACTTCATTAATGACCCATATATGACCCCTAAATGACATATAATGACATAAGGACTTAATTGGATCATAACCAAGGCTAATAAGACATTAAATGCCATAAAATGAAACATGAAACACAATATAAAATTATAAATGACCCATATATCAATTTTTTTACTATATGAGGTTGACCCATTTTGACTTGTGGTCAAAATGGTTAACATTCTTGGTGATTTCCCAAGGATGGCATGTATGCTATGCCAAGACTAGTTACCTAATCCTATCCATTGGGACATGGATTCACCTATAAAATAACTATGAAATTTAAACTACCTTTGAAACAAACCAAAACATAATAAAAATTAATATAAACAACACATAATAAAAGAAATTAAACAAACACACACTTGTGCTTCATGAGCACTTATGTAACAAACACACACAAACCAACTAACTGACCTAAACACAAACTAACCTAGAATTAATATTTCATCATAGATCAAATGGGAAGTTTTAAACCTCTCTTACTCCATGAAATTAAGGAATGAATGAGACATGTTCCCTTTTGACCCTTAGAATTGATACCTCCATCTTCTTCATGGTGTTGCCAACTTCATTGGCATGGTGTTCAATGAAATCAAGGCTGATACAACTAGGTCAGATATAGAAATAAACTAATATTATATCTCAAAAACCTCAAATTTATCATAATACTCCTCAACTATGACTTCTAATGATGGTTTACACTGCATACCTTCTTAGTTTCTATGGTGTTCTCAATAAGGTTGGGTTTCTTTTTAGTTGCAAGTTTTCAAAGATCATCAAGGAGCTCTACATAGTCCACCCAATATTGGTCATTATATCCCATGGAAAAATATTTCTACATATTTTCATGTACTTTTACCTCAAATTTTCAAAGACCCTCAATATTTTAAAAGAATTATATTTACTGTTGTCAATCATCCTTGTCCTTCTTGTCATTTAAAACCATGCCTCTTCAACCTTCTCTTCTTCATATATGAGGTAATCAATATGGTCTTATTTATTTTACAATTCATCTGAGGGAAGTTCAACATTAGGCTAAGGTATGAATTACTCTTCAAGGACTACATATTCAACCTTGGTCTCATGAGATTCTTGTAGGATTGCATCTTCTTTTGAAATGACTTGATCTTCACCTTCATCCTTGATATCACATTCAAATTCATGTTTGATATGATCATATAAAACCTCATGATCAAGTGTATAATCCTTAAGAAAAGAAGTTAAATATTTAATTTTTTCAAAATATTGGTTTATAGCATGAAACTCTTGCCTTAAATATTCTTCTTCATGACTATTATGCTCAAGAGCTTCTTCATCATGGATAATAGGTATGGGGTCCTTATCAAGCACTTCCTCCTTTAAGGATTAGCCACATTCCTCATGGAAAACTAAAAAATCATCTTCAATATGTTTCTCTTCATTCAAGAAGGTAGAATTTCCCTTGTGTTTACCAAGGGGAGTCTCTATGGTGATTTCTTCTTCATAGTCACTCATGACATCTTCTTGATTAGTTATGACTCAAACTCTTTCCTCTTCATTTGATTCTCTCAAAATAGGCTCATTTTCAAAAATGAGTGAGTTGGAATGTTAATGTATAGGATCATTATTTGGAGGTGAGGAATGAGGTATGATGTATGGATCATGAGTGGATTTAGGAAAGATAACTTCTCTAGTAAGCTCACAGGGAAGTGATAATTTGGGTTAGTTAGAAGGAAAAATACCTACTTCAATAGCATTTTTACCTTTCCAATAGCCTCTTTGAGGATATTCAATAGAAACATGTCCATTATTAGCCTCTTTTTCCTCCCACATTTTTATCCTATCTATTGAACATTGAAGGCACTTCTTTGCCAAGTCTAGTTGTCCTTTGATACCCCATTGATTTCCTTCTTGCCTTTCAACTATCTCTAACACATGCATAAAATTTTTGTAAATACATATTAAGCATTACATGAGATGATTATGAGGTATATAAAACTCATAATACCATGTCCCCATATTATCTTCATTAACTAGCTACTCTAGTAGGAGTGCCAGGAAGTATTTAACATGAGATGAGTCTGAAAGAGGAGAAGGATGGTAATGATGGGTATTGAGACTAGCTCTATGTTATTATATTTGAATTTATAATAATTCATACTTTATATTATATTATATTTTTGTAAAATCAATGGGATTATCTGATTCCTCATGACAAGACTCATAAGGATCCTCTTGAGGTTGATAGGCAACATGGTATGGTTGATATGACTCATATTGGGGTTGATAGGAAGGAATTTATTGATATGTTTTTTGGAAGACTTCCTCATAGGGATGTAAAAAAACATTATTTATATATATTGAGGGAAATGGAGGACTATATGGCTGCCATGGATCATAGGATTGGTAGACATTGTGATAGGATTGTTGAGGAATACAATGTGATTCATAACAAGACTGATAGGGAGGTTCATCATAGGGATATTCACCATAGATATTCATATAAACTTTATAGGTTAAAGTAAAAAAAATGAATAATAAAAATATTAAATAATAGACACCTAGGTTTCTTATAACTAGAATATTTCACCTAGAGTTGCCATTGGTTCTATCTTAATTTCTTCCAAAAGATGATTAGAGGAAAGACACACTAATA
The DNA here is from genome assembly GCA_037957365.1 of Torreya grandis. Taxonomy (NCBI): domain Eukaryota; kingdom Viridiplantae; phylum Streptophyta; class Pinopsida; order Cupressales; family Taxaceae; genus Torreya; species Torreya grandis. The sequence continues at coordinate 1,332,591 of JARHVA010001749.1, forward strand.
ATCTTTCCACTCTCTTGGACCTTGGTCCCATAAAACAATGCAAAATGATTATCACCAAATATTTCACCTTATATGAGGGTTTTCAAGACCCCTATATATTTTGGAAACAAGGGAATACTTATAGGTATGTGGGTGTACCTATAGTAGAAGTAGACCTCTAGGTTTAAGGGCTAGCTCCCTGAATATGCCTCAAAGTACTTATCACATAAAATAATTTATTATTTTTATGAAAAGGGACATAAATTTTAATTAAATGAAACTAATCTAAGAGGGTGATACACCATAAGGATTTACATAAGACTTTCATACTTTTTTCATAAAAATATAAGGCCTACAACACTAGTTTAAATGTCCTAGAATGCTCTAGCATTAGTATTTCAATACGAAGGTGATTTACATAAAAATTATCCAAGTTAAGTAAAAACATAGATAAATTTCATATAATAAGGCTCATTTTACACTTGATAACAAATACATACACTTAAAAACACTTAAAATGACCTAATAAGTGAAGTCACTTGCATAAAACATGGAAGGATTGAGATAAAGTAAAGGATAGATAGATATTTTCTTAACTATTCACTAAACATATTTTCAAACACTTTGAGAAGTTGAGATATAAAATCAAACCAGATTTTATTTATTTTTCTAAGGAAAATTACAATGTCAAAATCAGTAGGGCTTTTCCATACATGGTGTGGTATTAGTCTACAAGAGCCAAAATAGATACTACTTATAGAATTAGAGAAAGATGAGAAGGGAATTAAGTCCAAGAGTCACTAGGACATGTTTCATGATGAGAAAAGGAGTTATACATGTATTAAATAGGAATATTTAATAGACCATGCAAGGTATACTTGGAAAAATGTCCCTTAAAACATGAAACTCTTGAAATGTGGTGTAGGATTCTTCATTGCTCACTCAGAAAATTGCCTTTATCATTTGGCCTTCTTGGAATGTCCCATAATATATATATAGATATATGTGATGATTTAACTTAGAGGGAGTGTTTTTATACATGATACAAAATACATTTAAGGTGTGCCTAATCATCAAGATTCTTCTAAAAATGATTTATCACTACCTGTAGTTTAAATAACTCCTTTTCTATTTACCCCTCACACTTGACACCAAATTTTATTTAGTTTTCCAATATGATTAATAAAATGGAGTTTAAGGCACATTTTAAGATACCTCATTTCCTTATATTCCTTAGGTAGGCCTTAAAAATCCTCCCACTTAAATTTTTCACCTTCTCACTAGCTTACTCACTATGTCATTCTAGACTAGCTAAAGTAGAGGTATTCGCAGAAGCACTTGTGAGTTTTTATGAAAAATTAAATGTAAATTATAGGATATATTGTGTCCAAATATAACCCCCCCCCCCCAAGTTATTTTAATCTCTTGAAAAACTTCCATACCTGCGCAACACATAAAACTATCAAAGAAAGCAATTATGTGCCCTGTCTATATAGGTAGGGTACAACTAAATATGATAGGAAGGTACTATGGAGAGTCTTATGAAATATAAAAGTAATTTAATAATAAAAACATCCCTCTTAGGTTATTTTACAAATTCATCTTCTCCATCGGGTCATTAACTAGGGTTTTGGAGGGTTTCATGCAGTTTTAGCCTCTGCGGATTGTTTATAAGATTATGAGATTCAATATTCCAAAAAATTTCACTAAAAACATTTTCAAGGCCCTCTATAACATATATAAAACTCTTATACTCACATGCTAAACCTCAAATTATGTGTGAGCTTCCAAACCTACTTACTCAATCTTTTTTCTTTGTTTTATGCAAGCCTAAATTTGCTTTGAGCCAAAATGAGGCTTCGCTATGATTTTTTATACATTAAAATATTTTTAAAACTCCTCATAACTACCCATTAAAATTTTATAATTATTTTTAATGTATATCTAGCTATATAAGTGAAGTTTGGACCCTATTAGGTGTTAGGCCTAATTAAGACATAATAGGTTTGTCTACATGTTCATGGGTTTAGGACACCTTGACATGTTTCTCACCTATTTGAATGGTTTTTTTTATGTTTTTAAAGGTCTCAATAAAATTAAAAAATCATTTTGTAATGTTTTATCAACCCTTAATCTCACCCTTTCACCACTTATATGACCAATCTACATGTTTGCACCCTTGGAGAGTGTCATATGTATGAGACAAGACAGAGGGAACTTCCCCTATTTTCTTAGATAAGATGGGTATGTAAAATTATTCTCCAAGTAATTAATATAATTTTTGAAAGGTGTTATAACTTTACCATACCATTTGACCCTCCAAACATCTCAACACCTCTAGGTATACTATTAAATATCTCAATGTGTGCAGGGTTCTGGGCATTAGCTGTAGGTTATTGTGTAGGATACTATTCCATGCTTATTTTCCACTATGAGAGTGTCATGAGATTATCCTTATAATTTTTAGTCTTGTTCAAATATATCTACACCCAACCTCTTTGATAGCTTTTCTATTTCATATTTCTTCACTTTGACTAGTCAAAGGTGTTGATTGTGTTTCTATGTTTTTTGCTTAGAAGGTGACCCCTATAGGTGACCACTGCATTATATAACCTTGAACACAATGTATAAGAACTTGTTTAATCCTTAAAATTACATTCTAAAATTATTTTAAACTTGTTCTTAACATATGAATGGTAGGACATACTCCAAGTCACTTGTTTTAACTCATTATCATGACATAGTCAACTAAAGTTGCATATCTTGGAGTAAATTGGAAAACTTGCAAGTGAGTATTAAACTTGAATTCTATGCCACATATCCTTGGATTAATATATGGTCTTGGAACCAACTCAAATAATTTTTTTTTGTGTATCCAGGCCTAGTATTATCAAGGTTCACTCCATGAGTTTATGATTCACCTATAGTGAGGTTGTAGGTGACTTTTCTAAACAAGGACACACCTGTAGGTGTTTATGGAGGATAAATCCTTGAAATTCAAACCCTTATGATTATATTTTAAATAAAAATTTCCTTATCACTTTCCAATAAATACTTGTTATGGTGATATGCCTCTATGCTACAACTTAAGGGTGTAAGCCATTTTAAAGTTCAAATCCTATAATAAGTACTAAAAAGTTGTAATGAACAATTATGTAACTTGGGAGCCTTCATTACACCACCTATTAGATCAAACACACCCTATTTATTTTCAAGATAATAATACTATATAAGGGATAAAATTTGGATGTATTTTATTCCATTAAGACTCCTTGCTACATTATTTCACGACATCATCAAAACCACATAGGGCTCTGTTTTGGAGAATTTAGGGAAACAAGTCCTTGAAACTCAGTTCTCTAAATTTGAAGTTGATTCTCAACCTTGACTACCATTCCAATTCTTAAGAAAAGGTTTTCATGTCATATTATAACTCCTCACACTTCATGAAGGTCTCTTCACATGCTTGGACTTTTCCAGGACTACCTTCAGGTCTCTATGGTAGCTTGTAGATACACTCATAGTAGCATATAAGGAACTGAAGGTAACATGTAGACTATGTATAGAATATGAAATTATATGAGGTCATCAAGGTATATTAATCTTATATAAACTTTATGAATTTATCAAACATGTTTGAACATCCACCATTTAACACTTCTAGATCTTCGTGGAGCCACTTGTAGGTGGTCATTTGCAGGTTGTAGGGCAGTGTGTATAAATATGAACCATGTTCATGGTGTGTGATTCTTCCAATCAGTATTATACCCTTACAAGTTATTTAAATGAATAATTACAACCTAAATGACTTGAAACAAGATTCAATACTCCTATCCAATGTGGTTAGTACATGTGAGGCACTTGTAGGTACACTTTAATGTGTATGACTGTGTACATATGAGCACTTATCTCCACATGTTATCTATAACATTTGGGGGCTTATCTTACTTGTCCATGTTATGATAATATGTTCATTACCTTACAACCTTAATTACACTTTCATGAACATGTTAGATAAGTTTCATACACATGGCTCAACATGAATGTGAATGAACCCTTGTACGAAACTTGATTGTGTTGGAGGTTGAATGTAACTCCATTGATGATCTCCATTGATATTGATATTATGATTATAAGGGGATGAAAAAATTTATTTAATACATTATTTATAACATAAAACCTTCATATTAACCATCAAAAATAAATGAAACCTTTGTAGATGGTGAAAACTTGCCTACAACTCCATGTGAGACCAACTTGTAACTTGAGGTGTTGTACTCATCAATTCATGTTCAAACATGAAAATAAAGGTGTAAATCATGAGATAATTATGTATAATCATTATATAATAAATTTAATCAACTAAACTATATATACTTTCTCATTTAATAGGAAAACCTATAGGGTGTGGGAAATAGCATACAAATAAGACTAGTCCACTCATAAAGGATGATTCATAAATAAAAAGTGACAAATAATTGAAATATTACCATTAAACTGAATTTAAATGTGTGTAATATCACCCCATAATATCATTATATTTGAAACCTCTTCTAGTGGTCGTACCAAAGAGAAACTTGATGACTAGTTCTGCATGTCTAGAAGGATGATGAAGGAGCATAATATTTTTTGACCAATTTAGGGACTTTAAAAGATTATAAATCATGTAAAAGATTATATATAAGTTTAAGAGTCATCCCAGAAGGTTTACACATGTGTCACACTCCACTATAGGTTGTGCAACTTCAAAAACTCCTTTTCCACTTGTTTTCTTGATTTCAGTTAACACAAACAATATTTTCAATTAGATACTAATATATATGATAGGGAATGATATGATTAAATTTTAAGGAAGCTTATATCACTTTTATTTCTCATAAAAATTTTACCACTTCTTTAATGACCCATATATGACACATAATGACATAAGGACTTAATTGAACCATGACCAAGGCTAATAAGACATAAAATGACATAAAATTAAAAATGAAACACCCTATGAAATTATAAAGGACCCATATATCAATTTTTATACTATAGGGAGTTGACCCATTTTGAATTGTGGTCAAAATGATCAATAGGTATCTAATGTACAATCAAAGAGAAAATTTAGTTTATCAAGTTGTTTAAAGATTTGATTGATATTTTTTCTTGGGAATACAAAGATTTAAAATTTTATGATATTTTTATAATTAGACATGATATACCCATTAAACATGGTATAAAACATGTCAAAAAAAATATCATAGAATTAGCCCCTTGTTGAAAAACACCATCAACAAAGGCTAGATAGATTAAATGTTGGATGGTGGTGACATTTATCCAATTAGATATTTCAATTAGGTATCTAATAGTTTTTTAGTCTATGGTTATATTCATGTTTATGTCAATTTTTATAAGTCTAAATTAGGCAAGTACTAAATATAATTTTCCTTTACCAAGTATAGATCAAATTTTACAAGTTTTTGGCTATGAAATTAGGTATTTATTAGATTAATTTTTATTACAATAATTTTTTATAAAACCTGAATATAAACACAAATTTACCACCACTACATGCATAAGAACTTTCACTTTCAATAGAATGACTTTTGGGTTAATCAACACAAATGCCAATTTTTAGATAATAATACATATTGATTTCAATGATTTAATTGGTATTGTTATTCAAGTCTACTTAGATGATTGTAACAACCCCACTAGGTTTTACTAGAATATATTAATTTTTTTTTAAATTAATTACTTATATTCATCTTACAGATTTCACTATGATAAATCTAATTAGTGATCTTTAACTAACTACATTCATTTAGTTAACCATAAGGTTTATAGCTAATACACTTAGATAAGAATCACCAAGAACATATATAACAATCATGAACAATATTGTTTAAATAATAAATATTACATCTAATCCATAGATGAAATATCACAAATTCAGTCATGGATGATAGAACATTAAAACCACTACTATAGAATTATAATAAATAAATATTACAGTTTTTATCAATACATAATATCTCAAATAATAATACATGATACAAAGCTCCATGGAGCATGAATCTCCATGACTCAAGTATCAATATGTAATCTCAAGTGTAGTCTCTAGTATAGTACTCTAGCTAGAAGGGAGAGCATCATCTGAGTGATTTTACACTACAACCATGGACCATAGATCCCCCACACTATCTCCCAACAAGGAGATGACCCTCCCTTCATGAATAGGTAGATAATGATGGTGTGGGAATTTAGAGTGACAAACTAGAATCCATGTGTTGTATATATCTAATAAATAATGTGTTCCATAAAGAATTTTTTTATAATATGATATCACACAAATATGAAAACTATATCAACATATGAAATGACAATGTTTACTATAAACATTAATTTGGCCAAAGTTTTCAATAATTAATGATATTTAGGATTAGTCAATTTCATACACACCACTCAATTAGATTATGCCTCATATTGCATTGACAACACTAATTAAGCTATTGGAACCCATCATAATGATTATTTAGTGTCATAAATGTGAGATTTGGTTAATTCTATAATAATATAAAAACTAATAGATTGTAATAGAATATTTCCTATTAGTAGATAAAAATATGCTAATTACAGGAATATCATTTACATTCATTTAGTCCATCAAATAAAATGCAATGAATCTAAGATCCTCTAATTTATTACAAAATAATAAATAGAATCAATATATAGTCCTCAATAAAAACTTGCCATTTGGGTAAGAATCATATCTAAGCTACAAGTTACTAAATATCAATATGGAACATTAAAATTTATTTCATCAACTTTTTCAATATTAAATACATATTATTTCTTGTTCATATTTCACAAATATAGCAAAATCCTATCATTTAACAACTTCAAAGGATCCATATTTAACACTTTAAATTCCTTGTATTTAATGCTTCACCCAAACATCAAACACATAACAAACACCCATAATTCCTTGTTATGTAAAATACTGATCATAAATATTAAATAGCATATGAACATCTCTGTATAAAATATATTTTTAGATTCCCTACATGATCGTCAAATAACATGTATATTCTATACATTTATGCATATATTGTAAACATAGTTTCGTATTAATAACCCATTCAATAATCATTCAAAGTGTGTATAAGGTATACTATCCTTATATTTAGATTATCATTCATTGTAACAGAACACATTCATATGTATTATTTCATCTAAAACCTCATAATCAAGCAATTCTTACATTAGTGGTTTGACTAAAATATGTTCAAAATTGTAAAAAAATAAATGGTTATCAATTCGAACACAACCATCATGGATTTTATAATTCCTTTTAATTAGAAATACATAGTAAATACATTATATCTATTTATTGCATATTAATTCTATAGTTTAGACTCAGACTTAAGGGAACCTAATATATACTTATATATTAACATTGTCTACATAATTGAATACAATAAAATATATCATGACCAGACAAAAGTTTGATACAGAATAAATACAATAAAATATATCATAACCAGTCAAAAGTTTGACATAGTAAACTAGTTACTTCACATGTATTCATAAAATATAACATAAGAATAAACTATCTTTGATCTCACAAAAAATATTCTTTCCCAATCCATTTCACTATCATAAAATAATATGTTACCTATAAAATCCTACATATTTTGTTTATATAGTCACTATATATTGTGACTATATATATAGACACACACACACACACACATACATATGTATACACACATATATGTATATGTATATATGTGTGTGTACATACACACACACACACACACACACACACACACACACACACACACACACACACACACACACACACACACACACACACACACACACACACACACACACACACACACATTTGCACATACATACATGCATACATATACATATCTATACACACCCACACCCCACACACACACACACAAATATATATAGATATGTGTGTGTGTGTGTGTGTGTGTGTGTGTGTGTGTGTGTGTGTGTGTGTGTGTGTGTGTGTGTGTGTGTGTGTGTGTGTGTGTGTGTGTGTGTGTGTGTGTGTGTGTGTGTGTGTGTGTGTGTGTGTGTGTGTGTGTGTGTGTGTATGTGTATACATACATACATACATATACATATACATATACATATATATGTGTGTGTGTGTGTGTGTATAGATATGTATATGTTATGTATATACATATCTACACACACACACATATATATGTATATGTATATGTTTGTATATGTATGTGTATATATACATACATACATATATGTATATGTATATGTATGTGTGTGTGTATATATATATACACACACACATACATATACATATACATATATGTATGTATGTATATATACACATACATATACAAACATATACATATACATATATATATGTGTGTGGGTGTGTGTGTGTATAGATATGTATATGTGTATGTATATACATATCTACACACACACACACACACACACACACACACACACACACACACACCCACATATATATGTATATGTATATGTTTGTATATGTATGTGTATATATACATACATACATATATGTATATGTAAATGTATATGTATGTATGTATGTATATGTGTGTGTGTGTGTACATACATACATACATACATTCATTTGTTTAATTGACTTCATACAAAATTCAATCATTCATAATAACCAGTCGATTCTCATGCTATGTACAACATTAATTGACTCATAGTTATCATGGACATTATTTCAAGTATATATATATATATATATATATATATATATATATATATATATATAGTTATATACATTGATGTGTATATACACCATAGGCCATCAAGGTCCTATAGGGTATATATATACACCCCTACATATATAAATAAATATATATGTATAATAGTTAAATAAATAAAAAATAACCCAAATTCCTTTTTATACAACTGAACAAATTTAATACATAGTCACCCTTATAACCATATTTAAAATTTATTATATCTACCTCCTACAATAGTTTTGATTTATATAACTAATGTCCCATAACATTAGAATAATAAAATAAAGACTATCTCAATTGAAATCTTGTATATACTCTATTAAATAATTATAAACCCCTTTTTCTTTGCTTAGGGTTTTATTCCACTCCCATAATACTCATATTTCATTACATTTTTACACAATTTTTTAAAATTTGGACACAATAGAAAATAAAATCCATTCTTGATATGGTTTGTGAGAAAATCCTAGTGTGCAAAGTAAGAGGGTTCACAAATATGGAATTTTACCATGATTTTGGGTTATATTATGGGTTATGTGGATGACCAAGCCATCCATAGAGCCCATCATTTAGCCTATTTAACAATTTTTAAAACCATATAAAATAAACCCTTCACGATTTTATTATTAGAATCACATAGCAAACAATATAAATCTTAAAATAAACCAACTTGGTTACATAATTTCCCAAGATAATGCTAATGATTCAAGTTCTCCTTCCCTTATTCACTTGAATTTTCTCTTCAAATCCCCTATCTACTATCCATGCCATTAATGGTGTCTTATTTATCATTTTATTACTTTGCATGTTCTTAGCATGCCACAAAACTCTCCAATTATTCTACCATGATTTAACCAACTAATAGTCAACTAGGTCTTTCCCATGTGAATAAATAGAGCTATTTCTTGGCTGGTATGTTTAACATAGAGTCCAAGCCAATTTAACCCTAATAATATTGAATCTTCTCTCATCAATAAAAATAAATTAACTTTCTATTACCAACTTCAAACTATTCATGCCAATATTAACTTCCAAAAAATCCATCAATTATATGAAAGTCTCAATCATTATTTAATTCAAAGGTATGTTTACTAGTCTTCTCAAACCAACTATATGACAAATCATAATAACTATCTTTCCATGTAATGTTTACCATCGACAATAATATAAGTATATTTAAACATAATTACCATTACAAAATCATTCGATCTTCTAATTAGTGGTTAGTTTAATAGGTCAACTAGATAACTTAGCTCTCACTTACTAGTAATAAACACTTTGTAAAACACAATGATTTCACCTAATCATTTAACAATACAATCATTATTTAATATGTAATGAATATTAAACACTTGTTCAGCACTAAATAAATTATAATGACATTTTCAAATAATGCTATTGGTATATTTTTGACTTTGGGATAAACAACTAATATAAATAATAATAATCTTTGAAATATTAAAATCACCTTAATTCTACTTATCAAGTAACAGTAATGGAATACATCTATAATTATTATAACAATGCATACATAATATCACATCATTATACTACACAAATATACCCAATAAAGTAGTGAGGTAATTAAAACATGTGTAGATTCATGCTTTCAACTAAGTAATAACATCATACAAGATAAGATATGTATGAAAACTGGATTAGTGAAATCACACTACCCAATGAACATGATCATCAACAATAATCAAGATCAGAATAGAAAGCATATTAAAAATCACTTGAATGAAAGTAATACAAAACATGTTATATCTATCTAACTCAATAATTTTATCATAAAACATGATATACTACTATGGTGTGTGCATGGGTTTCTATTTTTCTCTCTATCATCCCAGAATATATCTATCTACACCACCCTCTTTGATGATTCTCTCCCTCCATCATACTCAGAGGGAAGTATATGTCATACATCCACGTCACAAAAACTAAGGGAGTTATCTTTAAATATAAATATATCCATAAAACAATGTTGTATAATTAACAAACATGATCATAATATATGGAGTATAAAAGTACAACTATATCAAAGCTAACCAATCATGTAAATTAAGAAAAATATAACTTTCCCATAATCAACATATGAAAAAGCTTAATCAAATAATAGTTAATAAATTAACAACCATAGTAATCTATATATCAATAGGTTATTAAACTTAGTGAGAAATTAGGATGTGACATCCTTCCCCCTAAAGATGGTGATCGTCTTTATGACATTTATTTAAACATAATTTTTGAATTTAAAACATTATTCAATAGAAAATAATATAATATGCAATGACATATCAAGCTAATAAATGTGGAAACATCTTGTAAAACTCATCATAATCCTCTGAAGTGGCACTATCTTTAGAATATTGGTCCCACTAGACCTTGCACTATGACACTTATTTATTATACAAACCGAGTTTGTGAGTGTCAATTATTTTGATTAGTTTTACCATGACCACCCTAGGATCTAAAACCTACAAAGCATTCCAATCCAACACATGTCAAGGATCAACAGCATAATTTTTAAGATAAGATACATGGAAGACATTATAAAAAATAGCTAGAGCTAATGGCAATGCAACCCTATAAGATACATGATTGATCACTTCCAAATCCTTGAAGGGTCCCATATATCTCGATGAAAGTTTCATTGACTTATTCAATTTAATCGATATTTTTAGAGCCGTAACCCACAAAAACACTTTATCACATATAGAAAATTACCTTACTATTATTTTTAGATCAACATAAATTTATTATCTATCATTTTCCTTGGCCAACCTATGCCTGATTATATTGACTTGCTCTTCTATTTATAAAAGTATATTAGGTCCAATGACTACCCTATATTCTAACATATCCTAACTGATTGGTGTTCTACACCTATTTTTGTATATTGTCTCAAATGGATCCATCTAAAATGTTGATTGTTATGAGTTTTTGTAATCAAAATCAACCAATGGAAGGTACTCCTCCCACTTATATTATTGATCCATGCAATATATATGATTTCTAAAACCTAGTTAACTCACTCTATCTATATATTTAATTATGGGTGATAAGTAGTGCTAAAATTCAACTGCATACAAGAGCTAAATTCAAAGTAAACTAAATCCTAGATCTTATCCTTAGATTTTGATCTAAAATGATCTTATCTAAAAAACCATACAATTGATATGCCTCCTTTATGAATTCTTTCATAAACATAGGTGCATCATCTATCAAGTTCACTGATATGAAGTGTGCTACCTTGGTTAGTTTCTAAAATATAACCAAGATCATATAATGTGAGTTATATGATAATGACAACCCTTGGATAAAGTCCATGTTAATCACGTACCATTTCCATTCCAGTTAATCATGTGGATATAAAAATATAGCTAGATGCACATGTTTAGCTTTCACATGCTAACATTCTAGACAACAAGACATAAAATATCTCTCTTGATTCCTTTCCATAAATAGAGTGGTCTAAGCTCAACCATGAGATTGGTTACTCTTAGATGTATTGAATATGGGGCATTGTGTAATTCCTTTAGCATTGTGCTCCTCATATTTTATTTATCAAACACATACATCCTATCATTATATCAAAAAAGACTATCACTCTATATCTTATCTTGAGTTCATTATACATAAGATTCCGAGCATTATTAGATAATTCTTTCTTGACCTAATAGTAGAGTTCATCTCCTAGATAGAATTTTATTACTGATCTTGAAAAGTACTCTTGGTAGTAACCACAACTGCTATGTGTCTCCTATGTCTTAGTGCATTAGATACTCTATTCTCCTTGACTTTGATATGATTAATATCAAAATAGTAATTAGATAAGAAATATAACTATCATATTTAATGAGCATTCAATTTTGGTTAGGTGAAGGTGTATTTGAGTCCTAAATTATTAGTCTTTATCTCAAATGGTTTCTCCAATAGATAATGCCTCCAAAATTTCAAAACATGCATAATTTTTGAAAGTTATAGGTCATTAGAGGAATAATTCACCTCATAATGCTTTAGTTTCCTAGACTCATAGGCTACTACTGAGACATCTTGCATAATAACTCATCCAAGTCCATCCCTAGATGCACACGTGATCATTGAGAATTGACCATTAGGATAGGGAACTCTTAGCACTAGTGTTGAAGTAAGCCTCCTTTTCAATTCTTAAAAAGCTATATCATACTTGTCTACCTAGAAAAAAATATGATTCTTCAATTGAAGATAGGTAGTTAGATTAGTTATCTTAGAGAAATTTAGAATGAATTTCTTATAATAGGCTATTAATCCCATGAAACTTCTTACCTCATGAACATTATTAGGTGTCAAATGTTCCATTATGGATCTTATCTTTGATAGATCAACTAAAATACCATATGCAAAGATAATATGTCTTCAATACTACACTTTCATTTGTAAAAATGCACAATTAGATAACTTGCCATACAACTTGTGCTTTCACAAACACTAAAAACTAGTTCCAAATGTTGCAGGTGTTATTCCTTATCCTTGGAATAAATGAGGATATCATCTATAAACACCAAAACAAAATGATCTAGATAATATTTGAACACACTATTCATAAAATTCATAAATGTTGTTGGAGCATTTTTTAATCTAAATGGAAATATTGTGAACTCATAGTGCCCATATCAAGTTCTCAATGTTGTTTTTAGAATATCTTCCCCATAGATTCTTAATTGATAATACCCTACTCTAAGATCAATATTAGAAAATATTGTTGTCCCTTACATTTGATCAAAGAGATCATTAATGCATATAAATGAATATCTATTCTCAATAATTACTTTATTCAACATCGTATAATCTATATACAAGAAAAGAGTGCCATCCTTCTTCTTGACAAAGAAAATTGGTGCACCCCATGGTGACACACTTGGTTAAATTATCCCTTTTGATAAAAAATCTTGAAGTTATTCCTTTAACTCAACAAATTTAGTGGTTGTCATTCTATAAGACAACTTAGACTATGGTTTTGATCTAGGTATGATATCAATTGATAAATCAAACTCATGCTTGGGTGGTAATCCTGGTAATTATTCTAGAAACACATCATGAAAGTTTCTTAGAAAAGGATACTATTTGATAGATGGTTCCATAGATTCCTCCATCCCATTTATATTAATGATAAATTCTTGACATCCCTTTTATATTTCTTGATTTGAATTGATTAAATCTTCCTTAACTTCAACTCTATTTTCTCAGCTTGTAGTTGTGTCTAATTTCAAAAATCATCTTGACACTCAGCCTTCTTCAAATAATAGTCAACCTTGTCTTTATGCTTCAAAAACTAATTAACTCCTAGGATCACATTTTATGACCCCAAAAATGCTACAAAAATATCCACTAATGTAGTGAATTTAGGCAACCTAATCTCATCATCGACTAAACACTTGTCAAATTTAACCTTTGACTCATTCCCATACTGTACCGGCCATGTATTTGCCATAAATCCAAAAAATTTAGATAATTTACTAAGAATTATAAGATCAATGAAATATTTTGTAAGAGCAATGAAATATTTTATATCTCTTATGTCAATCAAAATATAAACTAGATTATTGAAAAAAATACCTAACAATTCTATGGGCAAAGTTTGATACTTAGCCTAATGATTGTCAACAGCTACATGAATCCATTGCTAGATTTTTCCTTGTTAAGAAGAAAAACCCTTGTTCTTTAACTTTTATTGAGGACACTATTGATCTTAATGGTTACCTCCACATATGAAGCAACCTCCAACTGGTCCTTTCTTATTATACTATTGGTTTCCCTTGAAACCACCCTTGAAACTATTACCAGGTTTCTTATTTCCTAAACCACTATTGAACTTGGCATTCTAATTATTAAATTGACTCTTAGAGTCTCCAATCTTCTACTTACAGTTATTATTTTTGAAATTTTGTGTAGAACTTCCAAACTTCTTTTTGAACTTATATCAAACTTGGGAAAGATATTTCAATATATGTTCTTACTTGATTGCCTTATCGAATACTTGATCCACGGTAGATGGACCATGCACATCTAATTCACAACCAATTTGGGTTTTAATCCCATGATGATTTTTTTGATCTTAAACCTCTCATTTGCATGATATATAGGTACATTCTTAAGGATCTTGGTGAAATTTTCCTAGTATTCCTTCATCGATAAATCTCCTTGCTTAATATTCTAAAAATATTTAAGATTTTGATCAAAGTACAATTATGGAATCCATCACGACCTAAATGATATCAAAAACTATTCCCAAGTGGTGGTGGTTGAGTTGAGGTTCATCTTGAGCTTCTTGTTTTCCCATTAAGTTTTACTTTACCAACAAGATGATAAGCTCCCCAAAAAATTTTCATGACTTCAAAATAATTCTAAATCTCAAAATATTTCTCCATTTATTTCATCCATGCTTTAGCTCCATCTCTTAATACAGTTCCATTGAGCTTAGGTGGATTCATCTTTTTCATATCTTGTCCCAAATCTAAAGCTACTTGAGTTATCACACCATGTGGCCCTTCATCTTACCTCTATTCTTGAATATGTTCCTGCTCATCAAGATGCTCTTCAAGTTCCTCCTAAGCATTTTATTCTTCATGGTCATGTACTTCTTATTCTATGGACACTATTTGGTCCCTAGGCTCTTGCATAGTCACAAGGATTTGGTCCAACTTTGTAGCTTGCTCAAAATTATTTGGATCAAAATGGGGTTTGATATTCTAAGTAACCTCACCTCCTAGTCTAGCATGCAACATCATTCTTCATGATTATCAAGAGAATAAGTTTGCATTAGCAAACATATTAAGTCTTAGAGTTTAAACCTCAACTCTGATAGAATAATGTAACAATCCCATTGGGTTTTACTAGAATATAATAATTTTAAAAATAAAAAAAATACACATATTCATCTTACAAATTTCACCATGAGAAATCTAATTAGTGATAGTTAACTAACTACATTCATTTAGTTAACCATAAGGTTTATAACTAATACACCTGGCTAAATATCATAATGAAATGATATAACAATCATGAATAATGTTGTTTAAATAATAAATACTTCATATAATCATAAATGAAATAACATAAACTTAACCATGATTGATACAACATTAAAACCATTATTGTACAATTATTATGAAAAATATCATAGTTTTCAGTAATACATAATATCTCAAATAATAATATATGATAAAAAGATCCATAGAGCATGAGTCTCCATGACTCAAGTGTCAAATCTATAATCTCAAGTGTAGTCACTAGTGTAGTACTCCATCTAGGAGGGAGAGCATCATATGAGTTATTTTTCACACCAACCATGCACTATAGATCCCTCACACTATCTCCCAAGATAGGGATGGTCATCCATTCATGGATGGGTAGATAATGATGGTGTGGGAATTCAGAGTGACAAACCAAAACCTATGAATTTTAGATGTCTAATAAATAATGTGTACCATAAATAAATTTATTCTACCATGATATTGCACAAATATGAAAACTATATCAACATATGAAATGATAATGTTTAAATATAAACATTACTTTTCCCAAAGTTTTCAACAATCAATGATCTCTAAGATTAGTCAATTTCATACACATCATTCAATTTTATTATTCCTCATCTTTCATTGATGAAACTAATTAATCCATTAGAACTAGTTGCACTACTTATTTAGTGTCAAGAATGTGACATTTGGTTAAATATATAATAATATAAAAACCAATAGATTCTAACAAAATCTTCCCTATTAGTAGATAGAAATATGCTAAGTACAAAAATAACATTTACATTCATTTAGTCCATCAAATGAAATATAATAAATATAAGATCCTTTAATTTATTACAAAATAATAAATAGAATCAATATATAATCCTCAATAGAAACTTGCCTTCTAGTTAAGAATCATATATAGACTACAAGTTACTAAATATCAATATATAACTTTAAAATTTATTTCATCAACTTTCCAATATTAATCACATCTTATTTCTTGTTCATATTTCACAAATATAACAAGATCTTGTCATTTAAAAACTTTAAAGGATTTTTTAACATTTTAAATTCCTTCTATTTAATGCTTCAACTAAATGTCAAACACATAACAAACACCCATAAGTCCTTGTTATGTAAAATACTAGTCATAAATATTAAACAACATATAAAAATATTTGTATAGAATATATTTTCAGATTTACTATATGATCATCAAATCACATGTATATTCCATACATTTATGCATATATTATAAACACATAGTTTTAGATTAATAACCCATTCATAATTCAATGTTTGCATAAGGTATACTATCCTTATTTTTAGATTATCATTCCATATAAAAGAACACATTCATCTTTATTATTTCATCTAAAACCTCATAATCAAACAATTCATACTTTATTGGTTCAAATAAAATATGTTCAAAATTGTAAAAACATAATTGGTTATCAATTCAAACATAACCATCATGAATTTTCTAATTCCTTTTAATTCAAAATACATAGTTAATACATTATATGTATTCATTGCATGTTAAGCCTACAATTCAGACAAAGACTTAGTAACACATAATATATACTTATATATTAACCTTGTATATATAACTGAATAAAATAAAATATATCATGATTAGAAAAAAGTTTGATACACAGCTGAATACAATAAAATATATCATGATCAGACAAAAGTTCAATACAAAAGTCAAATATAATATATATATATATATATATATATATATATTCAAAATTGTAAAAACATAACTAGTTTATCAATTAAAACACAACCATCATCACTTTTGTAATTCTTTTTAATTAAAAATACATAGTCAATAATACATTATATCTATTGGTTGCATATTAAGTCTACAATTTAGACCAAGACTTAATAGCACCTACTATATACTTATATATTAACCTTTTATATAAAATATATCATGATCAAAAAAAGTTTGATACATAGAAAAATAAAATAAAATATATCATGATTAGACTAAAGTTCAATACACAGTTGAATACAATAAAATATATCCTAACTAGTCAACAATTTGACATAGTCAACTAGTTACTACACATGTATTAAAAAAATATAACATAAGAATAACCTATCTTTGATCTCAAAAACTTTGTTCTTTCCCAACTCATTTCACTATCATAAAATAATCCATTACCTATAAAAACCTATGAATTTTGTTTAATATAGTCATAGTATATATATATATATATATATATATATATATATATATATATATAGTATATCTACATTCATTTGTTTAATTGAATACATATAGAATTCAATCATGCATAATAACCAGTTGACTCTCACATTATACACAACCTTAATCAACTCATAGTTATCATGGACATTATTATAAGACCCATATACACATAGACACACTATTATATACATCAATGTGTCTATATAAACCAGGCTATCAAGGTCTTAGAGGGTGTATATACACATCCCTATATATAAATATATATATATATGTATGTATACTAGTTAAATGAATAAAAGAATATCCCAAATTCCTTTTTATACAGCCAAAAAAATTCAATACACAATCACCCTTATAGCTAGATTTAAAATTATTGTATCTACCTACTACCATATTTTTGGTTTATATAACTAAAGTCCTATAACCTTAAAACCATAAACTAAAGAATATCTCAATCAAAATCTTGTATATGCTCTATTAAATAGTTATAAACCCCTTTTTCTTTACCTAGGGTTTTCTACCACTCCCATAGTATTCATGTTTCATTACATAGCTACCCAAGTTTTTAAAATTTGGACACAATATAAAATAAAATCCATTCTTTATAGGGTTTATTATAAAATCCTAGTGTGCAATGCAAAATGGTTCATAACTATGGCATTTTACCAAGATTTTGGGTTATATGATGGGTTTTATGGATGGTTGATCCATCCATAAGGCTCATCATTTAGCCCATTTAATATTTTTTAAAACCATATAAACTAAAATCTTCATGGTTTTATTCCTATAATCACATAAAAAATAATAAAAATCTTAAAACAAATGAACCTAGTTGTGCAATTTCCCAAGATAATGCCAATAATTTGATATATCCTTCCTCTGTTCACTTGAATTTTATCTTCAAATTCCTTGTTTACTAGTCATTCACTCCATAATCTCTTCTTTATAATTTTATTCCTCTGCATGCTTGTAGCATGCCACATAACTCTCCAATTATTCTACCATGATTTAATCAACAAGTAGTCAACTAGGTGTTTCCCATGCAAACTAATAGAGCTATTTCTTGGTTGGTATGTTTAACACATAGTATAAGCCAAGTTAACACTAATAATATCAAATTTTCCCTCATTAATAAAAATAAACTAACTTTATATTACCAACTTCAAACTATGCATGCCAACATTGACTTCCCAAAAAGCCATCGATTATATGAAAGTCTCAATCATTATTTAATTCAAAGGTATGTTGACTAGTATTTTCAAATTGAGTCAATGACAATCCATAATAATTATATTTTCATGCAATTTCAACCATTGATAATAATATAAGTCCATTTAAACATAATTACCATTAAAAATTCATTAAACCTTCTAACTAGTGGTTAGTTTAATAGATCATCTAAATAACTTATTGACTCTCACTTACTAGTAATAAACACTTTGAAAAACATCATGATTTCACCTAATCATTTAATAATATAATATTTGTTTAATATATAATAAAAACCCTTGGTCAACACTAAGTCAATTATAATGACAGTTTCAAATAAGGCTATTGGTATCTTTTTGATTTTAGCATAAATAAATATTATATATAATAATAATCTTTAAAATATTAAAATCACCTTAATCTTATAGATCAAGTAACAACAATGGAATCCATTTATACCTATCATATAAATTCATACATAATATCACATCATTATAACACATAGATATACCCAATAAATATTTGAGGCAAGTAAAACATATACATATTCATGCATTCAACCAAGTAATAACATCATATAAGATAAGTTCCATATGATAGCTAGATTAGTGAAATCACACAACCCAATCAACACAATCATCAATAAAAATTAATATCACACTAGAAATCATATTAAAAATCACTTAAATTAAATTAACACAAAACATGTTATAGTTATCTAAATCAAGAAATTTATCACAAAACATGATATACTACTATGGTGTGTGTATGGGTTTCTATTTTATCTCATTATCATTCCCCAATGTCTCCATTTACACCACCCTTTCCGATGATGCTCTCCATCCATCATACTTTGAGGGATAGATATGTGACACATCCACGTCAAAAAAATTAAGGAAATTAGGTTGAAATACAAATATATCCATAAAATAATGTTGTATAATTAACAAACATGATCATAATATATACAGTATACAAGTACAACTATCTCAAAGCTAACCAATCATGTAAATTAAGAAACATATAACTGTCCCATAATCAACATATGGCATACATATTGATCAAATGCTAGTTAATCAACTAAAAACCATAATAATCCATGGATCCATAGGTTATTCAGATTAGAGAGAAATTGACATGTGGTAATGATCTTATTGATCATTCTAAGAAAATAAAGGAATGCTTAAATCATTATGTGATTTTTTTTAGTGTATAAAGTTTGAGATATAATCAAATACCAAAAAATCAATGTTTGGTGTGACTAGAAGTAAACCATTTGGCCATGTTATTTCTAAAGATGGTATTTATATAGATCTAGATTGCATCAAGCTATTAGAGAACGTCCTCCCTCTAAATGTTAATTTGGTCTTATATATATTTTTTAAAATATTATTTTTTCACATAAATTTAATTAAGATTTTATAGATAAATCTAACCCTTTACAAATTTTACTTAAGAAAGGTCAAAATTATTTATGGGATGCAAAGTCAGATGCATCCTTTGAAGAAATAAAAATTCAATAACAAGTGCCCTTGTACTTACAAAACCAAACATGCATAATACTTACAAAACCAAACATGCATAAACCATTTAGTTTGTACATTAAAAGGGCTAGTAAGGATATAGGTGTTGTTATAATGTAATATGATAAAGACCATGAAGAAAGACCCATATGATACATAAATCAAGTGATCAAAAAAGATTAAACTAGGCATCCTTTGATTGATTTTTCTTCTTCTTTAGTTTCAACATTAAGCAAATTTAAATATCTCTTAATGTGTAATAATGTGATTATGCATTAAAAAATTCTTATTTTGTATTATTAGTGTAATAAAAAGTAAGAATTCCACTCAAGGACAGCATTTTATGCCTATGTTTCAAGGGTTTCACACTTCCATGGACACACATTATCATATTACAAAACCTGAACTCATTCATTGTAACATCTTTATTTTATTCAACAACATGTTACACAAAATAGAATACACACTAACACTAACAATCACACATTCCATTACCTAGATTATTCAATGCATAAACATGGAGGATACACTTAAAAAATAATCCAATATCAACTAGTTATTCTACATAATTTTGCATTCAAAACAATATCCATAATATTCTCTTTCCATTGCCCTAAGAATAAGTTCCATTTTACTTAAGAAATATTTGAGCTAATTTTAGTGAAATATTATAATTTTTGCTTTCTATTTGAAAGTTTGTAAGTATTTTTTAAGTTTTTAGATTAGTATACGTTAGTATCTTAGCAATTTTTGGAGTTTTTAAAGCCATCTGGTTCATTTTCACACAACTTTTGAGAAACTTTGAACTATTGACCACATGTATGAATATTTATTTCAATTATAAAGTATTTTTCAAAGCTTAAAAATCAAAGAATTATATAATTTATATATGACGAGTAAACAAAGTTTGAGGGCCTTATATAAACCATTTTTTAAGAGATATATTTTTTTCCTAGAAAAAATTTGTAACATCATATTAATAAAATTAGGAAGTTACAAACTAAATATTCTAGAATCATACCAAAGGAAAAATATCTAGGAAAAAACAATACCAAAAAACATGAAATGAATAAAAAAATCCAAGGGCTCAAGAAAAAAAAAAAAACCTAACTGGTCAAGGTCCAAATCAAACAAAATAGAAGTAAAACCAAATATAAAGATACACAGGGGATTCAACCCCATAAGAAATAGGTAAGGAAGCCCTATATAAAGAACTGACATAGGCTAAAAAGGTATAAAGCACCTAAAACAAAAAAGGAAAAACACAAAGAAAATATTAGTCCTTCAACACTGAGAGAATTTTTTTTTGAATTTAAAACTTTTCTATGAACACTTTGATGATCTTAAGATTTATATCAAATTTGAATCCTTCCTCAGATAAAATTCTAGACTCGATGTTGAGCTCCTAAAAGATACAAGAGAAGTAAATTAAATTGAAGGTGTTCATTAGTGACTGAGTTAAAGTGATAAGTGGGTGTAAGAATAAGTTTTTTATTCAATAAAAACCTATCATACAACTTAAAACAAGCTAAGATTCCACAAAAACTTGTATCTTATGCACCCTTATATCAAGTGCAAGCTAAAGAAGAAGCTTCAAGACTATCAACTCAGTAATTTTTTTAACCCTCTCATAATTTGAAATTAAAATGGATAAAGTTCTTGGAATGTAAAAATAAAGTACTTCCTACTCCATAAATTTCTAGATAACCTTGACAAGCACCATAAAAATAACCCCAAGAATTAGTCTGATCAATAAGAAGAGGGACTAGAAATCATTGTCTCTGAGATTTAGGTCTAATTTTGAAGTGCCTAAATGTAATATAAATTTAGGAAATGCATAAAAAAGTAGGGATACATTTTTCTCAAAAGAGATAAACAATTTTATCAATCTGAGTTCCCCTAGACATAATCAAGGAAAGTGCCTTGAAAAAGATTTAGATCATACCTCTGGTGCTAGCTATTAAGACACTTAGCCATAAAAATCATTGCTAGCAGTCCCAAATACCCAAATAAGTTTTCAAGTTGATACAAATATTATTGGAATAAGGACAAGTGAGAGGGAGATGATTAATAGTTTCTAAATATTGGAAACAAATATTACATAGCCTACACCTTACCAACTTATTTTTTGAATAACCTCATATGTCAAGTATTTGATGCTCAAATCCATCTACATAAATATTTTAGTTTTGTGTGGATATTTTATCTTCCATATTTTCTTTCACCACCACTATCTCACTCCAGGTTCCTCATTGAAGAAGGTAGACTGATAAATAAGGCTCACATAAAAATACCCTAAAGATGAGTTTATGGACTAGACCAAGTAATAATTCTCACCATGAAGATGAATGTGACTTCAACTCAATATAAAAATAAAAGTGTTCCATTGAATACCTACCTCCCCAATCAAATCTAGTGAAAGATTACTTTTATAGCTCTTTTGTCAAGGGTTAGTGATAGTATGAACTATGTCTAGGGTCAAATTGGCTATACTCTTGTATAAAGAAGTAATAATTAATTAATTAGATAATTTATAATAACACCACAAAAAATCCAAGGGTTAATACCTACTTTAATTTTATTACTAGACCCTACCTTCCAAATGAGCCAATTCCCAATAAATGAAAAAGATTGAATAGAGGTTTTTCACATGTTTGAAGTATTATGCCATGTTTTATTGGGACTTATGATCCCTTCTTCAAATCCAAGAAGTTCAATGTATTTTTAAAATATTATTTGAATCCAAAGGCCCACATTAAAAATAAGTCTCTAGATACCTTTTACCACTAAGGCTTCACCAAAAATATTAATATCTTTTAATCCCTATTCAAATTCCTTGTGTTTAATAAGGTAATACCATTTAATTATAGGGATACCCTTCTTATCTTTTTTTCTAGTCCAAAGGAATTTGAATATTTTTTGTAGATATTTTAAATAACTCCATTTAGAATTTGTGCAAGATAAATCCAATAAATAAGACATTGATTTCATAAGTGTGAGCCTGCCACATAGAGATAACCATCGATTACACCAAAAATTTATTCTCTTATCCACCTTATCAATGAACCAATACTAATATTTTTTCTAGTAATCATTTGAATTTTTGAAAAAAACCTAAATATTTGAATCCAACAAGAAGATAACCTAATTGGAAGGGGAAAATACCAAGTATCCATTGTATGTGATGATTCTCCAATCCATGAAAAAAGATGCTAGACTTTTACACATATAGTTCCATCTTGATAGTTGCATAGTATATCCCTAGAGATTCCTTAAGAGAAATCATGTATATATGAAATCCATCAAAAAAAAATATAACATCATCCAAGAAAAATAAATGTGTGAGGAATAAATTCTTTCCAACCTTCAACCCTTTGATAGGGCAAATATGTTTGAATGTGATGATGATTTGGCTAAGCCCTTGAAAAATAAGAAGAAATAACAAATGGAAGAAATGACATCCCTACCTTAAACCCTAAGAAGATTAGAATAAATTAGAGGTATAGACATTAATAAATATGAAAAATGAAACTGAATACATTCAACCCAATATCCAATTCACCATATGAATCCATAACCCTATATGTATGAGAATAAGTCTTAGGTAAAGCTAATTTAATTTATCAAAGGCCTTAGATAGGTCTAAATTCAAAAAAATGGTTGGAAAATTCTTTATTTTTATAGTGTTAAGACCGTCCTAATCCATGTTGATTGCATCATGAATTTGTCTCCCATAGAAGAAACCAAATTTCTCACTAGAGATAGAGTTAAAAAGGATGATCTTGATCCTAATGGATATGATATTTGTAATGACATTATAGATGTAATTATAAATGAAAATAGGCCAAAAGTCATCAAAAGAGGTCAAAAGGTCATTTTTATGAATAAGGGATATGAAGGTGGAGTTGAAGGATCCAAGACTTTTTATTGAAAATCTAGTCTCCTAAAAAACTCTAAGCAGGTTCCCAACCAACAAGTCAAAAAAGTCACTAAAGAATTCTACCATCCAACCATCAAGACATGGAATTTTATCCTTACTAAAATTATCCATTATAGACCTCAATTATTTTGTAGATAATTTTTCCTCTAGATGATTATTATTAGCCTCCTTAAAAGATAGGGAAAAGGTAGATATTTTGACAATATCAGCTATGTTCACTTTTCTAGGATCCTTATACAACCCATCAGAATAATATTATGAGATAGTATTTCCCAGATAATATTCATGTTTTTATTATGATTGGAAAATGTATGATTTTTTTGGTGTTATCATCACCATTATCCAACCACAACACTCTACTTTTTAATCTCAACTAAGCTTCAAAGTTTACCAAAAGGTCTCAGTTCTTCTGATCTAGAGTTTTGATCTTGGTTTTTATAGTTTCATCACAATACTTATATAAGATGTGATAAAATATATTAGTAATATCTTTTTACACCAAATTAATATATTTTTTTAGCATTTTTTCATTTTTACTACCCAATTAACATCTTTCTTAACTATTTTTAGGTTGTCAACAAATTGAAGGCTAGCCAATACTGAGGAAGTTGGGTCATAGGATATGCATACTTCATTAAAAATATAAATGAAATTATCATCTTACAACCAAGATCGATTGATTTTTTTGGAAATTAAAGGATTTTTATCCTCCTTTTCAATCTAGATAAAAATGGGAAGGTGATTAGATTTTCCCCCCTTGGACACCAATATCTAATTTTTTTAGTACCATACAAAAAGGAGTTACAAATAAATAATATATCAAGTATTTTGTAAATATGGTTAATCCCAAATCTCATATTCATCAAATTAGGAATCAATAAATTGGTTTAACATCCACCAATATGACCTTCTCAAATTTGTGAAAGAAGTACTATACATGAGGGTTAGCTCTCACAGAGTCATCCCACACTTCAAAAATCTTCATCATAAATTTAAACTCACCCCCTATAATAAATTTATCTACACACAGATAATTTTGGGTAAACAAGCCCTCAAAATAAGCCATTCTCTCCTCATATGGACCATATACATATTCCACCATCAATTTTTTACTGAATTCTATGGAGTTAAGTTCCACCCCAATGCCAAAGGAAAAGAGTGTATAATTGACCAATTTAAGAGAGGAAGTGTTATATCCCAAAATTAACCACCCAAACTACCAATGGAATCAATAGCCAAGAAATACCAACCTAAGAGGACCTTAGATCATTCCCCCTTTGTCTCTTCAATTAGAATTATGTTTAGCTTGTGTAGATGAACCAATGTATTCAAAGATGGTTTTTGGAGGGATTTATAAACCCTTTGATATTCAAGGACATAACAAGCATGAATAAAAATTGAATAGGGCATGTTCTTAAAATTTTGTTGCCTAACTTGATGTATTTCACTAATAACTTTGAATTAAGTATGTGAGAGTAATTATTTTATACCTCTCACTAATAAGGAGTTCCCATACCTAATTTTAATAATAATTCACCTTTAATACAACCATATTATATGAATTCAACATAAATTAGTGATCTTAAAGGATAATATAAATGACCATGTGAAAAATATGAACTATATGAGTTAACATTTGATGATTTATCCTTGGGCCAGGTTGAATAATCTAGGTTGATATTAGGGATTAAATTATCAAAATTTAGTTGATCCATATGTAAAATTAATTTTCTCACATGATCCACTAATTAGATTGCAGGTCCTTACTTTTATTCACCTGGCCCACTACCTAGGCTAGTCGATGATGCCTTAAACCTATACCTACTTGTAGGTAAAATAGGTTTAAGAATATCCTCAAATAAATATGATTTGAAAAGATATACCTCTCTTTTTTCCATATGGAGGGAGTATTTTATAGTGGTAGAATCCAATAATATTATGTCTCATTTTTTGATCAATGAAGAACTCACCAAGTTAGACCCATAACACTAGGTGGGAGGCTCAAACTTGAATTCATCCTTACCCAAGATGAGAAAAAGAAAAATATCATTATTTGGCATCGGATGCCTTGGTGATTTTGGGTCCACCCAATTTAGGGATTTATTTCACATAATGAAAGACTCCCATTGAATCCCAAGGATGTTGACATTGAAGTATTTTTATTCTCACTAGATCAAGAAGGATGGACTAGTTTTTACCGTTAGACTTGATAGGTGAAATGTTGGGAATAGTAATTGACCATATGACCATAGGAATAGAATATAACACACCTAGAAGGAATAAACAAATAGTTAAGTGAATGGGTTTGTTTTTGAGGTACATATTCCATGTCAATTTCCATCTCCAAGCTTTATTTAAGGTCTAAATCAATAAGATTTTGGCCATTATCCTAGAATAATCCTTTAGATAACTTTCATCTTCCACTAGAAAATTCCTTATGATATTCCATATAGCTTAAAAAATTTCACTATGACATAATTATAGTAGTAGATATGGAATTTTGACCCAAATAGGTTGTAATCAAAGTTTTTCCACATGAAGGTTAAAACTCAACATCCATTTTTTAAGGGTTAAGGGTGATGATCCCCTAAACCATCTATTCACCATAATTAAATTCATATATTTAGGTGTTTTAAAGATAAAATCAAGCCAACCCATGACTGAAATGTATGAAACAAGGTAATATCCAAGGAATGACTGCTATGAATGATCCAACTAAGAAACAAGGTTAAATCCATATATTATCCTCCTAACAAAGCAAATTATCAAGGCCATATCCACTAATTCTATCACAAGATGCAAATTTACATCCTAACCAAACATATGTCAAACTCAATTTCTTAAAATATTTATACACCTTATTTTTTCTCCATTTTCTACCTTAGCTAGTCTTTGGCCCTCCTCTACTAGTAAAAAACATGGATTGATCCTATCTAAGAGCTTATCAAGAGACTGTTCCAACAAAATTTGAACTGTGTCCTCTAGAGAAATTCCATGATCATTAGTCACCCCATGGGACTCAATTACATGTGATGACTCTTTTTATCTAGCTAGAGTATGTTCTAAGGGAATAGTGTATTCAAAGGGAGTCTTTAAAAGACTATGAGTAAGAGAGTCCACAAGAGCCTTAAATTAAAATAATGAAGATATAGGTTGTGTTAGTGACTACACCTTATCTCTAATTACTCCTAGTCAAGGAACCTTGTTAGATAAATTATTTAACCAACCATTAATTCCTAAGTCATATCCCACACTCAATAAAGGAAGGGAAGGTATAAAAAATTATGAGTGATTCCCACCATTGTTTGAAATAGAACTAGGTTTTCCATACCTAAATATAAAATGCTTACCCCAAACATATTCCATACAAAGTATGTTTCCAACATAAGTGTCATCATAATAGTCCACTAATTATTATCCTTTTTAAATGGGTCATGATCTAAAATGTAATGTAACTTATTTACCAGAGCATCCATAAGAAAAAAGGGCATGGCTTACTTACTGCCAAAAATAATCCAAATTTTTTAAATCTACAAGGTATTAGAGAGGGATCCAAGACCTATAGGGACATGTATTAAAGTTGAATACTACACAAAAAACCACTCAAGAGACTATATATATAAGAATAATTAATAAATAAAAGTTAGAGACACTATATATAAGAATAATTAATAAATAAAAGTTTTATAGTTGGCCTCCACACTCCAAAGGCTACACAACCATAAACATAAATCTTATCTAATTGAATAAAAAACATTACCAAATTCAATGACAATTGGCCATCAATGGTAAAAAATACCCTTAGTGCAATGTCTTCCTCCAAAAAGAGTCTACACCAAGAGGTATAACAATAGAATCCATTTGGAAATATAAATTACCACTACAAATAATGTGAAAGATAATAATCCTGCCTTGTTAAACCATCTCACTAGTATTCATTGTTATCTTTATTACTATATCTTCTGGTTTGATCACCTAACTCACCATTATTTCACATAGTGACCATCATTGATATAAAATAAGTAATAAAAAGGTGAAAGATTAGGTTCAAGAGTAGGTAATGTAAAAAATGTCGAAGAAGAAAGGAAATGTCAATGAAAGAGAAAATATTACTAATATAAAATGGGTGCTTAGTCCAAAAACATTCTAACAATGCTAGTCTACTACACCAACTCCACCTACTCAACAAAAAATGAAAACCAAGACTGATAACTACCTAAATGAATATATAGAATCTATGACTTATATAGGCTAGTTTTAGATTTTTTGAACTCCCTAAATAAGTTTTAGAACTTGAGGCATGTCCAAACAGTCATTAGTATCTGCTAAGTGTCACAATCCCAATTTCTAAGTTTTGAAAATGTATTGGATAGGATTTTAGACTATTTGAAGAATGCACATAAGTTTTAGGCCTAAAAAAGCACCTACCAAAGTATTTAATAGGTAGGAACATTTTTTTAATAATATGTTTGAGATCTAACTTTAAGTTTTAATAATTTCCTCTACTCAAGCTCTTTGCTCAACATGGTAATGCCTACCTAGAATATTAAGATCTCTTAAAATATATATTTTTACTTGCTTACCTTCGACATCAATAAAATGATAGATGATCCTATTTTATGTCAAGTAAATTCATTAATCCTTGGTCCTAATGAGAAAAGTAAAATTAGGGGGCATCATCCCAATAAATGACAACTAAAACTAGCTAGTGACTTAACCAGAGCTTTGTGACAAAGATAGAAGAAATCATGTTAAACTCGGAAATACATTTCTATCAAGATAATAATAAGACAAATAGAAAATATGGTATATGATTGAAACCAAGCACTCTAGAAGCATGAATCCATTACTAACTCCATAAAGGAATCTACTCGACCCATTTATCTCCAATCATTATACATAACCTAGAGCATTATTTTATTATACATAGTCTTAAGATGATATTATCAATATTTTGAATCTATTTATGGTTTTTTTGGATAAAATCGATAATGATATTGATACTTAGTTTTTTTAAACTATAAACTATGGATATTGTTTTTCATAGTATAAACCTTGATATTGATAAAGTGTTTAAAGCACAATTTTGATCACTGTTGATTATGGGTTTTCATATAACTATTTTTAATACGAGTATACATATTTATCCATTTAAGTCTTTAAATTTTTTAAAAATACTATTATGTCTTTCTTAAGCATTCAACCCATTTATTTTCAAGATAATTTTTTTGAATCAGTCAAATCTTACATTTAGAATAGAAGCTAGTTTTTTTACAAAGTTGCATGTTATTTCAAAAGGTAGAATTAAAATTATTATTAATTAGAGATATTATGGTGTTCACACTAGAGTTATTTTAGTAAATATTATTGAAAAATAATATGTGTAACTTCAAAAAAATTTCAAATCTTACCTTGTGTGCATTGCATAACTTAGATAACATTATGACTATGATAATAATCTATTTTGATTGAAACCCATAATTTCATCAACACCTTGATATTTTACATTATCTATATATTGACTCATATAATTTGATATTTTATTAGTTAATATACAAGGGTTTCATGCAAAGTAGTCATATTTTTTTAGCGTTTGCTTTTCCTTATGATTATTTGGCTTTGAACTTAGATGTTTAACTTTACAATATTTTCAATGTAAAGAGAGAGAGATTTATTCTATGAATTATTTTTCAAATGGATTTATCTTTCTATTTAAACAAATTACATAGGTTTTTATTTTCATGTGTTGATTTTGAAAGGAAAGCTATGAAAGTTTTTGAAAGGATAGTCTGAGATCGAATTTCCTTGGTACATGGAAAGATAATAGTTATTGATTGTTCAAAGTTGTGTAGTGAGATGATTTATTTAGATGTACAATGTTGAAGGCATATTTTATAATTCTAGGGTTTGGATAAATTTATTAAAGTTTCATAAAATTTAAAGATTTAATTTATTGTAGACTCAGTATTTTATTGATCATGGCTAGTTTTCTTTTTAGGTATAAGACAATTTTGTTGAGTTCATATATTCTCAGGTTACCTATTTTGAAAGAGTTCTATTTTGGATTTGAACTTAGATGTTTAAATTTACAATATTTTTAGTGTAAAGAGAGAGAGAGATTTTCTATGAATTATTTTTCAAATGGATTTATCTATTTATTTGAATAAATTACATTAATTTTTATTTTCATGTGTTTATTTTGAAATGAAATCTATGAATGTTTTTGAAAGTATATTCTAAGATTGAATTTCCTTGGTACATGGAAATATAAAAGTTATTGATTGTTCAAAGTTGTGTAGTGAGATGATTTATTTAGATATACAATGTTAAAGGCATATTTTAGAATTCTAGGGTTTGGATAAATTTATTGAAGTTTCATAAAATTTAAAGATTTAATTTATTGTAGACTTAGTAGTTTATTGATCATGTCTATTTTTCCTTTTAGTTATAATATAATTTTGTTAAGTTCAAATATTCTCAGGTTACTTATTTTGAAAGAGTTCTATTTTCGGACAATATGAGGATTTACATGTTTGAATGGTTTTCCTTGTTATACTACAACATTAATCCTTTAAATTTAACTAAAATGGTTTTGGATCCATAATATTTTGAGTGTAGTAAAAATATGATCATGTATTATCTATTGTTAATAATTATTTCTCAACACAAATATTAAACCCTAATTTGCATCTTTTCTATTTGAAATAGAGATAATTTATCAAAATAATTAAGGGCATGTTGCATGTGAGAAATTATTTTATTTGTTTATAAGTGTTTTTTTTTGGTCACATGGTATTTTAAAAGACACTTTTATTTTAGTATTTTTTAAAAATGATAGTGATGTTACATCAGTAACTAGTGGGGTAAGTCCATTTATTGATATCAAGCTTGAAAATAATGCTTTGTTGACTCTTGAATCTTGTAAAATAACCTTTGATACAAATAATGTTTCTTCATAAAGCCATAAACATGTTATTATCCCTTCATCCCTCATTTTATAACTCACTTCATGAAGAAAATCAATTTATAGGTTGATGATGAGTCTAGTGGATTGATATGAATTGAGATTCCTAAAACTCCTTTAGGTTACATTGAGTATTACACTAAGTAGGGGATTACTTTGATTGACTTGTATTCAAATGGTGAAAAGTAAAAATATATTTATTTATAGTTTTAAATATTGATATTTTTAGATAATTTTTGTTTTGACTTGCATACTTTTAGTTTGATTCACATTAATTTGATAGTAATAGTGGTCTTGGCAGTGACATTTATATTTCATGATACATGTAGTTAACTTATTAGAGTGGAATATATTTTTATGTGCATTGATCAATTGTATTTTGATTTTATTAAATATGTGCTGATTTTAATTTTGAGTTATGAGATCAAATTGTGGTGAAATTATTATGTTAGTATATTTTATTATAGTTTGCTAATTTTGAAATGATGAATTTTTATGTTTTATCATTATTTAAGAATAATAATTGACAATGTGGATTATTATTAATAAAATTTTAGTGATTTATTACTTATATTTAAATATACATGTTGATTGGCTTGTATGACAACTTGTGCTAATGATTAAGTTATTCATAAGTAAAGTGGTCCCCACTTGTTAGATAAATATTATGTTATAATCTATTTAAAATATAAAAAAGACTTGATTATTAATAATTTAACTTTATGAAATTATTATTAAAATCCTAAAAGAAAAGGTAGTTAACTTTAATAAAATTAATAAAATTTATTTTAAGTTAACTAAAAGGTTACTAGTAACTTAAAAGTATAATTCATTTCTAAAGAGTAGGATTTATAAGGACTTGAAGGAAATCATTTGAAATGAAGAAGTCATAAGCAAGCAAATACATCTCTTAATTTTTCATACTATGTTCATCTTCTATTGAATGTATATGAGATTGTGCATTGATTATAGGTAGATCAAGTAACACACTATTTGATGGTAAAGTTCTCCACTTGGTACACTTAGGTATATCATATTTTAATTATTCATGTATAAATTGATTATCTAAAAATTAGCAAGAAATTAATGGATTTGATGATTTTAGAATAATACAAGCATATGTGTGAAATTTTTTGTACTTCACTTGATACTAATGACTGCTTCACTCGTTCTATGATTAATTATTTATAATTTAGTTTACAATGCTATTTTATCTTAGAATCATTTTTTTATTCAATATGAAATATTATTTAAAATAAACATCTTCTTTTCTTGCATATCTTTGAGTCATCTCTCATTTTTAATGTCGTATACTAAGTTCATTTTACATTTCTATTTTATTAATTTCTAACCTTTTACATTCACTTTTAGTTTCTAAGTCAATTTAGTTTTCTTTAATTGGTATATTTATTTTAACTTTTCATCTCATACTTATAGCTATATTTTATTTTATATTATTTGCTTCATTCTCTTAATTTTTAATAATTTGTAACTATTTTTAGTTTAGTGTTTTTTTCCCTTTGTTTTTTTCTATCTTTTCTTTCTTTGATTATATTTTGGTGTTCTTGCATCTTGTTATTTTATTCTCATTGTTATTTTTGGATGTTTTAGAGTAATAATTAAAGTGAATATTAAATAAAAATATTTCGATAAAGAGAAATCATAATTCAATCATTGATAGAACATCAAAGTTTTTGATCCTCCAAGAGATTATATCTTCTATAGGATTCAATTTTTTAGATAGGCTTGATAATATTTGATGAAACTATGACATGCATATTTGATAAGTTGAGATTTAGAACAATATTTGTCATAGTTATGATAGTTATATTTGAATTATGATTCATTTATTAGATTTAATTTTATTATATATTATTTATTTGAAGTAAATTTTGATCCCCCAAAATTAGTTAAAAGTCACAGTCCTTATAATTAGACTAGTACAATTCTATTTTAACCTTTGTGATAAGCAGAAAAGTAGATTATTTGATGTTAAAAAATCTAATTGTCAACACACTCCCCCATTTTTTTATTTTTATATGATGAGTTATTAGGATTGAGGAGAAGGAGATAAATTTCTCAATGATCTATGTAAAATTGGGAAAATTGAGTGAGGTTTTTAGAGCACTGAAATAAAAAAATTGGGTTGAAAAATCAAATTTTATAAATTTTTCACATGACATAAGGTATTGATGTTTAAGGCGATTTCCCCACAATTATATCAATGTGCACTAAGAATAATGGTATTTTTTACTTTGATTTTTATTGATTTTTTTTACCTTTCCTTTAGAGCATATTTTTTGTTATATCTCTCTAATGATTATTCACATCTTTACTACAAATCAAATATTCTTCAAAAAATCCACTTTATCATTTATTATTGATTTTAAAATATATTTTTATATGTGATTAGGTTTTATTTATTATTTTATTAGATCAAGTATAATTAGGCCTAAGTATGCATTGTGTATGGGTAGATGTATTACAAAATGATACAATTTTACCTAGATCCATTTACCATTAATAATTTTTAGTGAATTGTGCTCTCTTACACCTATTAGGTTTAGATATTACTTTCATTATGGTATATCTGATTATTATATGTCCTTTTATATTTATTTAAAATCATTAAATAATGTAACACAATATATTTACAAATAAATTTTAAGTAAAATAAATGACTTTTAAAAAGGTCTGCCATTGCCTCAAAGTAATCCAAACCATGCAAAATTTGGAGAAATAATTAGAAAGTGGGAAAATTATTTAAATGGAATAAAATCACACATTTATCAAATAATGATGTATTTCAATCACTATTCTCTTTATTTAAATATTTATGAGAGAGTGGATTAGATAAGAGAATATAAATTAAATAAAAAACTTCAAGTGAGTAAAAGAGAGGAAAGAGATCTTTAAATAAAGTGAAGAAGCCAAAGGAATTACTAAGTAATTCCATAATTACCTTGGATATACTTCATAGGCATGTGTCTAGTGTTCTTAATCCATATGAGGTGACGGGGAAGTGTGCACCATTGATTGGAAGAACCTTTGGAAAAGGAAACCATATTTTGTCTAAATAAGACTACATGCGATGATAACTATAAGGTGTAATCACAAATATGTATAATTATATTTAAAATTCATGTGATGCTATATCATAAAAATAAAATATGACCATAAAGGGACTTGGGATTTTGGCCAAGTTAGGGAGTGCATAGGGATGAAGAAATGCACATAGTTAGATCATTTCAGGACACTCTACATGTACAAGGCATGCAAAAGATGACCATTTGATAAAAAATTACAACTAAATAGATATTCAAGAGTTATATAGTGAAAATCAGGGAATTTAAAATTTAAGATACTAAAATTTGGTCTTTAGAACTTGAAAATGACAAGTTTGACACACATTTATCATGTATGACTTGAGCAATCAAATAAGTTCCTAATTTGACACCTTATCACACTTATTATATTATGATTAAAATATTATATTATATTATTATATACCTATAAAAACCTCATTTTATATTTAAAACATGATAAATATCCTACACAAGAATCTCAAGACTCCTAGTTTCATTCACCTATGTTGGTTCTGCAAGTTACAATCATAATTGCCAATTGATAATAACTTGACATATTTAGAATTAAATTTCTCCTTAAAGGGGATATTTTATAAAATAAAACCCATCCTTAGGGTTGGATAATAATAATAATAATATATTGTTAGAGTGAGGAATTATTTAATCAGATCCACATATAAATAAATCAAGGTCTCATTCAAAAGTGACTTGGAACTTATCTGATATACATCTATACACTATTACACACTAAGCAAATTGGCCCTATTATTACAATTTTTCATATCTATCACTAGGAATATTCACAATAAAATTTTTAAGCACTCAAAATTCAATTTAAAATAAGCATTATCTGGTACCAAATCCAATCACTAGTTGCATACAATAATAAGGGAGCAAAAATGAACAATCACACTAGGTAGGAGAACTATATATGGCTTGATTTCCCTTTATGGAGTATTAGATACATAATAAATGGTCAATAATAAATAATGTTAGCTTAATTTATTATGATTCCCAAATTTTTAGGTCTCTAGCCTTCACAATCATATCTTAGGTTTCAAGGCAAAGGAGGTTGATTTATAGATTTATGTGTGTCATCAAGGTTCAAGATTACAAACACAAAACAAAAAAAATATAGTCATGGGTGGCCATATAGTCATTTTTTAATACTTTTTCACATGTAAATATCAACTAGTAGGTTATTAATGATTGATGATACTGACCTGATCTTTTATAAATGACCCAACATAGCAATGAACTAGTTTTGTAACCAAATGAAACATATTACTACTTATCTCTTATTTTCACTCATATAATACAATCATATTAACAAATTAAAATAAAAAATATAAGTATAATTATATATTTATTAATTTATATATTTAACATATGACCTTATTAAATCATAAGAATAAATCTATCTTTTACATTAAGATGTATGTTTGAATTCCATATTTTATTGATCTAAATTACATTTTGAATTTATATCTTAATTATATTAATTTAAGATCATGGAAGGAAACTATTGGGACAAAACAAATTGAAGGTTTTTAATGTATGGAGGAGTTCAAATAATATTTGTTTCTCTCTAAAATTAAAGGTATGTATCAAGAAAACTATCCTAAAATTATTAGTTGTCAAACTAGTTGTGTTGTAAGTGAAATTGTTGACAAAGAATATATTTAATATATTTAAAACCAATAAAATATGATAGATGTTCTTCCTTTGTGAATACTTATATAAAAAAATTAGAGATAACAATATGCAACCTGAATTTTCAAAATGAATTATTATGCTATATTGTGCATAATTATTTATTAGGTAAAACACAAAAGATCATGGAAGGAAACTATTAGGATAAGAATGACTTATAGTTTTTAATATATGGAGGAGTGTAAAACATATTTACTTATATCTAAAATTAAAGGTATGTATCAATAAAATTTTCCCAAAATTATTAGTTGTCAAACTAGTTGTGTTGTAAGTGAAATTATTGACGAAAAATATATTGAATATCTTCAAAACCAAAAACATACGTTGGATGGTCTTCCTTTGTGAATACCTATAAAAAAAATTAGAGATAAAAATATTCAACATTAAATTTCAAAATTAATTATTGTGATACACTTTTACACAATTATTTATTAATAAAACAAGGGTAAAACAAGCCTATTACAAAATAACATGTATGACAAGATATTTTAGTAAAAGCATAAAATAAAAAATAAATAAATAAATTTTATTTAAAACTAATTAATCTATAATTATACTTCAAGTTAAATTAAACAATAATAAAATAAAGAATAAAGTAAACAAGGTTGACTTACGTTCAAGACAAGGTCAACATGTAAGAATATTTTGTCAATAGCCTACCAAATCATGCAATCTACCCAACTATGGCATCCAAAATTACATAAAAAATGTGAATATAATTAAATAGACCCAATTTAACTTAAATAACACTAAAATAATTCTCCACATCTTGGGAACTCATTCAAGTACTTAGATAATGAATTAGAGTTAACTAGATGTTTCAAAGTTTTTAAAGAAATATTTGGAAAGTGTCCGAAATGACCCAAAAAATAATTTAGTACATCAATAAATTAAATAAAATTCATAAAAACCTAAAAACCCAAAAATAAACTAATTATTAAAATATAAATAAATTTCCCATATTAGCATCATACTTAACATTACCCTTTTAGGCAAAGAGGTGAAATATCTATCATCTCTTTATGTCTTCTCAACCATATTTTTTATTATCATTAAAAAATTGTGTTGGCTCAAGTTGAGCCTATTTGAAATTAGACAAAGGTATTATAATAAATATTATTTTTATGAAATATGATTTAATGGATGTATATTAAATTTAAATAGAGGATAATATAACTATAGCTTGTTTATTTGAAGACCAAGAAACCAACACACTTCTTAATGTGAAATAATAACCTGAATTAGATTTTTGTCATCAAGAGATACTCCCCAATATGAATTTATGTATCTAATTAGATATAATTAATTTTTTAGTCTTAAATTAATACCATAATTATAAATATATCTTACATATGTGAAAATATTCTTCATTATTTGCAAATGCTTTAGTGATAGTTTACTCATAAATATAAAAACTAGTGAAACCCTATAACTGATATCAGGTCTTGTCATAGTGAGATACATTAAACCTCCCACCATGATTATAAAATTATTTTAATTATATTAATTACATCAATCCTCCCTCATTAAATTTTTTCCACTTGCAATTGGAGTGTTTGTGGTCATCAAATATTGAAGATTGTACTTCTTTAACATGTTTTGGGAATACTTAGCTTGACAAATGAATACTTCCTATGTATTTTGATGGAATTAAATGAAAAAAAGTAATTTATAAGTCAAATATTATTAATATAAAATTTAAATTTTGTGTTTTCCTTAAATATATTTAACATCTCTATAGATCTACCATAAATATCAAGTCATCTATATAGAGATAAACATATAAAATATTAGAACTATATGCTTCTATGTA
Organism: Torreya grandis; assembly: GCA_037957365.1. Lineage (NCBI taxonomy): Eukaryota > Viridiplantae > Streptophyta > Pinopsida > Cupressales > Taxaceae > Torreya > Torreya grandis. Next base: position 1,370,826 of record JARHVA010001749.1, read on the forward strand.
AAGAGTTGGTTTATTTTTACTTATCACAAATCCTTGATCCAATAAATAACCCATAAATATCCTTCTTTAACTTATATACCCAAAATTATTTACCTTTTACCTCAAAACCTTGTGGCTGCCCCACATATACTTATTCTTCAATCACTCCATTTAAGAATGCACTTAAGAAATATAATTGATATATTTGACATCCATTATGATAAAATAGAACAATAAATATTATTATAGTATCTTGAAATGCTACAAGTGCATAGGTTTACTCATTTCCAACCCCATATGTTTGGGTAAATCTTTTTACAATTATACTAGATTTTAGCTTATCAATTGTACCATCACTATTAAATTTGGTCTTGTAGACCCAATTTTTATCAATTAAATATTTATTCAAATTATTATAAATTAAATTACATTTATCATTCCTATTCATTGAATCCATATGTAATTTCATATCATCAACACATTCTTTCTTTTGACTAGCTTTTGCATAATTTCTAGGTTCACTAGTCATAAATGATAATGCAAACATAGTATTTTCATCATAAGCATCATTAAATAGGTTACATTCCTTATGTTTTATAATTATAATCATACTCTAATAATTATTATCCAAAATATGATTTTTTGTATGAGGATTTAAAAAAAGATTGTTTTTACTTGGTGTTGATGTAGATGGATGAATAGTCCTTGCATAAATCTAGTATTGTTTCTTATTGAACTAGAAAACCATGTAGGAATTTTCAATCCATAAAAATAAAATTTAATGGTATTTAAAAATTTAATTATTAATATTATATATACATGATCATAATCAACATATACCTCATTTTAAAACTATTACAATCCTTAGAAATAATTATTGATTTACTAGCAGGATTATAAAACTTGAATGCTTTAATTTCATCATCATAATTTTTTTAAATATGATCAATAATATTAAGATAATTTATATCACTCTTAAATTTACTTATGTTTATTTTAATTTATCCATTTAATTCAAATTTTATGTAATTCCAATCCCTTAATTGCACTTAAATTTTTAAAATATCATCTAATTACCTGAAATCATCTTTTTAACTTTTCCTCTAATTTGAGAAACTTGAATCATGAGAAAAAATATTTTATTAATTTATTCCAAAAAAACATGTGATAAAATAATGTGATCCCTATTTAACATAATTTTATCAACTTGAAAAATTTTCTTTTTACTTTCTTGATTATTTTGATTCTTAGTTGTTAGTATCCTACAGTCTTTAACCATTTGTCTTAGTTTTTTTTGTAATAATGACAATTAAAGTACTTATTACTCTTAATTGTGAAGTTAGATTTAAATTTACCCTTGAATTTTTGTTTTTTAAAATCCTTTTATTATTATTATTATTTTTATTTTCCTCTTTTTTATTCAAAACCCTTGCCTTGGTTTCAAGTGCTTATTTTAGATCATGTTCTAGATCTCTGGCATATAGTCTCATCTTATCTTCACAGACAAAAGTGAACCCACTAAGTCATTAACACTTATAATTTTCATTTATTTACACTCCTTGTAAGTGATCAAAATATGTATCCATATTTGGTTTAAATTTTTGAATTTTTTTTCTTAATATAACACTATCTTGTATAGTTTCTCTATAAACCCTTATTCTATTAACTAAATCATTTACCTAAATGTAATAATCTCCTACTCCTTAAGAATCTGAAATTATAAAACTATCAAAATTCATTTTAAGAGTTTTGATTTTTTATTATCTTACCTTAATATAGATTTTATATGAATTATCCAATGTATTGCATGCATCATGAGCATTATTACATCCTATAATTCTTAGATAAATACTTGGGTCTATGACACTCTAAATATAGAAAAAATCTCATACATCTCTCTTTTCTTCACCATTTTTTGTTATTTTATGATATTGTGTCAAGGTATTATAATATTTAGGTGGTGTGTACCCATTAATAACATTCTCACAAAATCCTTTTCACATAATAATTATTTTCAATCAATTTATTCAATACTCAAGGTTATCATATTTGAATACATAAATAATCATGGAAGTAGAATTCATTGCAGCCATTATTTCTTTTGATAATAGCCTAAAAAATATTATAAAACTTGAATAAATATAGATATGATAATAAATTAAGGTTTTAAATATTTATATTAGTGAAAATCATTTTTTTTCACTCTAAAATTGAAGCTATGTATTAATAAAACTATCCTAAAATTACTACCTGTCAAACTAGTTGTATTGTAAGTGAAATTATTGAACAAAAATGTATTGAATCACTTCAAAACCCAAAAAATATGATTTATGGTATTAATTTGTGATTAAATTAATATATATATATATATATATATATGAAAAACTAATTACCAAAAATAATTATTTTTCTACACTTGTGCATAATTCTTTATTGATAATATAACGGTAAAATAACCCTATTACAAGATAACTCAAATGACAATTATTTCAACAAAAAAATAAATTAAAAATTAAATAAATAAATTTAATTTAAAAATAATTAATGTATAATCATAATTATAAATTTATGATCTAATAAAAATAAAATAATACTAAATAAAATAAGGCTGACTTACTTGCAAGACAAGGTCAACATACAAGAAGCTTTCTCAACAATGTACCAAATCATGAAACCTACCCAACAATGGCATCCAATATTACTTAAAAAATATTAATTAACATAAATAAACTTTAATTTCACCTAAATATCATTAAAATTGTTTCCCAACCCTTTGGAACTCATTTGAGTACTCAGGTAGTGAATTGAAGTTAACTACCAACTTCAACTATTTTTTAAGAAATCACTAGAAATTATCCAAAGGAACCAAAAAAATAATTTAGGACAAAAATAAATTAGATAAAATTGACAAACACAAAAAAAAACTAAGTCTAAAAATATAACTCAAGTGCCCATATTGGCATCATACTCAACAACAACTAGCTTTTAGGGTTATGAAATAACATTAAGTAGAAGGTGAAGCTTTGTCTATTAAAACCCACCTTATCATTTTTAAATATTTAATCAGTAAAATATAATATTAAGGATATGTTATATTATTATTTTATTATGGGTTTTTATGTAAAGGTTTCCATTGTTGGATCTTAACTAAACATGGTAACTCTTGCATGTTGATTATATGAGATATCATAATGAATAAATACAATTATTATATTTTATGGAGAATTATATTTGTTATTGAATAATTATGAATGCATGTATTATTTATTCCTATTTTATATTACATATTTGTTTAGTTGTTATATATCCTTTATACTAGTATAAAGGCCACCATATGTTTGTTTTCTAAACTCCAACCTAATGGGACTCTGTAATCTCTCTCAATGCCTTGAGTGAGAACTCAAGTGCAAAATTGAGTGATAGGTTTGTGTAATAAGTGGGTAGTATTTTTTTTTATCATGAAAGTGGTACAAAATAATAATAATTATAAATAATACCCATCTAATAATTCCACTTGTGTGAGTTCAACATATAAAACTCACTTTTCACCAAAGAAAAAGAGTATTACTCCTAATATAAATATGCCAACATTAAAATGTAATTATTTTTTGATAATTTTATTTTTTAGGTAATGTATCACACAAATTTTTATTGCACCCCTCTTTGATGCCATGGGTTTTTTCTTGATTTTAGTCCTCATGCTACCTATTTTACATTTTTTCAACCCTTCTATTATTTGGCTCTAAAACTTCAACCCTTCAACAATGGTGGTCATGATCCCTACCATACAATTTCTTCCCCTACTTAAATTAAGAGATCTAGGAGATGCAATACAACTTCATGCACTACAATGAAAAATAAGTAAAAATTGTATAAAAAAGAGGCACATTTGAATGGTGGCATATTTAGATGGGGAGAAATACTCATATATGCTATAAAAAAATGGGTAGTATTTGTTGGGAACATGCAAATGAAGTATTTAGATAGGTATTATTAATAATTAAAACTTACCCATAAAAATATATTAGTTTATATGAAAACAATGGTTTTATTGAGATGGCATATTATGTTTTGGAAAAAACAAGTATTGTTGTTTGGGTTCATACAAGTGGTGTACTTATATGAGTATTATTTATATGTAAACTTATTCCAAAAAAGGAAAATTTCATTTTATGTCATTTTTTTTGGTCATTTTTTTAACCATTTTGTTTTTACATAATAATGAGGAAAATTTTCCCCAAGTGTTATTGCGTGTAATCATGTGTGTGCTCATGTATAATAATCATTCATAAAATGTGCAAAATACTTCAGTAAGAAAATTTGATAAAGATACATCAATATAAATATATTATTTGAAATGAGTTTGAATGTAACACAAAACATATGAATAAGGGGTTCCTAAGGAAGTTGTACACATGTATTTTATAAACATTGGTCATTAGTGAGGAAAAATAAACAACTAGAAATGGATAGACAAAGCCACATATTAGAGGAATGTTTAGAATTAGTGTGGGTGAATTTGAAGGGATCAATAAAAAATAAAGGCTTGAAAAATGGTGCCAAGGAAAGGAAAATTCAAAGATTTAATGGACATGTAAGCAAACATAACTAAGTATCCAAATGCATAATAATTGTGATGTAAAGAGTACATAAATGTAGAGCTATGTGCAAGACCTAGGAACATATTAAAGGGAAATGGCATAGGGCACACCAGAATAGAGTCAATTCATGTGATGACATCACCATGATAACATGAAAGGTGTATGTAAATAATTAAAAGTTTTGGAGGAGTAGGTTAGTGAATTAATTTTTTTGTGGATATAAATAATACCCTTAGGTAAACTATTTTTTCACTATAAATTTTACAATGAGCTAAGAAAAGGAGAGTCATCAAACAAAAGATGAATTGTAGGGTTGGATCTAGGGCAAGAAAAATTCATCATACACTAGGCCTTCAAATACCATTGATGAACCTCCAAAATCCATTTCAATAATTAACTATGAGCCAATAAATTTGAATATTTTATGGAAATATAACCATGTAGGGGAAGAAATCATAGGCCAAGGCTCATGACTACCAGTGTTAAAGGGTTTAATCCTTAGGGCCAAAGTTAATAAATATTATAATAATAAAACAACTAGGGTGATTCATAATTTATGTAGAGATTCTAATAAGAACTTATCTACACAAATATTATACTCATATATTAGTAATTAAATTAGTATATTTGTTATTTATGTCAATTATACCCTCAAATAAAAATTAATGGCATTTTTTTTGCATTGATAATGTTATAAATTTAAAGGAAACTAAACCAAGTAAGTTAACAAGTGAACTAATTTATTTATCAAAACAAAATAGAATTTCATAGAAACAAAATTTACCCTAGAGAAATACAAATTGGAAAAACTCCAGAAGAGTGAGGTAAGTCCTTAACTTGCCACTATATTTGTATCAATTATAGGAATAATACCTTCATAGGGCCTTTATAAACATATTTTAAATATAAAAATGTTCAAAACATATAAATTGATTTACTACTTTCTTATGCACTCCTTTATATACACAACCCAACTTCCAATACAAAACATGATTAATAAAATTTTCTAGGATAACATTATTGAGTATATGAGTCAATCAATCCATGACTCAAGACTAAATAATTAATCAAAAAAAATGTTCGGTGCAACCAAATTATACAAAATCTAACATGTATGTATAAGGAATAAAATTTAAATGAAGATGATATAAATAGGAACTAGAATAAGAAGCTTTTACAACTAATCCACTAGCTATGTTTTTTAATACAAAAATATCCTTTTTGTGTAGGAAAAAACTAACATGGATTTTTCATAATTACCACTTGCATGAACTAAAAGTTTCATAATTGATGGGGTGGTTAGGTAAACACCACCCACATGACTCAATTGTTTCATCATCTTCAATGAAACTTTATCTTTTATCATTAGGAACATACTAAAGCCTTCACACCTAGGATGTTTAGATCATCCCAGACCTAACTCCATCTCTATAGACCCCTCATTACTTAACTAATCAATATTTTTGACAATAAATATGTGGTATAAAAACTACCTAGGAAGCATTAAATAAGAACAAGTGGCATATTTGCATCTTTTGAGATTAGTGGAATAGTTATCTAATATTGCTAACAAGTATTGATGTGAAATTTAGATCATACATCGCCAATTTGGATCTTTTTATCCCAAAAATATTAGGAACTCATGAGGTGAGGAAATTTATTCCCCACTTCCTCCTAGGAATACCATTTTTATTTCCTTGGCATTTATCCTTTTAGACTAGCTTGCCAACATTCTTACAGTCCTCTTCTTGTCCCTATTTCATACTTCTACAACATAACATATTGATCTAATTATATTTGAATTTATAGAATAATATATTCAAAAAAATTAATCAAAGTAAATTATTATTAATATAACATATGAGGCTCAAAGAGATGTAATATCTCAATCACAAAAAAATAGATCTTCCTATAAGGAGGCAATTCCAATCTGAAAGCATTCTTACCCACTTACTTTGAAATAACAAAAGGACCATACCAAATAATTTTAATATTCAAATTTTTATCTTGGATATTTCTATACTCAATTATAACCCTACCTTATCTCCAATACTGAAATTATGCTCAATCTTTTGTTGATCATTTCATGCTTTATACTTTCCTTGTAACTCCATCAACTTGTTTTGAACTTAGGGGTGAATTTATTAAATATTTTATCTATTTAGACTTCAATATCCACTCTCCCTTATCTCTTGTATGATTTTATAAAAAAAAATCATATGCAGATTGAGATAAACAACCAAAACATGTTTTAAATGGACATATATTAGAATAGGAACAAATAGCCTTGTTAGAGAATGTTAAATATACACCAAGTTTTCATCCCAAGTATTTGATTCATATTATACAAATTTAAGAGATGAACCAATGTTATATTAACCACCTTCATCTTCCCATCAGTTTGTGGATAAAATATGGTAGATATATTCAATAAAGTACCAATATTTTCCCAAAATGTAGTCTAAAATTTGCCCATAAATCTTGAATTCATATTTAAAATGATAGATTTTGAAAAACCAAAGTGAATCCACACATATTTTTAGAGTTTTATTACAAGGAATAAGAATACACATATTATTAAACCACTGCATAACTACAAAATAATAGTCATGCACTTTCTTTTACAAATGAAAATCTCCTATGAAATCCATAAAAATGATTTCCCATGGCCTAGAAAGAATCAATAATGGCATAGACAAACACAAATTATTGTTGCTACTATTTCTTATTCTATAAAACACAAACCCCCTTGTGAATTTTGTAACATGCACCTACATATTCACCCAATAAATTTATGATCTCAAGTTTTTATTGTATTATTTACTCTGAAATGACAAGAAACCATTAAATTATGTGTTTCACTCACTAGCTAAACCTTTCATCCTTTAAGTACACAATGGTTACCCAAATTTTAAAGCAACACATATTAAAAGTAGTAATCCTCCTTAGTCTCAAATATTACACTTTTAGGATTATTAACTTGAATAAAAATTTGTATCATGCTCATGTCCTTCTACATAAGACTCATGTAGAAAATTCTCAAGTAGAGTTGTGGTGATCATAAATGAAATCAAAAGAGGTCTAGATAAAATGTAAAACTATTTTTTAGTAACATTTTTATTATAATTTTTTAACTTATTTTGGTTTTTAGATATCTAATTAACCTAAAACTTTTTAATATTTAGATTACAAAAGATATAATACACTACATAAAAAGATTGAATGTTATTATATACACCCTAATTTGGTCAAGTAACCATGAATATTATTCATTTTGTTTCTCTTGCATAAGAAAGTATTAGTGATGGATATGACTCTTGTTTATGTGGTCATGTTAGGTCTTTCGATATTTTTTATGTCTTTCTTTCTCTATTTGCTACACCACAATGGTCTTATGTCATCCCCTCCTAGTCACAGGGCCTCCTAACCTATTTTTCCTAGTTTGTACTCAATTTTGTGACCTCTAACATTAACACCATAAGTATACACTAGTTTCACAATGCTAGTGTCCAACTTTGGTGCTAGTGTCCAATGATCATTTTCTCATGGTGTTTTGGGTCCTAACCCTTCCTTGAGCCTTTTCTTGTGATTTTATCTCTCTTTTTCATCTTGTTCACCATCATGAAAGGGTATTTTAAATTTAATTATATATAAAGAGTCTTAAAAGGAAATATACATCTAGAACTTACTATCTTGAAACATAAATACATAAAATTAGTCAACATTATAGCTCAAAAAACTACATACTACTCAACTATCACACCTAAATTTACAAGCTTGATCAAAGAATGGCTTAATAAAAAACCACTATAGCATACCATGTGCATTTATTATGCACATTCCCCAAGGGATAAATATATGTAATATAATACTGTTATCATTAGTGTTAATGTAGGTAATAACCATGATAATAGGGATTCTATTTTATGTGATCACAATATCCCACAACCTAGTTTTTCCTGCATTTTGAATTTGATATTGTTTTTGTTTCATGTGTGAAAGTTTTCATTAGGTTTTGGAGAATAATTATCTAAAATATGTCATTGATAGTGATGTAGGGTTTTGTTAACATAGGAACAAGCTTGGTAGACTCAGCATAGTCACTCCCAAAAGTGCAGATCAATCCCTACATAAAGGACATTAGTGTCATAATGTTACTATCTATGGTATAGAGTTATTTTATAGGATTATTCTTGATACCTAAACCATATTTATGACACTTATACCTATTTTTATACTAGTTTACAACTTATAGATCCTTCATCTCAGGCAATTTCTAGCTAAGTACTTGCTTATCTCATTCATTATTATTTTTAGAAACATCAGATTAGATCAATTCTTTCATAAATTAGTGGCTATATTTATTGAATATTCTATACCCTAATTTATCATACTTAGCCTATTAAAAACCTATGATTTATACTCCACAAACCCTAAAAAGGTAATTCATTTGGTGAACCTAACTTATTTTAAATATTGTTTAAAACCCTAGATTCATCCTAGAGTTTACCTTCTACATTATTGTACACTAAATTAGGGTTATAAAACTATGATTTTTTCATAACCTAACTGATCAAAATTATTCATTTATTATGGTATCATTAATTTATCAAAATTTAAATTTTTTCCAAATAACCCTCCAAAACCCTAGATCCATACACTAGGTCCCTATACATATAAATACTAGCATTTAAGGTTTCAAGTATAATATTGATTTTTTTTACATTGGGATTAATATTTCCCATATTTTAAAATATAAATATGTTATATTACATTATACCTATTATGTGATTATTATTCATTATTTACATTATCTTATTTAGAAAGTTTAAAATGACATCCACGAAGCCTATTACCCCTCACCTAGTTGATGAATTTTTCTCATAATTATAAGAACGAGTGGATTTTCTTTCAAGATTTCACATCAGAACATGATAATTATTTCATTTATAATGATGATGATTATTATTATTTTTTTCATAATGGATATGAGGATTAATATGAGAATGACAATAAAAGTGTTGATAAGGTATATTATATGCATCTTATTTCATTCCCTCTCCCTCTTTTCCTACTCGAAATCAAAGTAATAAAATAATTATAAAATAACATCTTTTTGGTAGTTCTTTGTTCTAATGTGATCCTAGATTTTGAACCATTTTTTTGCCTCCTCATTCAAATTAAAATAATATGAGTGAAATAAATGAAATTTAATTTTGCATGATTCAAGAAATATAAAAAAGAGCAATGCATCTTATTTACCCTTCTTATTTAAATTTGAAAAATTGTGTACAAATGATATTACATACTTTACCAATGCATAAATGAAAGTAGATGAAATTATTTTATCATCTTCTTTTACATTCTAAGCTCAACACAATAATTCTTTTCGAAATGTTGATAATGAAAATATCTCTAAATCTTCTCCTACATGTCATAATATGCCAAATTAAAACATTATTTTTAAATATTATACCCTTGAATCCAAGATTGAAACTAATAATCATACATGCACTCCACACATAACTAGTGAAGACATGCATTGAATTACACGTATACATGATTATATTTTTCATAGTAGTAAAAAGTTAAAATCTTATTTTACTCTCTCTCTTAGTGAACATGAAACCAAAAATTATTCTAATCTTAACTCTATTAGTTAATTAAACTCTGATTTTGATGGAACATGGAATAATATTGATTATTATGATGCTAGAAAAGAATAAAGTGAGTCTAATAATTTTATCTCTCTCCCTATTTCTCCCATTCCTTGTGTTTAAAATGATTGCTTATAAAATTCTAGTTCAAATGATAAAAAACACATATGCACTTATTATTAAATTCAGAGTTTACATAATTGACATTCACATGATGATAATGTATCTTATAGTCCATTAACATGTGATACTTATTTAAAAATTAACAAAATAAGAGATACCAATGAATATCCCTCAACCCCACTTACTACATTAGATCCCATTTACTACTCACTAGGTCTAAGCTATCACCCCTCCAAAGGTTATAGATAACAAACTAATCCTCCCTAAAAAAGGTCCCCAATGTAGTGTACCAATGGCTAAGATTAATAAAGATATTCAAGAGTTAAATTAACCCCTTGATGGTGATAATATACCTTCATAAGAGGTAATCTCCTTGATGTATTCCATAAAACTACAAGTACACCGTCTCACATTAGAAATTAAAACATACCACTCTTGGGTTGATTATAATGCCATCCATGGCAATCCTATTTCATGCAGAATATTCACTAAAAAATTTGTACCCAAGTTTTAGATACCAGTGTTACCAAAAATTGAAGGGAATGGAGACCCATACTTTCATCTAAAAGCTTATGATAAATCTATGGCACATGTAACTAACAATTTGACTCTACTATAGTTATTTCCAAAGTCTCTAGAGGGTGAGGCATTAAATTGGTTTCATCATATACTCCCCAGTGGTTCAATACATACATATGATGAGTTATAAGAACTATTTCTTAGGAACTACACATAGAATAAGGGACCTCAAGTCACATATGAGAGGCTACCCTCATTACATTAGGGTGAGACAAAAATAATAACTTAGTACATTTTAAGATTCAAATAATGTATTCATTAGTTTAATTATCAACAAATGGATTTATAGGTACAATACATATTTAATAAAGGCCTCATTTTTCCTCTTATAGATAAATTACTATATAAGACATCCAAATCATTTTGGCATCTATGTAACATAACTATGGCATTAGAAAAAGAGTTGAGACTAGTTGAGACACATTCAAAGGAAGATTTAGATGTAGGTTTATTAGATCCATAATCATATAATATGATATAGGAAACTACTCTAATTATGGTTAAGAAATAAGTAGAACAAAAACAACCAATAAATATACACAAGGGAAAAAAGCCACTTCATAGAGTATCTCCTATATTGAGTAGAGCACATGACACCAATAGAGGGGCTATATAGTTTTTAGATACAGATAGGTCTCATGATATCTTACTTAAATTATTAGATAAGGAGATGATCATAATTATATCTACTCATCACCATCCATCACACCATATGCATAGGATACAAAATAAACCATATAGTAATTTTCATTAGATAAATGGACATTTTGACAATAATTATTATGCACTCTGAGATCATATTGACTAGTATGTCAATAGAGGCATTATATGATTTATACTAGGGGAATTGATATCTCAATTTCCATACTCCACTAGATCACACTCCTCTACGAATGAGTTATCCCAGGACATTTCTTTTAAGGATCCATTGGTTACTAATTATACAAGCCATGTGATTTAGAGGACACCTACTTATGAGAGATATTGTGCACCATAGAGTAAGTATAGATGATAGATAGCTCACAAAGATCCACCTACTTATAGTAGAATGGTAAAAAATGGAAATTTATTCAATCACCAATTACATTTCAACAACCAATTAAGATATGGTAGAGATCACATAAATTAGAACATAGTTCAACAATTGATCAAGATATTTGCTAGAGATCACATAAATTAGAACACAATTTAAAAACTAATTAAGATATTTACCAAATATCATAGAAATTAGAACATAGTTTAATAATTAATTAAGATAATTGATAGAGATCATAGAGATCAAATAATAATTGAATAGTTAATTAATATATTTACTAGAGATAATAAACATAACAACATAGTTCAATATCTGATTAAGATATTTGGTAGAGATTTTAGAGATCAAAGCATAATTTTAGTATGATATCTGATTAGGATATTTGATACAAAGTATAAACATCTAGATACTTTCAGTGTACCATGAGTAGTATCAATTCCATATTCTAATTATACACTGACACAACATGAATACTATAGTCACTTATTCACCATGCCATCCAGGTTATAGATAGTGTATGCTATGGTTACATGACCCATACTCATATATATTACATTACTCATATAACACCAATACTAATAACTATTATTCCTAATACAATATACATGTCTACTTAAACATTCGTAAATAGATAAACAACTAGTTTCCATTACTTAGACACAACATATTTCCATATCACCATCTAAATAATGAATATAATCAAACATATATACAAATACATGATGCCACTAGTCAAGATACTAATGTACACGATACCCATATATCAATAAACATCCATATACACATATATAAATCAATACATAGTTTTAGTAAAATGATATAAGTCACTCAATAATTGAATCTTGGTCACCAAGACCAACCCCCTCACTCTCACTCTCTAATACATCCATATTGGATATAGATGCTCGACTATCCATCTAAGATCTTGATTGAGACTAGAATATACTCTCTCTATCTCATACCATTTACAACTCAACTAACACCTCCACATTCTCTCACTATAGATGTGTATAGTCATACACTATCCTACTACTTACCACACCTATAAATTAGGTATAGGCAAACTTGTCTCTATAGCTCCACATGTGTCTTGTCCCTATCAATAAATACTCATATATATTTTAGTATTAATGGTTATTTGATCAAACAAGTGGGCATTAATTTTGACATCTATGGACCTCTCCACTAGTCCATCTTCCATGACATCATTAGGGATATGTCATATCAGTACTTAGAGCATAGAATCAATGTTAGTCTCCCAATACTCATCATCACCTAAACTACACATACCAACACAATACATTAGATAACTACTCAAATAAATAAGTAGAAAAGTAAATAGAACATATATATATATATATAAATACCTTAAGGGGATTGACATCCTCCATGATAACCCCACCTCTTAGAAATAATGGTGCCCATCTATGCTACACCACCATGTTCTAGATGCATTAGTCAGTCTTACATCATCCACATCCATTATATATAGCACTAGATCTCACTCTATCAATGGAATCACATATATCTCCACCACTAGTGGTTGGGGCCTACTCCTTGGTCTCACTTGAGCTTGATAACTCCTCACCCAAACCCATGGTGTTGGTGGAAAATCTTGACCCACACCAAAATATCATGTCACTCACTCATACTAAAATATCTTGAACACATTGACACAATGATCATATATCAAACATCTCACCCTAATCCATATTGGTTGAACACCATCCTCAAGCCACCCTTCAAATCCCCTATAGGGTCTCCAAATAACATCTCTAGCAATAAACCTATCCAACACCTATTAAGAGCACATAAAGCTTCTCATATGAACATAAACACTACTAGTACATATCTCTATAAACATTTGTGGGTGAGCCCAATCCACTCATGGAAACTCCTCCAATATAGCTACTACAATATGATCATAGTCCTAATAGTGTAATAATGTTGAAGATCCAATGCCACATGTGCACAAATCTTGAGTGAAATGGTAAAAATACCAATACAACTAGGCTAACACAATGTGATGACATAAATATATGGTCCTATGCTCTTCTATATCCTACACTATACCATTCATCCTATATGAAATGGATACCCCATTCCCATCCACAACAATTAAATAATCTAGTAACACTACCAAAAAAATTGTAACCACAAAACCTTGGTTGTGATAATCACATAGATTAATACATCATTTTTATTCCCTAGCCAATGAGTCCTTATGGGAATCATCATAAATTACCTCATGGACTATGCTACAACTCAATCTCCAATGGCCTCCAGTAACAATGCCCTCTGACCAATAGTGAGCAATCTCAAGGTCCTATACACATCATCTAGTGTTATAGTAATTTCCCCAATGGGAAACCAAAATGTGTAGGTATCAATATTCCACCTCTATTAAAATGCTATCATCATATGATTATCCTAGGCAATTATAGCTAATGATGTCACATATCCCAAACCTACTCTATCAACCACCACCCTCTAAACATCTATAAAGGGAAATACCCATAAAAACTCCATCATATAACCACTCTATAACTCTTTAATATGCACATCCACATGTAACATATAGCCAAATATTGAATTATCATTTAATAATACTAGATAAAAATCTAATAAAAGTCATTAAACATAATTAGGAGAAAAACCAACAAATTTAGCTTAGTGGACATTAGCACTACATCCTATATAAAAGCACTAGAAAGTATTACCATGCCCAAAATAATAATGACATGACTAAGATAGTGCCATAGTTAAGATAGTAGGTCCATATGTAAAAATAGGGCTCTAAACTACTAAATTTTCATAAAAAATGAAATGAATGTACCAAAAATAGGAAAAATGATAGATTCTTTACTAGGGAAATCTCCTCCCTTGCTTGGATAAGTGCCTCCACCTCTTCATATCGGGTGACACACACTCCTCATTTCCTCAAGATGTTTCTAAGCTTAGAGAAAATAATATCTATCAAATAAAATGATTCAAATGATTTTTCAAACTAATCAACCAAAATATTTAAGTCATATCTTAAAAATTACACTTATCTAAGGTTGACCTTGTGTGCCAATTTTGCCAATTAATACCAAATTCTACCAAACATCATATCTTGGGATCCATGACTCTAATTTATGATCTAATTGTTATTTGTTAGACTTTATCATGATATCCTTTGACCCATACTAATTATACTACTATCTAGGTCAATTCAACTCCATAAAATGATAAAACTTGTATTTATTTAACAAACTCTATATAGGCTAAAGGTCTATCTTGTTTCTAATTTTAAAATAAATCCATTACAATCACCAAATTAATCAAACTTAAAAAAGTATTACCAATGCTAACTATCAATAATAGGATTGTTGACATCACTTTTACTTTAAAATCCTTACCATAGTCTTAGATATCTCACCAAAAGGGGGCATACTATATAGATTCACACAAATGAATAGATATGATCAAATATTTAGATACACATCTTGACTTAGATTTCTAAGGTTTCATGATATTGTTAGAGATTGGTTTAGATATACATTTTCACAAACATAGATTGGTTTATACATGGATTGGTTCAGATATACATTTGTACAAACAAATAGATTGGTTTAGATACACATATTGATTTAGATATACATTAGCATAGACATACAGATTGGTTTAAACACACATATTGGCTAGAATATATATTTTAACAAACACACAAATTGGCTCATATATATAGATAGACTTAGATAGTCAAATACATAGCTTGACTTAGATTTATAGGGTTGCATGATCTTATCAGATATTGGTTCAAATACACTGTTACATTATTTAGATATTATGTTCAAGGGTATGATGCAGGGCACATGTCCTCAATCCTATAGGGTTCCACTAGATTGTATAAATGGAATGGAAAGTTACACCATTAATTATGTTTAGATTACCAAATTATGCTTATATTTCCACTTGGATGTCACTAGGATTTCATTAGTTTGGTTCACATGGCCATTTGTAGTGGTTGATCCATAGTTTTTCATCAAACCCAAATTATGTAGGCTGGGCAATAGTTCTAACCTCTAGCTATAGATTACATTCTCAAGTTCAATTTAGATAATAGAGTGGGGGAAAATAAGACTTGTTTCTCCATAGCTACAAATTAAAATCTTATATTTAATCTAGATACTAGAGTAGGGGGAATTAGGCCTTATTTCACCATAGTTATAGATTACACTCTTAGATTTAGTCTAGTTATAAGAGTGTAGGAAAACATTCCTTGTTTATCCATAGTTATATATTAATTTCTTAGATTCAGTTTGATATTTATATTAAATATATGGGAAACCCAAATTATGGATTTCATACTCGCATACATCATTCCAACTCATTTCTACTTATCTGGCCAATAAGTGGGCCAAGTTTAGAACATAACTAAACATGTAAGTATAGGTATGCATTTTTATTTTTATTTTACTCTAGTACTTTAATTTGATTACATTAATATAATAAAAAGGAGGAAAATATGTACACCCTAATTTGTTCAACAAACACAAGTACTATGTTTTTTTATTTCTATTGCATATAAAGGTCTTAGTGATGAATGTGACTCTTTTTTGCATGGTCATGTTAGGTCTTTTGGTGTTTATTATGTCTAGATTTCCATGTTTGATACACCCCATTGGTCCTATGTCATCCCCTCCTAGTCATAGGGGTTACATAACATATTTTACCTATTTTATACTCATTTTTTTGACCTTAAGACATTAACACCATAATTGGACACTAGCATCACAATGTTACAATCCAACTTCAGCACTAGTGTCTAATGATCATTTTCTCATCATGTTTTGGATCATAACCCTTCCTTGAGACTTCTATAATGATTTTATCTCTCTTTTAATTCTTGTTAGCCATTGAATAAGGGTATTAAATTAAACTCAAAGTTCAATCTATATAATAAGCCTCACAAGGCATTTTACATCTAGCACTTACTATCTTGGCACATAATTATATAAATCAGTCAATAGTACAACTCAACACATTGTGTACTACTCATCTATCACACATATATTTTCATGCTTAATGAAAGAAGGGCCTAAGTAAAAGTCATTATAACATATTATTCATGTTGATTATGTACATTCCCTAAGGTAAAACTACATGTGATATGAGGCCCCTATCATTAGGGTTCATGTAGGCAATGACTAAGACAATAGGGGTTTTATTTTGAATGATTGTAATATCCTATAACCTATTTTTAACTTCCTTTTTCATTTGATCTTGTTTTTTTTTCATGTGTGCATTTGTTCATTAGACTTTGAATAAGAATCATCCAAAATAATTCACCAATAGTGAAGTAGGTTTTTTTTAACACATGAATAAGCTTGGTAGACTTGGGCATAGTTGCTCCTAGAAGTGCAAATCAGTCCCTACACAGAGGACATTAGCACTGAAGGTGGACATTATCAACACAACACTACTATCTAAGGTATGGTGTTATTGTCTAGGAGGATTTTTTATACCTAGACCATATTTATGACACTTAGACCCATTCTTGTACCAATTTACAACTTCCAGATCTTTTATCTTGGGTAGTTTCTAGATAAGTACTTGTTTATCTCATTCATCATTATTTTTAGAAACATCAAATTAGATTAGTTCTTTCATAAATAGATGGTTATATTTATTTCATATTATTTACCCTAATTTATCATACTTAGCCTATTAATAACCTAGGATTTACACTCCATAAACCCTAGAAAGTTAATTTAGTTACCTATTCTTGATTTCACTTACTATCTATAGAAATGATCAAGCATATAGAGGAAAAAAATTACTTAACTAGTTTATTTATTTGTTCTATGTTCTATATTTGTCATAACCTTCAAATATACTTTACAGTGTCTCTATGTTGGATTAGATTAATAAATAGATTATTGAAGATTATAAAGATACCTCCAATACTATTTGGACACCTATGGTGGTTGGATATGTCTATTATATATAAAAAATATCCAAAATCTATATGTCAGTATTTGACAGTTTAGATTTTTATACCTTGCATGAATAGTCCTATTTGTATTCTCTTTTCTCTAAAACCCTAGAGTTTAATCTTAATACTAATGTTACCTAAAAGGGGGTTAGTGGGATAGTTGGAATGACCTTAACAACTCCCTTTTGAATATATTAGGTTTTCTTACATTTCCTCAAAGAGGGCTTAAATCGCACATAGTTCTCATACTTTTGTGTGTTCATTGAATCATGTGAATAAAAATATGAATGTAATTTCACCTAGTTATCCTTTGGTATAAACATGAAATTAGATTTATAATTTAGAAAAGTTTATATTTTTAATAATAGTAAGATAGATGTTTGTGTTCTATTTCTATGCCTTTGTTAATCAGTGAGTTCTTGTTATTAAAATGCCCATAAGGGATTTTATATATATATAGTGTTATAAAATTTTAATTTTTAAACTATTTTAATTCACAAACCAACAAAACAAAACCAAAAATATTAAAATAAAGTGCCCCAAAATAAATGTTAAAGATATGTTATGACACTTCTGGTAAATGTGGACATTGTTAGTAGTTGACCCTATTTGTGATTACCAAAATTGTACTGAGGCCTAAAAAATGTCAAAACTAAGAGAATAAGAATAAAATCATTATGGTAGCGTTAATAAAAATAAATAAAGTTAAACATAAGACTACATAACCAAATGAATTAGACAAGAAGGCATAATACCAATACAAATGCCTCAATAAGTGTCCTATTCACTATCAAGATTTTATATATGTAAATTCACATGAAAAACATTATAAAAATAAGGATTATATAAAATTTGGGTATCTAAAAATTCCCCCCTTTAATATAACATGTAAGTGAAATTGAAACTATTGGTTAAAATGGATAAAGAGAATGTAAACTTGTGTTGGAAATTTTGACATTAGAATTTTCATTTCCCTAATGCTTCATAATGTCCATATGTATAAGGGAGAAAATATGTGCATAATCAAATAGATTACCATTATAATAAAATATAGTATGGTCATAATGAAAAATCATTATAATCAAAGAATGAATACACTTGTGAGGATGTGGTATTCTATTGATCATGAAGTATGTTCATTCTGTTTGGAGTGGAGATGTCATGGATTTAAATGATTTAGTCCATATGGGGAAGGTGCCTTTAGTCTTGTCATCTTCTTAGCCAAAGAATTTTAAAATATTTTAGGCACTCCCTATAGATTTGGAATCATATACTAGGTTCAAATGTAAATTTAGGAAGTATGAATCAATGATTGTAGATAAATTTTATATTTAATTTATGTCAAATTATGTATATCTATGTATTCATGTTTATATCTAAGTATATCTTAGTATATATGTGTATATAAAAGTCATATATATTGTGTTAAAATGTCATATTATCTATAAATTATTACTCATAAACCTATATAATGTCTCATATATGCCTTATATATGCTCCCTAATGTGTGTCAATCATATGCCAATATGATATTATGAACCAATTTGGTAATCTAAACCTATGGAAGAAGCCTAACGTATGACCCATTTTGATATGAGAAATTAATCTTGAGAATCATTATTTTTAAAATAACCAAATATACACATAATTCGGCATAGTTAAGATATGTCATCATAGATAAGTGTGATCTCCTGGTAAGCTTATGTGATAGTGTGTAATATGTGGAAAATAACCAAGCCATGGTTTCTTGTGAAGTCATTTTAGTGTATGTGTGTCCCTGTGATTAAGTATTGAGTGCTTGTTACTAACTTTAAATATTAATAATCTCATTAAATTATTTGAATGTGGTTTAAATACCTTTGTGACCCTTGTGCATAAGGAGATAGTCATTTTAGTTGGATTATAGTAATTACCATTGGTGGGTGAAAATATGATATAAGTAATTTGGTACTATAATTATGATTATTTACATTTTTTATTTATTTATATAGTAAATATTCATTATTTCATATGATATTCATTGATTTTCCCTTGATCACTTTAAGCGAGGTGATAATAACTACTAAATAAATGATTATGAACATAGTATCATGTAAAAGAGTATCTCACATGTGTTCTAAAACAATTAAAGGGAAGAGAAAAGGACATATGAGTCTCAATATATCACACATACCATATCATAGTAGGTTAATAACAAAGTTAATTTTTGTACCTTATAACACAAAATTAATAAATTATAAATAGGATGCATTTATGTTTTTAGAATTCATTTGAACCTCATTTTATATTGATTATTAACCTAAATTATGAAAATTTCATAGTGATGAGAGGTGATCCTAACATAGTTTGAGTGATTGGATATTTTGTTAGAAGCAAATGAGCCTTTAGCATTAGTATTTGTCCAAAAAATTCAACCTTTTTGACTATTTTATAACATTTTGATTTTTATTGATTATATAAATTTGTCATGTTTTATACAATTTTAAGTTTATTAGGGAGACTACTAGATCCATTTGAACTTTGACGTAGATGTCCAAATTTTTCCAAATCTATCTATGTCTACTAGAAGTGTCTTTTATAGAAATCTATTAATATACAAATGTTATGCATTGTATTTTTGAATATTTTAATTTATTTGCTTACTATTTATCATAGATATGATCATGTAATTTATGTATTTTTATGATGATATTCATTTCAAATAATTCTTACGAGATCAACATATGAAGACTATATTGGGTTTGAACTTTAGCGATGTAGAGTAGTAAATTATGGATTAATTAGGGTTAGACCATGTTGGTCGATTAGGAAGTATGGAATATGACATTCACTTAACAATTTCACTTGTTAAGAGATGGAATGTAGATACTTTCACATTTTAACTTATTATAGGGGAGATTATTGTTATCTTGGAAGACATGTGGAGGATCCTATGATCACCAGTGGTATGGAAACATTTTATTGTTTATGGAGTAGAGGGTCATCATCCAAATAAAATTCACACACAAATATATGATAGGGCATACTTAGGGGGGAAATATGACCTAGGTGATTCTACTATTATTTTGTTAGAGTTGTGTTAATGAATGTTCTACATTTACAAAATATTTATCTATTTTACTTGTTATTTTAACCTAATTTGGATTGATGGGTAAGATTAATATGATTACTTTATAACTTTGAAATAGAATTTAGATCAATATATATGGTATTCAAGATTACATCTTAATGTAAATCATTGACAATGATTGTTTTAAATTTTATAACTAAAGATATCATGATTTTTAGCTTTTTTGGTTGTGTGTGACTATGTTATGGAAATGGAAAATAGGGATAAACACACCTATAGTTTTCTTGGGTTAGGAACTAATTTGTTACCACCATTAGGTCAATTTTGAAAGATTAGGTTAGTATTATTAATCTATGTTGATTAGTGTATAATTATGGTACTATGACTATATGATCACCTATCACTATATTTAATTGTTATTTGTTTTGTGATATTGAACTTGGATGACACATACAACTCATTTCCCTTAAAACCATATATGTGCTTGTAAGGGATAAAAACTTACAAAAATGAGGGAAGTGTAATGGGATGATTTGAACCTAATCACCCCTATTTGATGATTGTCTATTGCATATGTTTTTGTAGATGAGATTTTATGATTATGTAGCACCTCAGTCTTATACAATTAGAAAACTCAGACCTTGTTCCTTCCTCTTAGTTATACACATGATTTGATTTTGAAAACCTCATATATTTTTATCTTGTTCCCCTTGACCTATTTATTAGTATAACCATCCTTATATTGATGACATATACATCCTGTCTTACCTATAATTCTACAAATATACTTATATTATACCTGTACAAGTTATAAGCTTGTACTTGTTCTCCTACTCCATATATACTAATGTTTGGGATAGATAATAGTGTTGACATTACTATCCCACCCTAACACAAGTGTACAATGCCCTAAATTCATCTAATTTACAAATTAAACATATTTTAATGGTTGGCCTAAATGCTTTAATGTGAGTTATCTCCTGATAGGATTGGTATAAATACAATACAAACCCTTATTTATTCCTCACCTAGAGACCACCTAGAAATTAGACCAAAAGAGTATTAAAAAAACACTCAAGTTACCAAAAGATTTCCTATTTGACCATATTATAATATCAATCAAAGTAAGAATACAAATACAAGTATAATGTACTAAAGGAACAATCACAAGGTCATATTTAACAAGCTACAAGCTAGGTCATTATTGTACTTACTTTACACATTGCATAATTCACACATAAGCCAATGCATACGGGATAACTACATACATTTGAGTCCCTATTATAGAGTATTAATTATGAAGGTAGCTCCATTTGATATTGGAGTCATCATGGATCAAATAGACACTATGTGCCCACTAACTCATTTTCCCCATGGTCACATTGAATATGTAAATCTAGGGTTTTGAAATTTCACTAGAAGTGACAGTCCATGAAATAGATCTGAATGAAATAGAGCTAAGGTGAATCAAAACCCAAAATCATCTAGGTGGTTTCATCTTATTTTAAAATATATTTTATAAAGGCCACTAGTGTCAGACTCAGACACTAGCATCAACACAATTATCCTAGGCTAACACAACTATGCATAGAGCTAGAGGCACCATATTCAAAATCTGGAAACTATTCTAAAACTATCTTCCCACATAATTTATAATTATTCTAGATCCAACATTGTGTTATCACTATAACCAATTAAGTACCTAATTTTATGTTATTTCTATATCTGCCATAGTTATACTTTCCATTTATAACTTATCTCAATTTAATAAATTCAACATATGGTATATCTAAGTTAAGCATATTAATTGGTATACTATATATCTAATATTCACCCTTGTTCCATATCATTTCTATATCCTTAAACCTATCTACCCAAGTAGGATTCCATAATCTAAATTAGGATTAAATATTTAGTGAACCTAACTTTTGAGAATTATTATTGTATAAACATTCTCTTGTAGATGCTTATCTCCTACCTCATCCTAATATTTGTGTTCTTTTTCTCTTTCATTATGGATCACATTGATTGCTTTGATGATTATGACTATGAAACCCTTCAACAATCTCTCTAAGTAAGGATCAAAATCTATTACTATTGCATTCCTCCAAGTGCTAAGGTAAACAATATCAAAGATTTGAATGGTGTTAGCTATTATCCATCTAATTAGGTCTATGATCCCATATTTTCAAGACATGATGTGATCCATCCCAAGGATCATCCAACTAATTTGACCTTTCCTTCTTTACCAAAATTGGTTCCATATGGAGAAAAGGTACATTCATTTGATCATGATAATTTTTGTCAACCCCATAAAGAAATCATGGAATATTTTCAAATAATTAATAAAGGGGATGTTCCTTTAAGTTCTTTGATTCAAAAACCATCTTATTCCTACATTTCCAAAAAATATTCCCCTTATTAAGGGTGATTATCCTTCTTGGACTTCATTTGATATTGAATTTTTTTAAAAGGTTAACCAATAAATTATGTCATCTTTACCAAGTCATATTAGGCCATCAATAAAAAGGAAGCATATTACCCCTAAATACCATTAAAAACATAAGGTGAAAAAACTTCCCAATATGACAATGTTTGATACATCACATTCTGTAGATACTTAAAACTCCTCAAGTAAAATATTGCATAATTTTGGCCTTCAATATTTAGTCAAATATGGGTATCAAGGATAATGATTGGGAAAACATGAGTAAGTTTTTACCCATCCTATATCTCTCAAGCATAATCAAAATCTGTAAAGCTTAAGGTATTAAAAAAATATCATTGATAACCAACAACCTATCAATGAATTAAACATTAAGGTACACATGTATACACCCAAAAATTAAGAACCATCACAAGGGGAATTGATGTTACAAAAATTCCAAGAGAATCAAACAATCGATCTCCCTTTGGTGATCCATCCTCATGGCATGACAAAATTGAATACAAAATTAGATCAAATAAAACGTACAATAACTAAAATTTAAAAGCATGTATATAATCATCCTTCTATACCTTCTTATTCATTGGACACATTAGATCACTTCTATGAGAACTAGGTTTTATTATGTCATATCAATTATATAGAGTCTTCTCAAAAGGATTCATAACAAATTTTATAGATCAAAACACAACATGATAACATTGATACTATTTTGTCCATGTTACTTGAATACAACATGATACATTTACCTTCTACTCAACATAGATCAAGCAGTTTCCTTCTTCCTTAAGAAGGATTGCCATATTATAATTACCATCAGATCACATGACATAATGCAAGTTAATGTGGGGATTTAAGACCAAAATTCAAGAGTGTGGGAGAGATAATTTTTTTTCCCCACAACAAATCAATTCTAATATTTCACATACTTACAAATAAGACCAACCTTTAAACACACCTATAGGTGGACATATAATAATTTCTTCAAATATTGATGGGTTATGTTATACATATATTCCAATTGGCATAGAATG
Organism: Torreya grandis; assembly: GCA_037957365.1. NCBI lineage: Eukaryota > Viridiplantae > Streptophyta > Pinopsida > Cupressales > Taxaceae > Torreya > Torreya grandis. The sequence continues at coordinate 1,395,331 of JARHVA010001749.1, forward strand.
GGACTCACTTTATAGTAGGATGTTTTTTAAACAAATGAAACATCATATGTATGAACTAAAAAAATATATGTTAAATCTAGAATCCCTTAGATACACAATTTTACCTATAGCATGTAGACCAAAAATTGCATATTCTATGATATGGGTAATAAATCCAAAAATGAATTTCACTTTGCATCTAGGTTGGTCTTGGTTAGCTGATATGTAAGTAAATATCGATATGAAACTATAATATTCCTAATTAGAGTATTCTACAAGAATTTGGTTTACTCAGAAATACCTTAAAATAATATTTTATAAATGTAAACTTGTACTTGAAATTATAATTTAAATTAAAAATTGTTATATTATTAATAATAGATTCTAAATCTTCAATCCTTTGGTTATAATGATTACAAAGGTTTTCATCCTTGTAATTAGATTACATGATTAAGGAATTTTATCCTTAAAAGTGGTTTTAAAGCATGATTCTTATACAAATCTGAATGTTTAAATTATATGATTGAAGGATTTCCTTCTCATCAATTCACTGAATATAAACACCTTCATCGCTTATCATTAAAATGACATGTCTTCTCTAAGGATCATGAAATTTCATAAAATGAATGATTAATGACTAATTAATTATTTAATAAATAATAAATTTTGTTAATGACTTTAATGACTGTTATTTATAATATATAATTATTGTGGTATGAGCTCCATCTAAGGGTGAATTTTTAATTAATTGGCAACCCTCCTTCCATGGAAATTTTCTTAATAAAATGGAAGCACTCCCTCCTTATTTGTATGTTAATTATTTATTTAATAGAGGGAATATTAAAGTCCTCCCTTCCCAAAATTGTTTGTCCTCAAGCAATTTTAAGTTGGGATTCTTTAAAATGGTCATCCCTCATGTGACATACTCAACCAACAATTTTTTTTAGTGGATCAAGTATTCTTTGATCAATTTATTTACTTCCTTTCATATACCTCAAGGATGTCTTTGGGTATTAATATAAACTTGCATTCATCATCAAATGGAGGTAACTACATAGAATGGGTAATACATTGTCTAAGTTCCTTTTTTAGGTATGAAACATGGACGACATTATGTATTCAACTACATCTGGGTAATTATAATTCATAATCAACCTCCCCAACTCTCCTCATTATTTTATATGGACTATATATTTGGGGTTTGATTTTCTTAGCTCTAATTTTATTGATAGAATATTGAGTATAGGGTTACAATAAAAAATATACCATGTCCCCTACTTCAAATTTACTTCCCATTATATGTTTATTGGTATACAAGTTTTGTTGATTATGTGCTTGTTGAAGATTATCCTTGATAGTGATAAGGATATATTAAATTTATTGGATCAATTCTTTAGATCTTGAAACTATGCTATTAGGAATGACCAAATTCACAAATGACATTGCATCATACCCATACAAAACTTTGAAAGGTGTCATTTTGATTGACATGTGATAATAAGTATTATATCAAAATTCAAATAAATGTAACCATTTTATCCATGAATTTTGTTTCCCCAAAATATAACTCATTAGATACCCTTCAATCTAATTATTGATGGATTCTATTTGACCATCTGTTTGGGGATGATAACTTGTACTCAGGGTCAATTCAGTGCTTTCTATATGAAATAGTTCTTTCCAAAATGAACTCATAAATTTGTTATCTCTATCACTAATAATGTTCTCTAGTAGCCCATGTAATTTCAAAAAAAATAACTAAAAAATATTCCAGCTACAAAGGGGTATCATACTTAGTGGGAAGAGGAAATAAATGAGCATACTTTGTCAAAATATTGAAAACTACAAAGATGCAACTCTTTCCTTGAACCATAGGAAACTTGGTAACAAAATATATCAAAATACCTTCCCATTTTTGAGTAGGAATGAGCAAGGGATAAAAAAATCTTGATGGAAATTCATGCTCTAGTTTATTTTGTTGGCAATTAAGACACTCCTAAATGTACTTAATAATTTCACTTTTAAGCTCTTTCCAAAAGAACATTTTTCTTACCTACTTATATGTCTTAAAATAGCCTATATAGCCCACCAATGGGCTATCATGAATAGTTTCTAACAATTTATACTTAATATTTGATTTGAATACCAATACAAATCTATTTTAATAAAAAATGAGACCTTATACTACCTTTTAATGTGCATATTGATCTTTCCTTCTAAGACCACATTAGTGAACTCTTTTTTAATATATTCAATTGTTATGAAAACCTTCCAATCAGTAGCAATCATAAATATGGATCATAAAGATGGTTTTATCAATAATGCATCTACCACAATATAATTTTTCCCTATCACATATTAAATATTAAAATAAAAAGCTTGATCCTTGCTTACCCATTTTTGTTGTCTATCATTCAGATCTTTCTGAATTAAGAAAAATATTAGACTATTATGATCCATTTGTACCATGAATTTTGCATATACCAAGTATTAGTGAAACTTGACCAACACATGCATGATTTTTAACATTTATTTGTCATATATAGATTACTTATGTCTATGTTATTTAAATTTTAAACTTTTAAATGCAATTGGATGACCTTGTTTGATTAGAACAACACATATTACTTCATCTGGCATGTTGCATTCCGACATAAAGGGTAATGAAAAGTTTAGTAAAATCAAAATTAGACATGAACTCATTTACTTTTTAAGTTTTTCAAATGGTGATTGAGAAATTTTTTACCTATGAGAGGCTCCATTTTTTTTCAAATTAGTCAAAGGGATAGTTATTCAAGATAACCCTTTAATAATAAGTGCACAATCCCAAAAAACCCTCTCAATTGAGTCATGGTAGTCAGAGGGGGTAATCTAAGATAGATTATATTTTTTCTTGATCAACATGCACTTGCTATCTATTGATGACATGCCCCAAGTATAAAATCTCAAATATTATGAATTCACATTTAGACATTTTAGTAAAAAGTGAGTGTTGCTCTAATAGTTCTAACACTATATATAAATGTTTCACGTATTCCTCCCATGATGTATTATATATCAATATATTATCTAATAAAACCATTTTTTTCTCAAATGATTATTGGATATGTGATTCATGAAAGAATGAAAGGTGGCTAGAGCATTGGCCAATTTGAAAGGCATAACCAAGAACTTTAAATGTCCATTATGACATATGAATGTTATTTTTTGAACATCTTCATCTCACATCTAGATTTGATGATATCCTTATTTTAAATCAATTTTAGAAAAGAAAATAGCTCTATGGATCTCCTCAAGTAGTTCATCAAGTATGGTATCAAATATCTATTATTAATGGTCTTCTTATTCAATTATTGGTAGTCTCTGCACATTTTCAGTTGCCATCTTTATTCTTGACTAGGATTATGAATGAAGCAAAAAGGATTGAACTTGGCCTAATATGCCCCATTTCCAATAATTCTTTGATATCCTTTTCAATATATTATTTATAGATTCTAGGGTGGTGGTATGGGATGATTATTATTAGCTTGGTACTAGTTTCTAGCTCAATGATATGTTAAAAGCCTCTATCTATGGCAACCCATGTGGAATAATCTAAAAAAACTTAGCATGTTTATTATTTATGGGTTGAATATCATTATGATGTCTATGTGGCTTTGATTTTTTATAACTTGTAAAACATTATACACCCATGAAAATTGGCCTTTACTTAATGTTATTTCCATCTTATTTGTTGTAATCATGTGGGGGGTCCATTATCCATACCATAAAGCACCAATTCTTTCCCATATACTTTAAATTTTAATTCCATGGTTTGATAGTTTTGGGTAGATTCCCCCAAATAATGTATCCATTGAACACTTAACACCAAATCTATTTCACCAATGCTTGTGACATAGAAACCATCATTTATTTGATGTATTCCTAGTGTGAGATGAATTTTTTTAATTTTACAAGTGCAGAGAATGGTAAAACCATAAAAAACTATCACCTTAAAAACTTTAAAATATTTAAATTTAAAACTAAATTTTTTTACCAATCCTTCATCAATAAAATTATGGGTGGCCTCCTATGTACCAAAACAATGATTTTATACCCTTGTAAACTCCCTCTTACTCTAAAGGATGGCATCTCAGAGCTCTTGATAAATTCACAAGGTACTTGCCAGTGTATTTTCCACTTCTTGTGGTTCATGTATTATTTCTTTAGCTTTAACTTATTCATCATCAAGTTCACCATCGAAAAAAACTTTTATGTAATGGACTTGACCCTTTCCCAAATAATGGTGACCTGGTACCCAAGGGTCCTTATAAGTGAAGCATAAGTTTTTCTTCCTTAGCTCATTTCTTTTTTTGATCTCTCTACTTGATTTAGATGGATCCCTTGGTTAGAATCCTCTTTATTTAAAGGGTATTATTTGTTAGATATATAGTGTTTTCCCTTGATTCTCTAAAGGCATGGTCCATGGTTGTCTGTTATCAGTTATTCTCAGCTATATAAATAGAACCATTTTATTTCTTGGCAGTGATTTCTCCAAATCCAGTGTCCTTTTTATTATTTCTTGGAAGGAGGGGGATTAAAGTATTTAACTAAACCTTTGAGTGGATCAATCAATCCTCCAAGAAAAATGATATAAGTCAAATTTTAGTGATGTTTGAAACCATCATAGTGAGCCTCTAAAACTCTACCACATTATCTTCCACATTAATACTTTATTCTAACAAGGCCAAATCCCAAAAATTAATTTCAAGGTTAATTTTATCAAACATTTCAATAAATCTCATAGAAAATTCATCAAATGATCTAATGAGATCACACCCTTGTGTAATCCACCCATGATACCACCATTCATGAGTTGTTTGTTCAAGATTAAAGGTTATGAATTTGATCACTTCTTCCATCACAAGTCAGAGATACATAGGTGTCTAATATTTGTATACATGCTCATGTCATGAATTTATTAGAGCCATCAAAAGTTGACAAGTTTAATTTAACCAATGCATGTTGAATATATCTTTGAATATTTTAGGGTCCATACTCTATTTTGGTATTATTTTGATGTATTTTCATTTCCATGAATTTTGTGAGTGGTAATTACCTCTATATTTCATTTAAAAGGACTTGAAATTGAAAATAAGATGTAAGGTCCTATCCTAATGAAGTTTGGGTTTTTTCTTCCATAATTGATTTGATTCTTAAAATAAATTTAGGATGAAAAGGTTTATTTGAAGAAATCATGATTATTTTTTATAGGATTTGATTATGGCTAGTATTAGAATGGCTATTTTCACCATTTTGATGTCTAGTAATTGTCATAGATTGTATTATGAGAGGTAATTGAGTCATTGTATTAGCCAGTTATTCTTGACCTTGGTTAAGCCTATCCATCAATTACTCACCTTGGTTATTCTCTCTCATATTTACCCTTTAATCTCCCTTTTTAGTTTCTTCCCTTTGTTGATCAAAACCCTTAGTTTTATTTCTCAAATAATATCAGATTTATTTATCGTCACCTTGCATGAGGTTTACATTCCATAGGTTAGAAGGATATAGATATCTTATACCATTATAGTATTCCTAGTAGAAATATTATACAAGAATTTGGTTTTCTCATAAATTCCTTGAAATAATATTTTATAAATGTAAACATGTAATTAGAATAATTCTTTATATTAAAAACTATTACTATATTAATAATAAATTATAAATCCTTAAGGGTTTTATCCTTGGGTTATAATGATTACAAAGGTTTTTGTCCTTGTAATCAAATCACATGATTAAGGGATTTCATCTATAAAATTAGTTGTAAATCATGATTATTTTAAAAATTTGAATGCTCAAATGTATATGATTGAATGATTTCTTTCTCATCAATTTGATGAATATAAATACCTTCATCACTTCCCATTAAGAGACATGTATTATCTAAGGATCATGACCTTTTATCAAATGGATGCTTAGTGAATAATTAATTAATTAATTAATAATAAATGTTATTAATGTTATTAATGACTATTTTTTATACTATATAACTGTTATGGTATGCACTCCATCCAAGGGAAACTTGTTTATTAATTGGTAATGCTCCTTCCATGGTGGCTTGATTAATACAATAGAAGTGTTCCCTCTTTAGTTGTATTATAATTAGTGATTTAGTGGAGGGAAAATTAAAAACATGTGTATTATATTTGAATTTAATGATATAAAAATATGTGTTCCATTTGATGAGTATAATGATAAATATGTGATAACATTAGATGGAATACGCTTACCAAAATGCATCATAGCATGTGTTTTAGATTGAGGTAAAATCAGGTTTTGAAGGGGCCCCAAAACCCTTTAACAGAGATCAAAATAAGAACAACTAAGCCCACAGGCAATGCCTAGAAAACACTACAGTGAGGTAGCAAAAACAGGTTTTGAATGGTCCTAAAACCGTAAGAGACACATCCGGTCACAACCCAGAAACAAAAGTCTGGTGGTACAACAAACAAAAGCTAACAAAAGAACAAAGATCAGTACTAGTTTCTTAACCAACAAGAAGGACTAGATTATTCATCCAGTTCCAGTATCAAGTTCATGGCTTCTTTTCCTTTCAAAGCAGTTTCCTGGGTGGTAACCTCCAGCAAAGCTCCTTTTTGTGTATCTTTCTTTCTGGAACTTTGCCTTGTCCTTTTGCTGGGACCCTCTAGTGCTTTGGTCTCCTCATTGGCTCATTTACCTATATTGATAGCGGCTACACAAATGTTGGATGTTACTTCCTCCATTTTCTTTCTATTGTCCTTTATTAGTTCCCGGAGGTTGTTTTCGTAAGCTTTGAGCTTGACAGGGATCTCGCTTAACTAATTTTCCATGTTGTTTACTTTGTTCCAAGCAGCTTTTAGAGAATCTTCCAAAGTTTTCACATTTCTCTTGAGATCAATGATCTCCATACACAACTAGGAATCTAATTGGGAAGAAGACTCAGCTTTACAGTTAACCCAAGTCATAGGAGTGTGTATTTCATCATTCTGATTCTTCCCTCTCCAATCCTCAGACTTTTTATTGGGGCTATTCCTAGCTTCTTCAAAGAAGTCTTCTTGACTCTTTTGTTCCTACTCATTGATTCCATCTTGAATTTCCATCTCCATGTTTTGAATATCTTCATGGACATAGATTTCCTTTTCATTCTTAGAAGTTGGGTCCTCACCAGGATCTTCCTAGAAAATGTCATCCTCCGCCACTTTCTAGTTTTCCTCCATCTCTTCTATTCTAGTAGCAGAATCCTCCTCTGTATTGACTTTATCTTTTTCAATTTCCTCATATCCTTTTTCATCATTACTAGAGTTGGTGTCCCAGCTCTCAGTGTCTCAGCATCATAGCATGTGTTATGATAAATCATAAAACACATTACCATATGAATAAAAAAATTGAATTATTAGATAGTCATTTAAATTTCAATTGGGAAAATGGTTAGTTATTTACATTTATATTAGTAAAATGGATAGTTTTTCCATATTCCAAAAACTCTTCAAAAATACCAAAAAAACTTTGTTACATCCCAATTTCTTGTTAAGCAAATTTACTTAATTATCCATGGATTTTCTATAGTTGGTAATTTGATTTGATTTTTAATAGATAGGATATGAGTTATATGATGATATGTTATAGTTGAATATTCATTTTATTTAATGATGACATTGCTATGAGTTAGTTGTAGTGTACATTATTTACACTATGAATCATGTTGACTTATTACTTCAGCAATATTTTATGATATGCATGTCTTAGTGTTATGGAATAAATACCTTCTTGTTGTGATTTTGATGAAAAATAGACTCATCTATCATATCATGATGGAGGGAGAGCATCATCAGAGAGGGTGATGTAGATGGAGTTGTTGGGGGATGATAGAGGAATGACTAGAACCCTACACATACCACATTAAATGGTTCATAGTAGATGCATGGTTAGAATTGTTAGAGTTATTGTGTTTTGGTGTTGTTGCATTTATAAAATGGTTTATAAATGACTATTTATGTGTGTTATCTTATATTTATGCTTATATTAATTAATATTATGTGATGCATTTATGTTGTGCTTATGTGTTCATGACTTTTAATGTATTTGAAAATGCAAATTTGTGTGACTAGTGTTTGGTACTACCATATGTAGACTAACCAAAATATATTAGTAATATTGAGAACATAAGTTAGTTATCTTAATTATATTCAAAAATATAATTATTGGGATTAACACCTTAATATAGATAAGTAACAACTTGATATTAATAAATAATGGCTTAATATAAACAGTTATCATTATTAGAATGGTGTTATAAATTATTAATTATGATTAAATATTGAATTTATACAAATAAAAATATGAAAATAATCATATGTGAAATAAATAAAATAAATTAATTGTATTTAAAACTACATATTTGGAAAAATGAATAAAGAAAAAAGAAAAAAGAAAATAAAAACAAAAAGAAAGAAAAAAAGAAAATCTTTGAATAAAAGAAAAAGCTCACAAGAAAAGAAAGCATAGAGTTGTAAATAGGGGTGCATCATGTAAAACTGAGAGAAGATAAGAATAAGAGGGAGAAACACTAAGGAGGAAGGGAGAAGGAACCAAGCAAAGAGTTCATTATCGATCGTGCTATCCTAGTTGGTGCCATAACCAAATAAGGGATGTATTTAAAACTCGTGTGATATTCTATGTAAAGTATGGTGAACTTGTTAAATAAGAATATATATAGATGAAACCAATTCATAATTTATATGAGTGGGTATGTTGATATTTTACATCTACAAGTGACTTAAAAATAACAATGTGTATTCATGTAAATTTAAGAGATATAGTTGTATAGGTATTATTGCTTACATTTTTGATAGATCTATGTTTATTATTGATTTTATTATACATATTATATGATAATAATTATCATAAAATAAAATCTAAATATATTCTTAATATAAAAGACTTGTGGTATATCATAGATAATTATGTTTAGAAATAATAAAATACAAATAAATATTCATGTAGATCGCCCTGTTGTATATTGCCCTCCTGTGTATTCATTTAAATATAAGTGATATTAATCCTGACTTAGTAGGATACTATTAACATATCCATATGAATAAAATAACATGAATTTCAATATTGTGATAACATAGTAAATTTAGTAAGCGATTCATTATTCTAAACCATACATATATCCCTGGACATTCTGAATATAAAGAATATTCAATGTATAACCAGCTTAATCTTTTTATCATATATGCTCTAGCCATATGTTTTACTAGGGTTGAAACATAAATATAGAGTTATATATATATATATATATATATATATATATATATATATATATATTTACCATATATAAGAATATTGTTACATATATTTTGATTCAGGGATATAGCGATTCCATTATGTGTATTATTAAGAAATCATAGTGCTTTGGATATAGTGATTCTGTTATGTATATTATTGGAAAATCATAGAACATTGAATATAAAAATTCAATTATTCATAAATATTATGTGTTTTTAAGTCAAATTTAATGTATATTATATAAATGGATAAACAATGATTATTTATAGCGATATGAATTATTTATGAAGAGATTTGTACCTTGCCATAAACTTGGGTAGATATACATGAATATTTTTATATTGCACACATATATTCAAAAATCATTGTGAATGCTAGTCAATTATAATATATATAATTTATATTTAATCTACAATGAATTTCCTATATTTGTTTAATTGAAAATCAACAATTTGGAATATATATATAAATATATAGATATATTAATTATCTAGATTATGATTTGGGTATATACATTGATCCTTTATATATAGTGATATTCACAAGAATATAATCATACAAATAGATAAATAAGATTATATCCATACTAGTTGTAATGAAAAATCTAATATTAATCTTAATATAAATATAACTATCATTATGACATAATATATAATGATAAACAAATAAGTGATGGGTAATGATAGATAACTAAGTTGTGATGAAGCATATCTAGATAATTTAGTGAGGATGTATACTAGTATTATAATACTATATTTGTGTCTAACCTTTTCTTATATATAGAATAATTATCACTATAATTTTCTTAGAGAAAAACGTGGATTAACATGAAGTTAATATAAGGGCAATGCATATCCATATATCTTATGTATATTGCTAATTGAATAAATCCACATTAGATAATTGATGAGTAAAAATATATTCTAATCTATGTTAGACAAATTGATAAGTTATGAAGATAATCAATCAATAGATTGAGATGTGGTTACATATCCTTTAAACATATTTTGAACCATAGCCATATGATGACCATGATTGAGAATGGATTTACATGGATGTACATGGATATAGTGAGATGAATGGTATTTTATATATTATTAATGGGGATATCTCTAATATTTGTATAAATAATAGTGATAATAAAAATTTTGATTGTAGAGTTAGATTGCCAATATACTACTGATTAGCTAATGTTATATTTGTTATTGTTGTAAATATATGAACTACGTATATATAGATATTCAAAACTATGAAGAAATATATATACGTAATTTTTGAGGAAGCTAAATCTATGTTTTGGCTATGTTTTGAAATCTATGTAGAGATTAAGTAGTATATATTAAGTACAATATTTATATATGAACATGTCTATGGAGTCGAGCCCTAACAACATATAAATATAAAATACATAGATTTTTGTAGATTAAAAACATATAAAGAAACTTTGCAAATGCCTTATATGGTGAATTTGAATTAGAGGTTGATTTGTTATATTTTTAAAACTAACAGTAAATCTTGAGAATAGAATATTGATATAAAAAGTGCTATTGACTATAGTACTCAGTTTATATCTTGATAATTCATGGATGTAATGATTATGTAAATCTTGTAAATACCTTGATTAAAGTTATAAATGACTATTATTATATATACATATAGTATTGAAAACTTATGTGTATTGCATATTATGAGTATATTAATATGTACAATAGTTTAGACATATATAGCATATATTAGTGCATCATGATGTGTACCTATAAGTTATAATAGTATGTAGTTTATATATAGGATATACCCAATTGGTATAAATTATACTTTCTTGCTTATTATTTAAGATTATGAGACATTTTATTCTTGAAATTATAAGATTGGTTGTTCGTAATTGAGTAGTTATGTTCATGAATAAGGAGCTATGATATTATGGCATGTAATAGAGTATATTATATTTGAAAACTATGTATAATAATTAGAAAATTTTAGTTTAAGTGTATGTTATACTCAAGTGGTACAAATTATAATTATAGTTTACTATAAATGATATTATAAAGATTCATTCATACATTTGATAGAATAAATGTTTACATTTTATTTATTTCTATGTTTAACATGTTCTATAACTGCTAGTGGAAAGGATTGTATTATGTCTACTTATGGAAAATAGAATATGTAGCCTAATACATAATACCTGATTGGTATAATTTTCACTTGTTTGCTTATTATTTATGTGATAAATAATATTGTGGAGATTCATTCATACATTTGATGGACTAAATGTATTCATTTTGATTATTCCTGTGTTTAGCATGTTTTAATGCTTGTTATTAATAATTATTCTATATGAATCTATCATTTATATATATGTTAACCAAATCTTTCATTATTTTTACTAAGTAAGTAGTGAGATGGACTTCACAAGATTACTAGCATCACAATGTTAAATGAAGGTAATCCAATCAAGTGGAGTGTATAAAACTAAGTGATCTTAGAGATCAATAACTATTGAAAACTTTGGCCAAATTAGTGTTAGTTAGACATTGTCATTTCATGTATATTATTTACATGTTTTATGAGATATCTTGTTAGAATGAATTTATTTATGGTACACCTCATGTTCTTAGAAATCATACAACACATAGGTACTAGCTTGTCTCTCTAGATTCATACATTATCACTATATACTCACTCAAGAAAGGAGAGTCATTACCTAATGTAGAATTGTGTGGGGGATCACTGTTCAATGGTGTTGATTCTTTTAAATGTACCATAGGTACTTTTTAGTGTTGATGAAAACTACTCACTTTAGGATTTTAAAAATCCAAGGCATGAGTTACAATTTATGACAATTCAATGATGTCTATGGTAAAAAAAAGCAAAGTATGAGAACTATCCACAATATTTGTTTGATTTAGTGGTTGGGAACCACCAAGGTTTAAATATTTAGATATTCAATAGTTTTTGATGACTTGGAAGCCAAAATAAATGAGTATTAACAATGATCTTTAAGCTAGAGTAAATCTTGATAAAAATAAGAGAAGAGAAGGGTAAAGTAAGAAAGAAACATGATTATAGGCTTTCATCTCAAATATTATGACAAAATTCCAATTACTTTGAGAACATTTGAACCAATTTATGTTATAAAACAACATAAGCTAAAATTATATCAAAAATCAAGCAAAATTCAAAGGAAAAATGTGAATCATAAGCAAGAACCAAATTTACTTTAAAGATTTGCTATTATGATTTGAATAACCTAAGTACATCCAAATACAGAGCAAATAAAATGAAGTATACTTGAGATCTTTATATTCAATTTATCATTTATCACAAATTAACAACCCTATGACAAAGAATGTAAATTAAAACAAAAAGAATTATTCAAATTCAAGATGATAATCTGCAATTGAGAGGTAACATGGACATTCAACAAAACTATCCAGATAATCTTTTTAGAATTCCTTAGTTGTATTAAATGTTCTTGGTATATAATTGCTCAAAAAATTTCTCTTATAAATGGTAACCATCTACCTTTTTATAGGAAAAATAGGTGGTTAACTAGTTAACTTAAAAATTATCCACATGTGGATAAGGATAGTTGTCCTTGATATAAAGACACAATGTGGAAGGTCACATGCCGACTTGACAAGAAAAAGTATATGCTAATAGACTAGCAAATACTTTACAAAGAGAATATTCTTTTATGAATTTCGTTGGTGGATCCTATAATTAGCCCTATTTGAGGAAATCTTTCACCTTGGTATATTTCTCCTTGATTAATTAAAAATCCACTATAGGCTTTATTAGACAATCCTCTTCTTGATCTTCCAACTTGTCAAATTCATTATCAGCCCAAGATATAAGTTCCTTGATACATTATGCTTATGTAATTTGCTTCCCTATGGAAATGATGATATCAAAGATCTTATAGTTATCCTTGCCTAAATGACCTTTGTTGTCTCTGATGCCTTAGATGTGAACACCAAAGTTTTTCTAGAATTCTTCATCACTAATCAGGCCTATAATAGTGGTTTGAGAAGGATTATCTAATAGATTTCACAAAAATTTCTCAATTTGGGTTACCAAACCTGTGTCTCTCTTGATGAAGTCATTGACATCATTTCTCTAGGTGATAAAATCCTCTTGTTTGTCCATCAAAACTACCATGAAGATGTCTAGATGTCTAAGTTTGAGAATCTTGAAGTCTAAGTCTTGATTTGTCTTATGAACCTTGATGAACTTCTCTATTTGAGCTTGATAATTCTACCATTGAATGATTAAGGCTTGTGCCATCTCAATTTGAAGGTTTAAAGAACTTAATTTAAGATTGATGATTTTCAAATTCTCAAATGTATCCATCAAATATTTATTCAACACTTGCAATACATCCTTAGGAATTGAAAGGAGGATTTGAGTTTCTAAATCTTGTTTCTCTTTCTCCAAGTTGAGAATACTTTGTTTCATTCTCTGAACTCTAGCCATGGTCACTATTCATTGGGTTATTACCATAATAGCCACATCTTCTTGAAATATAGGATACTCCCCTACTACCTACCCTAAAATAAGAGTTAAGCCCATAAATCATTCCACCTTCTAAAAGGTGAACTCCTTAGTACCAATAATAACCTTATTGGTCACTACTCTCTCAAGAGTTGATGTATCTAGATTGAAAAGGACCTGAGGGCTAGACTCCTTTACCTATGTCTATTTATGAATCTTTACATTTGAACTCCTAGAGGCTCCTAGGGTGTCAATCCCTTGGCTTTCCTTGTTGTGAAAGATTTGGGTGCTTCTCTCTGCTTGTCTATTCAAAATATCCTAAATCAAAGGCTTGACATTATCTTGAACAACTATGTCAACTCGAGTTAAAGCTAGTGAAGGAAAAAGAGATGGGATTTTTTGAAACTTCCCATAAACAAACCAATCAGGAATAGTTGGTCCATAAATAGGATTCTCATAACTAACGATGTTAATTTCACTAATAGGGCGAGTGAAAGTTAACCTAGGCCTCTTTCTTGGAGCTTAAGGAACTAAGGCCAATTCTGCCTATCTCTTCCTCCATCCAATGGAGCTAATCATTTTCTTGATTCCCCATATGGATCCTCTTCCTTATAAGAACCATAGGCAACTATGATGTTAATAAGGGTACTTTCCACTATTTCTCTAGTTTCTAAAGCAGTCATGCTAATAACCTCTATTGGGGAAGAAGGGCTTGGTGGGGATGCCTAAATTTGGGGACTTTAACTAGGTCTATGATCTATGTTGGACTCCTAAATCACATCTTTGCCTTTTACCTTTACATCCTTAGGTTTCCCAACCTAGGGTGACTTTTACAATTCTCTCTGCTAAGGCCCAAAAGATTGTCCTCCAATAGGTGGCTCTTGATGTGCAATCTCAGATGATCCTAACAACAAATTATAATGCAAAGGATGTAGTTTACATATTTATCCTAAGGGCTTATTATCCCTGACTAGCCTATGTTCTAATTTGATGTAATTTTTACCCTAGACAAGACTTCTTCAAATTTCCCTACCTTTATGTAAATACCATCTCCCACACTTGGTTGATGTTTTTACTTAGCCTTTGAGACTATTTTATACCAAATATGGTAGCCACTATATCATTGGGGTCTGACATCTTAAGATCATCTAGTTGGAAATCGAAAGAGTTCTTGTGCACCACCATGATCTCTAGCTATTTTCAATCCTTGATTACAATTTTTCTAATATCTAGTGAAAAAGGATGAACATGAGCCTTCTTATTCTTCTTTTAGTGCCAATACATTCTGTAAATGATTTGATAAGCAATTTATTACTCTAAAATCTTTATAGGAATATATATAGGTAATTTGTATGGTTAGACCATGATTCCTTCTATCCTTATTACAGTGCAATCTAGATAGAACCATACATCCCCCATGTTATCCACTTGTCTTTTGATTAGGGGATGAACCCTAGGCATAGGGATACCAATGATTGCCTCAAAAATGACTAGGAATATACCATCACCTATGAATTGCATGTGATTCTTATATTTGAAAATATGTAATTTAGACTAATGATGGGAAATGGTAGTTCTACCATAAGGGGACCAATTTTGGATGCCGAAGAAATGAATAGAGGCTAGGAGTGAATCCAAGAGGTAAGACATCATAAATAATTTCTTGGAGGTCTTTATATTGATGGTTGTAAATTTTTTGGCCAACAAAAAACTTATTAAGTCTCTAATGGGAGGGGTTAAGTTTTGCTCCAACATGCAATGGACATAAGATACCCAAACCTTACTTAAATAAGCTGTAGAAGAGGCACCAAAGGCTCTTTTCAATAAAGTCATAGATACCCTAACACCCTCCCTAAATTGGGAAATAGGAATCTCACCATTAGGGATCCTCAAAACATTTAAACCTTGCATTAACCAAGGTGAGAGGATTGAATCTAAGTTTTGGGAATTTATCCAATCTCTCAAGGAAGGGAGATCAAAATGAGGCAAAGGGAGCTTATAGTATGGCTCAAAGGCCATGAGAGATATACATGAAAATTTATTGATACTTCCTTCATGAATAATCCATTCTTCATATATTCTATAGTCAACAAAAATAAGAACAAGAATGTCGATGCAATGCATTACCTTTGGTTTAGTAGCCACATGGTGAAGGCTTGCCAACTAAATTGATACTAGGTCTTTATATCTTTGGTGCACCATAGAATTCTTCTTTTGCTCCTAGGAAATTAGTTACAAATCCTCAATAAATAATAATAATTTGAACTGATTTATGATTTCATGCACATTCAAGGTTGTTAAATCTAACTCTATGTCTTTAAAGACCCTTCACCATCTAAAGTTAGGTAAAGCTCTGCTTCAATTTTCATTTGTTACCTACCCACCATCATTAATAAAACTAAATTTTAGTTAATGAAAACAAATATCTCACTAAGGAACTTGCTCTAAATTCAAGTTTCACTTATTTGATCGCTATGTGATTAATTATACCAACTTAAGTCCTTTATAGAGGGTTCATGTTTTTTAGCTTTAATGGTGAAAATATCAAACTCTTGATTACATACATGCCTCAAATTTGATGGGAACTCACTCTCATGTCTTCTACATTATCAATCATAAGATATATTTCATTTTGATCTTCCATACCTACATGGAGCTTATGTGGTAGGGTTTCATGTCTTTCATGGAAATTTTCATAAATTCTAGTTGAAAGCTAGCCATTAGCTTTCAAAAGTCCTCTTTATTTTGCCTTAAAAAACTAAATCTAGGTCATTATATTTCATTAGTCTCTTAATTTTTATACTCACTAATTATGCCATATGTCAAGCTCATGAGGCATTTGAAAAGTTCTCAACTTCTTCACACCATTGGATCAAATCTAGCAAGTAAGCAATCACCATTAGATCTTAGCTAAGGCCAAATCATTAACCACATGTTTTTTTAAAAGGCTTCAGGATTGATGTACTATTAGATCAGATATAGTGAACAAGTGATTATTGTTGGATCCTGCAAGATACTTACCTTTTAATCAGTTCCATGATTACATGAATCTTAGGCTTAAAAATCTCATTTAGAATTTTATGTTTAAAAACACAAAATGACTAAGGTTAAGATCTTTATATCCTAGGTTTATCTTTGTAAAAAGCTAGGAATTTCTTAAAATGTTTTTTAGAAATGTGCCCTTTGATTAGGCTTCAAAAATTTCCTAAGTTAAATTTTATGGGTTCGGTCACATCAAATATGTCTTTATAGATGTCAAATGGTGGGAGTAAAAATGTCAAATTTAAGATAATTGAATTTATTGATCTAATAACTGAATACCATGTGTAAAGCCTTTAAGAGTTCTTAAGGCTTAAAGGATTGTCTAGGTTAAATTTGATGGGTTTGATCATGTCAAATACATACTCACAGATATCAAATGATGGGAGAGAACTTATCAAATTTAAGATAATGTAATTTATTGATCCAATAACTAAATGCCATGTGTAAACTCCTCGAGAGTTCCTAAGGCTTAGGGGATTATCTAGGTTAAATTTGACAGGTTTGATCATGTCAAATACATCCTCATAGACATCAAATGATAAGAGTGAACCTATAAAATTTAAGATAATGGAATTTATTGATCCAATAACTGAATGTCACATGTTAAGCCCTCATGAGTTCTTGTAGCTTTAGCTTTAATTTTCACCATTATATTTCAAACCTCCAATCAAGTGATCACCATTGGATCCTTATTGGGGCTTGAATCATTAACTATATGCCTTTATAAAAGAATTTGAACTTGACACACCATTGGATTAAATACATTGAACAAGTATAAAGCATTAGATTTTTAAAAACATGTGATTTTAAGTTAAAACATGATCATGCATAAAATTTACTGCTAGATTTTCTCATGAATGTTTAAATTCAAACCCCTAGGGTTTACTGTTTGGGACTTCTTCCATGGAACCTACAATTAATCACCTTAAAGATGATTATTTAGAAACATTAAAAACATGACCATAATTAGATACACCAAATCTCATGTATTTTTTAAAGATTGACCTTCTTTTAAAATTTAAGATTAAATAATATTTCACACTTATTCCAAAATATAGAGGTTTTGGAAACAATCACAGGGGTCCCCTTTTAAAAAAATAAAGATGGGGGGGGGTGTTGGTCTCAAAAAATGGTGACTCAGAGGGGCAACATAGCAATATGTTGGAACATAGGGCTCTAGTTTAAACTTGTACATGAAATTTATATCCCATTTGGACATATACTCTCTCCTGAATCAAATTTCAATTGAGACAAGTTCCTTATATATAAAATTTAAACTTAGATATTAAAACATAAACATGCAGTGTGTTCTTTAATTCCACTTACTGTTTGTCATGAATTTCAAGAAATAATATCTAGGTTCATATAATTTTGGTCCATTACACTTAACTTTGATAACTTTAGATATTATTTAAGAATAATAAATCTTAATTTAGGGGAGGCTTGGGCATTGATCTATTACCAACCATGCATATATAGCCTCAATAGAGATATCTTTGGCTCCACTCAAGGTCTTGCTCCACTACCAACCAAGCATCTATAGCCCTAGTGGAGATTACCTGAATCACCTTTGCTTCTATTTCCATAGATTTTATAATGAGTTTTTATTTTAACATTTTCTAGGTCCTTTTGCAAAGGTTGGAAACCAATACAACCTAGTTTTAAGGATTTGGTCAAATGCTCTGGCATTAGGATACTCTCCTTTAATTGAAACTTTAGTCCATGACAAGGATGTGTTTTATGTGTAATAATGAATATGAGTTAATAAACTAAATTTACATTGTATACATATGATTCTTATTAAAACCAAGTTTTGATGTAGAATAAGGTTTAAATATTTGTAGGATAATAGCTTCCTATAACAATTTATACCAATACCCTTGGTTGCTTCATATTACTTTATTGCCAGCCATGTTCTTTTTTGTAAGATTTATACTCACACTTTTGAGCAACTCTAAACAAAAAAAATACCATAAGACTTTACCACAACCAAGGAACACCACCAAGAAAGAAAAAATAAATGCAAACAAAATAAACATATACAATCTTAGTAAGCAAGCAGAAACAAAGCAAGAAAGGAAACTAACTAGCCTGCCTATTCTAACTTTAACAATCTTAAACATTCACTCCATGAAGACCCCTGATGGAGCAGTAACAAATTAATGATTGAGGTATTTCCCATTAGTGGATAAAGTAAAATATGATCCTTGGAGATTTTTTAACCTAAAAGTGTTGTTGCCCAAGATTTCTATAAATTGGTATGGACCAATCCATAAAGGGGTAAATTTACTATGTTTACCTTTAGGTTTTGATGATTTGTCCCAAAGAAGGACTAAGTCTCCTTGCCTAAATACCTTCACTTTATATATCTTATCAAACCATATTTTCATCTTTTATTGGTGTCTACTGAAGTCTGTAAAAGCCTTTTCTCTAGCATCTTCCATTTAATGATGTCTAATAGCCTAGAATTAGCAAGTTCTTGGCTATCCTCCATGTATTATTACATGAATGTGAACATAGGAAAATTCAAGGTGATGGGAAAGATAGGCTCCTAACCATATACAAACAAAAATGGTAAAGCCTTGAGATCTTGTTTGATCCTGATTTGATCTACCCATAATGCAAACTTAAGAAGTTTATGCCATGTTTTAGGTTTATCTTCAACAAATTTCTTGATGGATTTCATCAAATTTTTGTTTGTGGATTTAGAAACACTGTTTACTTGAGGGCATTGATTAGAAGAAAACTTGAGTGAAATTCCTTGGTCATAATCCCATTATGTATTTTCAATAGAAATGAATTTTGATCCATTACCACAAACCAAAGAAAATGGGGTTCCAAATCTAGTACACATATTTTCCTCTAAGAAATTGATCACCTCTTTTGTTTTGAATTTATTAGTGGCTATTTCCTTAGTCCACCTAGTAAAATAGTCTATATTAGTTAGGACATACTTATGAAATTTAGAATAATTAGGGTTGATTACTCCTACAAAGTCTAATCCCCATTGTGTAAAAGGTTTATCCATCATCATGGGTTGTAAAGGCATGGCTGCATTTGGCTCCTTTATGCTAAAAGTATGGCATGAATGACACTCCCTCACATGATTATAAGCATCTTTGAAGAGGGTGGAACAATAATCTCTAGCCCTGAGAATCTTGTGAGCTATGGTTCTTTCTAAAGGGTGTCCACTTCCCAGCTTCTCATGGAAAGTAGTCATAATCCAAGCTACTTCTTCTTTAGAAACACATCTCAAATAATTTCCCTCAAAGTTCCTCCTATACAATATTCCATCTTGATGAGGTAATGAGTTAATTTGAGCCTTGAGTCTCTCTTTTATTCCCTTATAAATCTTGGGGGACAAACACCATTGACAAGTAAATGGATAATAAAGTCATACCACTCATTGGGTTGGAAATTTCATTTATCTACTTGCATGACATGAAATTTTGGGTCAATACTAGAGATCATCTAAACAAAACCTTGGCATTTAACTAATTTGGCTATTTTGATCTCTATATCATATTCTTATATAATTTCCATCCACTTGCCTCTTCTTTCTTTGAGCTCATTTTGACTCAACATAAGCTTTGTAGCTGGATCAAGTAATATGGCATGTACCTTATTTCTAAGGACGTAATGTCTAAATTTTTCTATTGCCTTTACCAATGCATAAGCTTTATTATCAATCATAGAATAATTCACTTATACATTTTTGAATTTGGTGATCATGAAAGCTATGGGATGATGATTTTCAACAACTTTTTGAGTTAACATTGAAACCATAGTATGCTCAGAAGCAAATGAATATAGATAGAAATCTTTTGAGAAATCAGGACTTATGAGGACTAGAGCTTCAATGATTGCCTTCTTAATATTAGTGAAGGCCTTCTAATATTTTTCACTCCAAAAAAATATAGCATCTTTCTCAAGCATATCATTCAAAGGTTTGACAATCTCAACAAATCTTGAAATGAACTTCTTCATAAAATTAATCTTCCCAAAGAATGACTTAAGTTATTTTTAGCTATTGGACAACCGAATTTTAGAAATGGCCTCTATTCTATTAGGATATGCAAAATCCCATCTTTGGTAATCCAATTTTCCTTTAGTGATATGAAATATACTTTTCTTGGGGTTAAGAGATATACCATACTTTTTACATCTATCAAATACTTGTCTCAAATGTATGAAATGTTCCTCTCTATTTATAGAAAATACTGTAAGATTATACATATATATGATGATACACTTTCCCACTAAACCTTGAAAATCATGGTCCATGGCCCTTTGAAAAGTTTCCCCTACATTAATTAATCTAAAAGGCATTCTCTTTTAAGCATTTGTTCCCCATTTAGTAATAAAATCTATTTTCATCCCATCTTTTGGAGTAACAAGCACCTAGTTATATCCATAAAATCCATAAAAAAATGACATCATGGAAGTTCCTAAAATAATTTGGATAACCTAGTCTAGAGAAGGTAAAGGATAATTATCCTTTTCAAATTCTCTATCTAGATTCTTAAAATCTATGCACAATCTTATTTCTCCATTCTTTTTTCTCACTGAGACTAGGTTTTCACCCCAAGTGGAATGTCTAACAGGAAACACTATCCTTACGTCCAATATCTTCTTGACTTCTTTAAAAATCATGGGTTCTAGAATAGGTTTGATTGGCTTTTGCTTCTGTCTAAAAGGTTTACAACCGTCTTGAAGAGGTATAGTATGAGTAATGACCCTTGGGTCAAATATTTTCAAATCTTCATAAGACCAAGTAATTACATCCTTGTATTTTATAAGTAACTTTCTAGTTTTTCTATTTTACAATTTACTGCAAGCCTTCCCTATATTCACCATTTGGGGCTGATCATGTGGACCAAGGTTTGTCACATCATAATCTCTACCATTTACCTTAGCTTACTTAGTTGCTTCAAAAATCTTGTCAAGATCAAATATCTTTCCATTGAAACCATCCCTTTAGGTATCCTATTGTCACTTAATTCAATGATTTTACCATTAAGTTCCTTCTCAAGAAAAGTTTCATCAGCCTCATCAATAATGTGAGCTTCAAAAGATCTATAATTAGCTAAGAAATCTATGATTTGTTGATCACAATTGAAAACTTGGAAATGATTTACATTATTAGGAATTGAAGGACATGGTACTAGCTCAATACTAGTGCTTTGAGAATCATGATTAGGTGTGAGGTTAGATAAAATAGAGGCAAACTCATTAGTATCTTTTTTTTCTTCTCTTAGAATAGCTAAGCTGTTGAAGGCATAAAAATATTTGATCAAGTCCCACAGCCTAAACTTATATATTTTTAAGTAAGACAATTTGCATTGGTATTTACTCCTCACTTGGTTAACCATAAGTTCAGAGTCTTTATAGATAAGGAGTTCCTTAACTTTGTGCTTAATGGCAAATTGAAATCCAAGTATGAGAGCCTCATACTCAACTAAACTATTGGTGCAAGGAAATTGTAACTTATAAGCTGCATGGTATTGCTTTTCTAAAGGATCCATCAATACAATACCATCTCTTAATCTTGATTTTCACTTGGCACCATCAATATATAACTTACACAAACCAAAAATTAAAGGAGAACTCTTAAAAACTAGTTATTTTACAATTTCTAAAGTGAAAACTCCTAAATTAGAATCCAAGAAATTTACCCTTTCATTAAAAACATTATGTTATGTTATCATGTGTTTCATTCAAGGTTCCCTTTCCACTCTTATTTGATTTGGCACAACTTTCCAAGGAATCCACAAGTGTGAGAAATTAGTAGACATATATCTATTTAAGGCCTTAGTCCATTCTCTACTTAAAATCAATCGATAAGCACTAGGCATTTCTACCACTTGGATATCAATGAATTGTTGAACCCTAGGTTCACTAGACAAATTTATATGCACATTCAATAATTCTCCTATAACTTTAACTCTATATTTATCTAACTGAGTGACTACCCTATCAGACTTGATTGGAGTTAACTCGAGTTGTTCACATATCCTAGTAGGCATAATGTTGGTTGAGGCTCTAGAATCTAAAAGACAATTATGAACATTCTTCCCACATATCCTGACTGTAAGTAAAAAATGTGGAGACTCTGCTTTGATTACTTGAGTAATTACATTTGCACTATCATTATTAGGGGCTTCCTAATTTTCTTGGACAAAAATTTCAAGAGTAAGTCTCTTTATTTTATGATCTAAGTTAGCTCATGTAGAGTGATATTGGTTTTAATCCTTTTCATATCATCCAAAATATTATAACCAATTTTGCTTGGAAGATCAATAGTTAGCTTAGAATAAATTCCTCTAGGGCGTTTAGGATTATTCATTGATACAATGTCTGGAGGGGTTCCATAATTTTTAGGAGGGGTAGAGGTAGTCAATGGTTATTTTTTTTCCCTATTTCTCAAAGGATATGTCCTTAAAAATTGTTGAAATTCTTGAATCTCCTCAGGAATATTTTCAAGCTCATTATCCTCTTGAAAATGGAATTGAAAAGTTTCCACCATATGCACTTGGTCATATGGTTTAGATTCAAAATAATTTTTAGCATCATCTTTTTTTGGAACCAATTCAAATGTGTCAAGTTCTTCTTAAAAAGCTTCAAAGGCTTTACAAAAATCAATGCAATCAATCTCACCATGCTTGGAAGTAGCATGCACCCTACATTAATATGGTAAGGAAATATTAGTGAGGTTTATATCCATATTCTTTTTGCTAGAGGAAGGCTCATTAGCTTTGTTATTATAGAAACTATCATTCTAAAACCTATTCCTAGGCCTATTCAAATTTTGAAAAGTGAAGTTACTTCAAAAATTAACATTAGCATAACCAACTTATTTTTACAATTGTAAAAAATCAATGCTAAGCTTTTGTACCATTTTTAATATAGACTCATTGTCATTTTTTGGAACCTCAACATTTTGACCTTGGTTACTGTTAAAGTCGCTAATAGGCACTAAAGCCTTTTGGTCATAGCCATAAAATCCATTGGTAACTTGATGGCTTAAAAAACCTAAATTTTGATTAGGGGTAGCATGACTAGTAGGCAACACATTCAAAGTAGGGAATTGGTTTAATGTTGGAGTATTTTGGTTAATATTTGGGAAAAGGTTTAATGTAGGTTTTTAAGGATTAAAATTTGGGATAGAATAAGCCATCTATCTTTGGGGTTGCATTTGGTTTCTAATAACCACTACTTTAGAATAGGCTTGAGCCAATGTGATGATAAGTATAAGGTCTCTCTTCAGAAACACCGAAGTCATGGGGTCAACAAAATCTTTGTAAACCTCCAAAGCTAAAGCTTTGTTAGGTTTATATGGATCCATGGTCAAACTAAACATCTTTTGGAACCTAGGATTAAAGGACCTAATAGGTTCACTTTTATCTCTCTTAGTAGTTGTAAATTTATGAAAGATGACATAAGGGCTTATGATCTTTCCAAATTGATCAATAAAAATAGTGTCAAAGTTATTCCATGAGATAATATAATTGTCAGGTAGATTAAGGAACCATTCATATGCAACATCTTTGAATGTAAATGGGAAAAACCTGCATGCTACATCTTCATGAATAACATTTAATAATCTTAATGCAACTTTGAAAGATTTAACATGTTCTTCGGCAGTCGTAATACTAGTTAGACTAAATATTGGCAAATATTTTTAGGATTATGTGGTAAATCATGAACCATGTGTAGTATCTTGATAGGGGAACTTCAAATCCATGCCATGTTTGGATGAATATTAAGCACACGAATCCATTAAAAAGGTGATGATGGTATAGATTTATAATGCCTATGCTTACCTCTATCTTTCCTAGTCCTTTTATGAATTTCTAGTTTGAGCAAGGGTTCTCTAGTGTCTGAATGTGATCTTGTCCTAATCCTTGGTAATTTCTACTTGAAGATTAAGGATCCTATTTTAAAACATGGTGTGACACATTAATTTCTAAATAATAACAAATAATATGCACACTAAGCTTAATTTTTAGAAATTTGTTCATAAAAGGACAAAGGACATCTATCTTTAACTAAATAAGTTCAAAGATGTACTGAATTATGCAAAGATGACCAATATTTCCAACTTATGACTCAAATAAACCTCTTATTGTCAAAGAATTATCAATTTTGGAAAAAATATTCCATCTTAACTTGAAATACTAATAAATTCTTAGCAAAAAAAGTCATATTTATACAAAGGTCACCAATCTTTACATAATTTATGTTAAAAGAAACATAATAATGTAAAATGTAGAGTAATTTTGACCAAATATACCCAAAAGATATTATCTTTAATGAAGCCCTATTTATAGCACTAGAAAAGTTGTTCTTATTGATGCTTTGAAATTTACCATAGGTTCTCTTTAGTGTTGATGAATACTACTCATTCTAGAATATGAAAAATCGAAGGCATGAGTTGTAGTTTGTGATAGTTCAATGATGTTTGTGGTGACATAGAAAAAAAGTATGAGAACTAGTGACAATATTTGTTTGATTCAGTGGTTGGGATCTAAAATGGTTTAAATCTTTAGATATTCAATAGTTTTTGATGACTTAGAAGCTAAACTAAATGAGTATTAACAATGATAAATAAGCTAGAGTGATTCTTGATAAAAATAAGAAAATAAAAGCGTAAAGTAAGAAAGAAATGTGATTGTAGGTTTTCATCTCAAATATTATGACAAAATTCCAATTAATTTGAGCACATTTGAACCAATTTATGTTATAAAATAGCATAAGCTCAAATTATATCACAAATCAAGCAAAATTCCAAGGAAAAATATGAATCATAAGAATCAAATTTACTTTAAAGATTTGCTATTATGATTTGAATAACCTAAGTACATCCAAATACATAGTATATAAAATGAAGTATACTTGAGATCTTTACAGTCAATTTAGCATTTAGCACATATTAACAACCCTTGATAGACTGTAACTTAAAAAAATAAGAGTCATTAAAATTCAAGATGACTATCTAAAATTGAGAGGTAGCATGGACATTCAACAAAAATATTTAGATAATCCTTTCAGAATTCCTTAGTTGTATTAAATGTTCTTGGTATACAATTACTCAAAAACTCTCTCTTACAAATGGTAACCATTTACCTATTTATAGGAAACATAGGTGGTTAACTAGTTAACTTTCAAAATATCCACATGTGGATAATGATAGTTTTCCTTGATATAAAGACACAATGTGGAAGTTCACATGCCAACTTGACAAGAAAGAGTATATGCTAACAGACTAGAATATACTTTACAAAAAGAATATTATTTTAGGAATTTCATTGGTGGGTCCTACAATTAGCCCTATTTGAGGAAGTCTTTCACCTTGGTATATTTCACTTTGATTAATTCAAAATCCACTATAGGCTTCATTAGACAATACTCTTCCTGATCTACCAACTTGTCAAATTCATTAACAGCCCAAGATAAAAGTTCCTTGATACATTGTGCTTCTGTAATTTACTTCCCTATGAAAATAATGATATCAAGGATCTTCTATTTTTCCTTGGCTGAATGACCTTTATTGTATCTAATGCGTTAGATGTGAACACCAACCTTTTGCTTGAATTCTTCATCACTAATCAAGCCTATAGTAGTGGTTTGAGAAGGGTTATCTAATAGATTTCACAAAAGTTTCTCAATCTGGGTTACCAAACTTGTGTCTCTCTTGATGAAAACATTGACATCATTGCTTCAGGTGATAAAATCCTCTTGTTTATCCATCAAAACTACCATGAAGATGTCCATATGTCTATGTTTGATAATCTTGAAGTCTAAGGCCTACATTGTCTTATGTACCTTGATTAGCTCCTCCATCTAAGCTTGAGAATTCTACCATTGAGTGATTAAGGCTTGTGCCATCTCAATTTGATGGTTTAAAGCACGTAATATAAGCTTGATGCTTTTTAAATTCTCAAATTCATCCATAAAATATTTATTCAACACTTTTAATACATCCTCAACAATTGAAAAGAGGATATGAGCTTTTACATCTTATTTTTATTTCTCCAAGTTGAGAATCCTTTTATTAATTCCTTGAACACTCTAGCCATGGTCATTTTTTACTAGCCTAGTACCTTATTAGCCATATATTCTTGAAATATAGGATGGTCCCCTATTACCTACCCTAGAATAGGATTTAAGCCCATAAATGGTTTCACCTTCTGAAAGGTGAACTCTTCAGTAGCAATAATAACCTTATTGGTCACTACTCTCTCAAGAGTTGATGTATTTAGATTGAAAAAGCCCTGAGGTGAGACTCCTTTACCTATGGTTATTCAAGAATCTATACATTTGAACTCGCAAAGGCTCTTGAGTTATCAATCCCTTAACTTTCCTTATTGTGAAGGATCTAGATGATTCTCTCTACTTGTCTATTTAGAATATCCTGATTCTAAGGCTTGATATTATCTTGAACATCCATGTCAACTTGAGTTAAAGCTAGTGAAGGAAAAAGAGATGGGACTTTTTACAACTTCCCATAAATAAACTAATTAGGAATAGTTGGTTCATAAATAATATTCTCATCATTGAGGAGGTTATTTTCACTAGTAGGGTGTGTGAAAGTTGACCTAGGCCTCTTTCTTGGAGCTAAAGGAACTAAGGCCAATTCTGCCTATCTCTTTCCTCCATCCAATGGAACTAATTCTTTGATTAATTCCCTAGATGGATCTTCTTCATTATTATAACCATAGGCAACTATTATGTTAATAAAAGCACTTTCCAATATTTCTCTAGTTTCTAAAGCAATCATGCTAATAACATCTATTAGGGAAGAAAGCGTTGGTGGGGATGCCTGAGTCTGGGGACCTTAATTAGGTCTATGCTCTATGCTAGACTCCTAAATCACATCTTTACCTTTTGACTTTACATCCTTAGGTTTACCAACCTGGGGAAACTTTGCTAATTCTCTATATTGAGGCTCAAAAGATTGTCCTCCAATAGGTGGCTCTTGATGTGTAGTCCTAGATGGTCCTAACAACAAATTATAATGTAAGGGATGTAGTTGACATATTTATCCTGAGGGATTATTATCCCTGACTAGCCTATGTTCTAATTTGATGTTGTAATTTTTAACCCTAGATAAGACTTTTTCAAATTTCCTTACCTTTGTGTAAATACCATCTCCCACACTTGGTTGATGTTTATACTCAGCCTTTGGGACCTTTTTATCCCAAATATGGTTAGCCACTCTATCATTAGGGTCCCACATCTTAAGATCATCTAGTTGGAAATCAAAAGAGTTCATGTGCACCACTATGATCTCTAGTTGTTTCCAATCCTTTATTACAATTCTACTAATATGCAGTGGAAAGGGATGAACACGAGCCTTCTTATTCTTCTTAAATTGCCAATCCATTCCCTAAACAATTTGATAAGAAATTTCTTGATCTACAAGCTTAATAGGAACATATATAAGTAATCTATATAGTTGGACCATGATTCTTTATATACTTATTACAGTGCAATCTAGATAGAATCATACATCCCTCATGTTCTCCACTTGTCTTTTGATTAGAGGATGAACCCTAGGCATAGGGATATTAGTGATTACCTAAAAATTATTGGGAAGATACCATCACATATGAATTACATGTGATTCTTTTATTTGAAAATATGTAATTTGGAGTAATGATGGGAAATAATAGTTCTACCATCAGGGGACCGATTTTAAATGATAAGGAAATAAATAGAGTATAGGAGTGAATCCAAGAGGTAAGACATCATACAGAATTGCTTGGATGTTTTTCTCTTGATGGCTATAAATTTTTTGGCCAAGAAAAAATTTATTAAGTCTTCAATGGGAGGGGTTAAGTTCTGCTCCAACATGCAATGGACATAAGATATCCATACCTTACTTAAATAAGTTGTTGAAGAGGCACCAAAGGCGCTGTTAAATAAAGTCATAGCTACCCTAATACCCTCCTTGAATTAGGCAATATGAATCTTGCCATTAGGGGTCCTAAACACATGGGAACCTTGGATTAACCAAGGTGAGAGGACTGAATCCAAGTTTTGGGAATTTAACCATTCTCTCAAGGAAGGGAGATCAACATGAGGCAAAGGGAGCTTATAGTAAGCCTCAAAGGCTATGGAAGATATACATGCAACTTTCTTGATACTTCCTTCATGAATAATCCATTTTACATATACTCTATAGTCAATGAAAATAGGAACAATAAGGTTGATGTAATGCATTACCTTTGGTTTAGTAGTCACATGGTGAAGGCCTGCCAACTGAAATGATATTAGGTCTTTATATCTTTGGTGCACCATAGCATTCCTCTTTTCCTCTTAGGAAATTGGTTACAACTCCTCTATAAAGAACAATAATTTGGAACAATTTTTGATTCCATGCACATTCAAGGATATTATATCTAACTCTATGTCTCTAAAGACCCTTCCTTCACCATCTAAAGTTAGGTAAAGCCTTGTTCAATTTTCATCTATTGCCTGCCCACTGCCTTTGATAACACTGAATTATAGTTGATGGAAACAAAGATATCACTAAGGCACTTGCTCTAAATTCAAGTTACACTTAGTTTGATTGTTATGTGATCAATTGAACTAACTTAAGTCCTTTATAGAGGCTTCAAAGTTTTTATATTTAATGGTGAAAATATCTAACTCTTTATTACATATGTGCCTCAAATTTGATGGGACCTCATTCTCATGTATTCAACATTATCAAGCATAAGATATCTTTCATTTTTATCTTTCATACCTACATGGAGATTATGTGGTAGGTTTCCATGCCTTTCATGGCAGATTTCATAAATTCTAGTTGAAGGCTAGCCATTAGCTTTCAAAAGTCCTCTTTATTTTGCTTTGAAAAACTAAATCCAAGTCCTTAAATTTCATTGGTCTCTTTATTTTTAAACTCATTAATTATTCCATATGTCAAGATCGTGAGGCCTTTGAAAATTCCTCAACTTTTTCACACCATTGGATCAAATCCAATGAGAAAGTGATCACCATTCGATCTTATCTAGGGCTAGATCATTAATCACATGCTTTTTAAAAAGGATTCAAGCTCGACATACCATTAGATCAAATCCAACAAAAAAGTGATCACTGTTGGATCTTGAAAGATGCTTACCTTTTAATCATTTACATGATTATATGAATCTTAGGCTTTAAAATGTCATTTATAATTTTATGTTTAAAAACACAAAATGACTTAGGCTAATATCTTTATATACTAGGTTTGTCTTCGTAAAAAGCTAGGAATTTATTAAAAGGTTTTTTAGAAATTCCCCCTTTGATTAGGATTTAAAAATTGTCTAAGTTAAATATGATGGCTTCAATCATGTCAAATACATATTTATAGACATCAAATGATGGGAGTGAACCTATCAAATTTAAGATAATGGAATTTATTGATTTAATAATTGAATACCACATGTAAAGCCCTTAAGAGTTCTTGAGGCTTTGAAGATTATGTAAATTAAATTTGATGGGTTTGGTCACATCAAATACATCCTCATAGATGCCAAATTATGGGAGAAAACTTATAAATTTTATGATAATGGAATTTATTGATCCAATAACTGAATGCCATGTGTAAAGACCTTAGGAGTTCCTAAGGCTTTAGGGATTGCTTAGGTTAAATTTGATGGGTTTAGTCACGTAAAATACATCCTCATAGACATAAAATGGTGGGAGTGAACCTATCAAATTTAATATAATCAAATTTATTGATCTAATAACTGAGTGCCACATGTAAATCCCTCATGGTTCTTGTATCTTCAACTTTAATTTGCACCATTAGAATTAAAACCTTTGATCAAGCAATCATCATTGGATACTTACTGGGGCCTGAATCATTAACTTTATGCCTTTATAAAAAGACATAAAACTTGATGCACTATTGGATTAAATATAGTAAACAAGCATAAATCATTAGATATACAAAAGTACATGAATTTTAAGTTAAAACCTGATCATGCATAAAATTTCTTGCTAGATTTTCCCATGAATTTTTAAATTCAAACACTCAGGGTTTACTATTTAGGAACCTTGAATTCTTCCATGGAACCTAAAATTAATCACCTTAAATATTATTATTTATCAAATTTAAAAACATGATCATAATCAAATACACTAAAGCTCTTGTCTTTTTTAAAGATTGACCTACTTTTAAAATTTAAGATCAAACAATCTTTCACAATTATTCTAGAATATAAAGGGGGTGGCGGGAGGGGGGGTTGGGGTAGGGGGATAGGGGGTTTGGTCTAAAAACATGGTTGGCATGGAAAAGCACTCAGATTATGCTCTCCCTCCCCACAATAATACTTACTTAAAGATGACACTTGAGATTGCCATAAATATTAGAGTTTGGGAACTCTTTCTCTATAGATCCTATTAGTGTTGGTTTTTATTTTTTCCCTATTTTTTAATTAGGTAAATTGTATTTCTTGTGTATACATGGAGTTTTCATACATTTGTGGGATAGGCTAGCTTATGTGGAGGTGTGTGTCATAGATATGTCATAGGTGTCATAAGAATGTCATAAGTAACTCCCTTGATGGGAGTTACTTCTCTATTCTTAGCACCTTGTCACCACCTTTCATGGAGGAGTTACAGTCTATTCTTGGGGTGCCTTGTCCACCTTTTGTGGAGGAGTTACTTACGTACTCCCCTATATGTATTCCTCACTTTGGCCATCTCATGTTAATCAAATTTTGGTTTTCTCCATTTTGTCTTGTGCAATTTATCTTCTTGTGTTATTTTCAAATTGCTTTAGCATCTATGTGGTGTGCACTTGCTTCATCTCGTGTGATCACGTCTCCATTGCACTCGCATTATCCAGATTCTGGTAACAACTCCGATATGGTATCAGAGAAAACCCGGTAATCGTGTGTCTGGTTATGCTTTTAGTTTATTTCAAAATCAAGAGGAGTGGAGTTCTCTTTATTTTTTATTTCTATATTTGATCTAAAATTTAAAAAAAATCTTTTCTGGTATCATTTCTTGCATCTTGGGATCCTTGGCCTTTGGGTGTCTTGGCTGTCTTCACTTCAGGTGCTAGTTTTGTTTCTATTCTTGGGTGCCATTATTGTGTGGAGTAGCATAGGGAGGAGTAACACTCAGCAGTAGTCATCACTCACACAATCCACACCAAGCTTTTGCATTCTATGTCACCCTTCTTCTGGTCTGCACCTAGATTCTAGTCTGTGCTTAGCTTCTGGTCAGTAGTCAACTTTGCACCACACTCCTTTTACCAAGGAACCTTTAGTTCTAGCACACCATAGTCATTCCAATAAGTTTCCATCAGCTATATAGTTTCCAATAGGTCTACATTTTTTTTGTCTTTTCTGCAAGTTAAATTCTAGACTGTGCTTTTTTGGGGCCCCTTCCTTGCTTGGCATCCCATGTGGCACCCCTTGGACACTTGGTAATCCTTCATTCTATCTATGATTTATTTTTTTTTAGTTTAAAATTGACTTGTAAAACAAAAATCAGTCAATTTGACTGAATATTTAGTTTTTCAGACAGTTTGGTAATTTGGGGGTTTTCATTTAAAACTTGTATCTTCAACCTATGAAGACGAAAGGTGAGGCCTAGGTTGGTAGGAGGCAAATTCCCCCTCAAAAGAACCTCCTTTGGATTCCTCATTCTGTGCTGAATCCAATGAGTGGTTGGAAGGCCAGTTTCTCTCTCAAAATAGGCATTTTTTTTAATGTTTTAGTGCTTTTTTTGCAAAAACACTAGTTTACAAGAAAATTGAACCTTTAATATCTTGCAAATGGTAGCTAAAATTTGGGTACCATTTTTAGAAAAAGTGTTTGTAATTCAATTTTCCATAGTGCATTATTTTTATTTGTCAAAAATTCACTAGTTTATAAAGTGCCTAAAATTTGGGTCTCTTGGGATGCATTTTTGATTGAGTTCGACGTCCTATTTGCTTATAGTCTTGCACTGATTGCTCTAAGACACATTTTCAACTAAGCCTGACATCTTTTGAGCATGCACTTGCATATTTCGGGGGGGGGCTCAATATTTTAGGGGGGTGTGATTGCTTTTCACAACTTTCATATCTTTGCTTTCATTCTCCTTTTACATAATTTCACAACTTGCAATCAACACAACTTCACCTAAATTCATCTTAAAATATATTATTTTCAACTTAAACCCCTAACACCCTTGGAAGGTTAAAATTTCAATCATTCTTAGAAGCAAAGGGTTGTATAGGATCACCATGGGTAATAAAGTAAAACCCAACACTGATGTTGAAAAGGTCAAGTGGTACAATCGTAGTGATGAAGCCTATGGATTATTGAGCTTGTTTGTGTCTCCAGAACTTCTCTTCCATTTATAATCCTCCAAGACACTCAATGACATATGGGACACCTTAGAAAACTTATTTGGCAAACTTGATGAGATGAGAGGTCATGAGCTCAAAAACAAACTCATAAGTCTAAGCTTAGCAACTTTGACACCCTACAGGACTTCTTCGCTAAGTTTAAGGCTCTTAGATTGCAATTGAAAGAATGTGGGATAGAGAATAAATATGATCAACTCAGTCTTTCTATTCTTGTAAAGTTAGGTCCAAGCTATTCAGTCTTTGTCTCCACTTTCAATGCCACAAAAAGTGCCCTTGGCACTACATGGAAAATGCCTTCCTTGGATTCATTCATTGCTGACTTAACTAGGGAGAAAGGTAAGCTAATTCAAATGGTCATAATGAAGTCTAATCAACCCTAAGCTTTGATAGCTAGAAATGGTAAGGATAAGACTTCAAGAAAGGAGAAGAAGAAAAAGAACAAGGACCAGGAGAAGAAGAAAGAAAACAACAATCCTACCAAAAACAACACTGAGTCTTCATCATCCAATGCTAAACCTAAGAAGGAGAAGGTTAAGTGTGCCTATTTTAAAAAGTTAGGGCATGATGAATACAAATTCATGAAGAAATAAATAGATCACCTAACTCATCTTCTAGAGAAGTACAACATAGGTGTTCCTGAGTCCATCAAGCAGAATTCATCTACCCAAGATTCTACCAAGGCAAAAGGCAAGGGTAAGGAGAAAGAAAAGGGCAAGGCCCTTGTAGCTACTATAGCTTCTACATCATCATGGGTCATTAATTCAGGTGTTTCTCACCACATGGGCTCTTCACTAGTTGAGTTTTATTCTTTAGAGCCCTGTAGCATGATTTCAATTAGTTTGGGTGATGACACATCAATTTTTGTTGCAGGGAGAGGGTCAGTTGAAATGGAAAGAGGAAAATTCAATAATGTTCTAAGTGTTCCTTCTCTTTCAACCAATATCCTATCAGTGTACCAAATCACTCACATTGGTCAGGGCATGAGAGTTGAGTTTTCACCAGTTTCAGTGGCTATCAAGGAGTTGCATAGTGATGCTACAGTGGCAGTGGGTAAAGTAGATCACCAAGTTAGGTTATACACCTTTTCACATTTTGCACCAGATTCTTCTCCAACAGCATTGATGACTCATTCAAATGGAGTTAGCAAATTGTGGCATGAGTAGTTTGGCCACCTTAACTACTGTTACCTTGAGAAACTTTGTAAACATGACATGGTCATTGGCTTGCCTCGTGTTTAATTCTCAAAAGGGATTTGTGAGGTGTGCTCCCTTCGAAAGCATCCTGAAGAAAAATTTGACAAAGGCAAAGCTTGGAGGGCTTTAAAACCTTTGGAGTTAGTCCACAGTGATGTATCGGGACCCTTTCCCAAACCATCTTTCACAAGGGCCAAGTACATCCTCACTTTCATTGATGATTTCTCTAAGTACACAGGTATATTTTCTCAAACAAAAGTCTGAAGTGTTTGAATTTTTTTTAAACTTTAAGGCTCTTTTTGAGAAACAAAGTGAGAAATCCATCAAGCTTCTTCGAACTGATAATGGAGGGGAGTATGTTAGCATCAGGTTGTTGTAGTTTTACACCATATAGGGGATTGATTTGCAGTGCACAGTCACTTACAGTCCTTCACAGAATGGGGTTGCTAAACACAAAAATAGGTTCTTAAAAGAGATGGGTAGCTGTATGATTCACTCTAAATCCTTAGCACCATAAGTCCAAATGAATTCTTCCTTTCTAACTTTTCTCTCTTTTGGGATTTTGGGGCACTTTGCCACAGAATTGACCCTTTAGCTTTTGAAAAGTGACCCTTTGGCTTTTTAGAACTGCCCTTCAAGTTTTTTGACAAGCCCTTTAGATTTTAGGCTGAAGCTATCAATTATGCCTGCTACATTCAAAATAGGGTTCCTCATAAAGCTTTGAAAGGGATAACACCCTTTGAAGATTGGCATAAAAGGAAACCTGATGTTGAGCACCTTATGGTTTTTGGATCCCTAGCCATGGCCCACATTCTAAAGAAGAAATGCAAAGATATGGAACATCAGTCCAAGCCTTACATCTTTGTAGGATATTTGGATGGTATTAAGGGGTATCACCTTCTAGATCTAGTCACTCATTAGTTGTTCATCAAGAGAAGTGTCCATTTTTAGGAGAGTCCTAGAGACTCAACACTTGACACTTCTTCTCCCTCATCAGATCTACTTCTTCATGATGATTCCTCATTAGATTCAGATCAGCCACATCAGGTTCTTGAACTAGAGACATCTTCTTCTTCTTCAAGTTTAGACAATGAGGATAGTGATGCAGTGTCATCCACCTCTAGTTAGTTAGAGGATGAAGAGTTAGCACCTGACTCACCCACTTTTGGGCCACTTTGGGCCAGACAGACACTTGAGAGTGTTGGCACTTGGGTAGGAGATTCTGTAGATGACAGATGTACTAGGGGGGATTTTTAGAGAGATCCACATGCCTTCTTTGCTTTAGTTTCAGATCCATAGACTTTTTGAGAGGCATTGGGGGTACCTGAGTGGGATAGTGCTATGGAAGAAGAATATTCTTCCTTAATCAAAAATCACACTTGGGATTTGACTTCACTTCCTAAGGGAAGAAATATGGTTCGATATAGGTGGATATATCAGACCAAGTTTGCAGCAAATGGGTTAGTTGATAAGTATAAGGCACAATTGGTCACCAAGGGTATCTCACAAGTGGCAGGCATTGACTACTCAGAGACATTTTCACCTATTGCAAAGATGACTTATATCTGACTCACCTTGGCTATTGCTATAACACATGGTTGGGATGTGCATCAAATGGATGTGAAGAGTGCCTTTCTTCATAGAGACTTAGAGGAGGAGATCTACATGGAACAGCCACCAAGATTTATTTAGGATTCTTCCTTAGTATGCAGACTTAGGAAATCTATCTATGACCTCAAACAAGCCCCTCGAGCTTGGTATGCCAAGATGGATTCCTTCCTTCTCACAATGGGTTTCACCAGGTACCATTCTAACCCCAATGTCTACTTCTTATAGTAGGATGATTTGCTCCTAATTTTAGTTCTATATGTTGAACCTTTTGATCACTGAGAGTTCTTCATTGGCTATTATAGTGGTGAAGGCATCTCTCCATGATAGATTTGACATGACAAACTTGGGTTTGTTGCACTACTTCCTTGGCATCGAGATCTCATAATTAGATTCAAGGATTTCTCTTACATAGCCTAAGTATGCTCTTGCTTTATTGGCTCAATTTCACATGGCTGATTACAAGCCATCTCTGACTCCCTTTCTATTAGTAGTCAAGCTTGAGGCTGACTTTTCTTCACCATTGGTTGATGTCACTCGGTATCAACAACTTGTTGGTAGTATCATCTACTTGACTCACACCAGGCCCAACATATCATATATAGTGGGATTTGTTTCTAGATTTATACAAGAACCTCATTAGCTACATTGGAAAGTAGTTAAGAGGATCTTACATTACATACAAGGTTCACATAGATAAAAAATTCATTATGGATTTGGCATATAGGTTGACTTGGTTGGATATACAGATTTAGACTATACTAGTGATTCACAGACTCACAAGTCCACTTCTAGTTATAGTTTCTCTCTAGGTTCAGGTCCTATCAGTTGGTCTAGCAAGAAGCAGAATGTTATTGCTATATCATCTATATAGGTAGAGTATAGGGGAGCTATTAATGTAGCTACCTGAGGCTATTTGGCTTCAGGGGATTCTTTTTGAGTTTGGCATTCCTATCAGGTATCCCACCATCATTTATATTGATAATCATAGTACCATTCAGATTTATAAGAATCTAGTTCAGCACCAGTAGACCAAGCACATAGAGATTCACATGCATTTCATTTGGGAGCTTATTCATAATCAGGTAATTGACTTGATATTTTGCCAGTCTTTAGAGTAGGTTATAGACATCTTCACCAAACCTTTCACTAAGAGTAAGTTCATTCATCTACGAGGTCTTCTTGGGGTGCGGTCTACATCTACAACAACATCATCTTCATGGGGGGCCTACTAGCCTCTTCTTTCTTTTGTGTCTCTCT
Organism: Torreya grandis; assembly: GCA_037957365.1. Taxonomy (NCBI): domain Eukaryota; kingdom Viridiplantae; phylum Streptophyta; class Pinopsida; order Cupressales; family Taxaceae; genus Torreya; species Torreya grandis. The sequence goes on from JARHVA010001749.1 coordinate 1,432,576, forward strand.
TTTGGGGGGGGAGTTTTTTCCTATGGGTTTTCTCCTTTTATCTATCTTATGGGAGATTGCATTTGTACATGGGTACCTCATCAGGCCTAGTTTCTAGGACCCATTTTATATTTCCACACTACCCACCTAAGCTATGCTTATGTGGGGGTATTAGTGTTGGTTTTTTATTTTCTCCCTATTTTTTAATTAGGGAAATTGTATTTCTTGTGCATACATGGAGTTTTCCTACATTTGTGGGATAGGATAGCTTATGTGGAGGTGTGTGTCATAAATATGTCATAGGTGTCATAAGAATGTCATAAGTAACTCCCTTGATGGGAGTTACTTATCTATTCTTAGCACCTTATCACCACCTTTCATGGAGGAGTTACAGTCTATTCTTGGGGTGCCTTGTCCACCTTTTATGGAGGAGTTACTTATGTACTCTCCTATATGTATTCCTCACTTTGGCCATCTCATGTTAATCAAATTTTGGTTTTCTCCATTTTGTCTTGTGCAATTTATCTTGTGTTATTTTCAAATTGCTTTAGCATCTATGTGGTGTGTACTTGCTTCATCTTGTGTGATCATGTCTCGATTGCACTCGCATTATCTAGATTTTGGCAACAACTCTGATAGATCCTTATATCTTGTACATTATATTGTATTTATTATTATTTATTCTACCATGAGAGTAGTGGCTACATGTTTGTACCAATCATGTTTGGAAATCTATAATTATTTTCCATATTCAGTTATGTTGTGTTTCATTTGATGATGGTGATCAGTGATAGATAGATGTCACATGCTTATTTTATTGTTAATATGCTTAGTGTTTTATAGATGGATCATTAATTATATTATCATGGTGAAATATAATGAGATAATATGTTTATTAAAAAAATTATTATGTTATTCTAAGTCTAACCTAGTGGTGTTGCTACATGTGGTACCATAATTGTGGATTGAACTCTAAGACCTAATGAGTCCACTAGAATTTTTATATATTTATATTTACCACAAATGAGAGTGGTGAAATCTAAAGCATATTTATAAGGTTATTCAAATTTTAATGATAGTGACCCTCTATTTGATCCTAATTGATTTGTCACTAAGTAAATAGTAAAGTTAAATCAAAATCTCATAGCCATGAATGAAACCAGGGATCAAATTTTAGATCTAGAGCTATAAGTTTATGACATTGATAAGAAGCACACCATGATGTACCTAAAGAGCATCCCATAGAGTAAGAAAATCCTCAGGATGTAAGAACATAGGTAGTATTATATTAGTTAAGTGAAGTGTATTTTAGACTTGTAGTGCCTTAGTGTAGAATCATCCTACACCATGATTAGAGTTGAGAGATTTGGTATATACTCATGTATGGTCTGGTGATTATTTTAGGTAAAATACATCAAATATTATTGGAATTATGTTTACCTATGTGGATGAAATATGTGTGTTACATTGAGTGTGTGCCCTTAGGAGAATTCATACCTTCTTAAATTAGCTAAAGGGTTGGTTCATTAAGGGCCTCAATGGTGATGGTTGTATACAATATTTGGGTAAGTGAGTACATAGCATAGTTATTGAGTCATGAATAAGAGATTCCTACAAGTATTTTGGTCACTTAGATTGAACACTTTGAGAGTGATTACATCTTTAGTAGGTAATCAAGTCACCTCCATCACTTGTGTTTTATATTGTGAGTGTTTAAAAAGCATGGGGTGATTCTCACCTAATAATATGTGAAATATATATATAGAGTTTTGTGTCTTAATATTAGGAGTGGGAATCCTAAAATATCACTTATGGATTAACACCACCTAACACGATGGGAATTTTCTTTGTAGTAGAGTGTAGATGTCTTGGTTGAGAAATCTTATGTGTTAGGAATTTACTCATGGATTAACACCCTTATGATTATGTGGATTAGAAATAGGTGTCATCTCACATAGCTATAATAGAGATGAGTAGTTACTCTCATGCTCCTTTGACTTCATTATAAGCTACTGAATGGATTCACATTTTCATGATGTTGATTAAGTGTTCCCTTAATTAAAAACTTACTTTTATAATGTTGTTTTGACAATAAATTCCTTGGATTTCATAGGATAGTATTTTATACTTATTATGGATAGATATGTTGTAGGAATGGAATGGATTGATTCATATATGTGGTTAATATTTTTCCTTCCAATTGTGGAAATAGTTGTGATACTACATTTACATGTTTGGTAAGTGTGTAGTGATTTTGGTAACTTGGGTTGTGGTGTTTTATTCATATAAATTAAGGGTATTTGAGAGTTTTTTTGTTTAGATGATAGTTCCCTAATTTTCAATTATGGATTTTTAGATTCACACTTTTCATTGATACTTTATCTACACTTGTGAACTTTGACCATGTGGAGTAGTGACCCTTGAATTTATATTGGTTCTAGATCAAGATTTATAAGTTGATTATAATCATTATGTAATGATTTACCCTTGATTAGATTTGTATTATTTTCATTTTGATTAAAACATGTTGTTTTGATGAGTTATTTATGTACCTTTCTTCTAGAGCGAGTATGAAATAGGATATATGGAACATCTTATTAGTCTAAGGGGTTGAGATAATATTATAACAAAGATGGGTTAAGCTGTGAAATTTGATGCTTGTTATGGAAACTTAGTGAAATTATGAAATGTTTTTATGATTTATATTGTGATGGATATTAATACATATTTATTTATTTATCACTCTTAGGTTTTCTAGTATGGATTTGTGATTCATAGAACTATGTGCAAATTTTGGAGATCATTAGGCCATGAAGACATAAAGGATTAGTAGTGAACTATAAATGTGAGTACTAAGAGATAGGATCAGGTCTTATTTAGTCTCATAATGACTCAGTATTTACTAAGTTTAGATTTGACAAGGGGAGCTTATCAAATTTAGGATTTGGTAAGTAGGACTTGTCAAATTTAGTCATATGGTCATACACATGTATATTATGAAATGTTTAATCCTTACATTTGTATATATTGGAAATGTATTATTTTAAATTCCTATTCATGTCATATTTATCAAGATCTATGTGGAGTAGCTATGGTATTGAATTATATACATCGTTCTTGCCAAATTATCTAAACACTTTTTTACAAAATGAGAAAAACACTCTCTAGGCTAAAGAGGTGGGAATAGGGGTTGGAAGGATTTGTGGAACTTTTATTAGATATATATATATTTTTTATTTTGTAATTATTTCATGTGATTTGGCTAAATATTACATTCAAAAATCTAATGAAATTATCACCGAGATATGTGAGACCCTTTGTGGTGTTAGTAGTGGTCAATTTTATAGTGTATAGGCTTGTATTGTCATTATCCCTAACTCTATTACATTATGTCTTCCATATTTCTTATCTAAAAATTATATATTTGATCCTTAATATGTGTTAGATATGAATAATTTATAGGTTCTAGACTTTAGGGTGGTTATGATAGAACAAATCAGATTATTTGACACTTCCAAACTTTATTTGCATAATAGGAGGTTATCACAGTGTAGGGTCTTGTGGGACCAATACTCTGAGAATAGTGTTACTTGGGAGGACTATGATGAGTTATATATGCAAATTCCACATTTATTTTCTTGATTTTATGCTTCATTCTATGCTATATTCTACTAAATAATATTTTAAATTTAGAATTTATGTTTGAATAGGTATCATCAGGATGATGACCAGCTTTAGGGGGGAAGATGTTACATCCTAATTTCCTTATAAGCAAATTTACTTGATTATCTATGAATTTTCTATAGTTGGTAATTTGATTTTATTATTAATATCTAAGCTATGAGTTATATGATGTTATGGGACAATTTAATACTACTTTGATTTCATGATGAAATTGGTATGAGTTAGTTTTAGTGTATATTATTTACACTATGAATCATCTTGACTTTTTTCTTTATTAGTATTTTATGATATCCATGTTGTGATGTTAGGGACTAACTACCTATTTTTTATGAGTTTGAGTAGGAGAGACTCATCCCTCAGAGTATGATGGAGGGAAAACATCATTATAGAGGGTGACATAGATGGAGTTATTAGGGGATGGCAAAGGAATGACTAGAACCCTACACACACCACATTAAATAGTACATATTAGATGCATGGTTATAATTGTTAGAGTTAGTGAATTTTGGTGTTGTTGCATTTAGAAAATGATTTATAAATGATTATTTATGTGTGTTGGCTTATATATATGCTTAGATGAATTAATCTTGTGTGATTGTGTGTGTCACGTTTATGTGTTCATGACTTTTAATGTTTTCAAAAAAGCAAATTTATATGACTAGTGTTTGGTACTACCATATGTAGATTAACCACCAAATATTAGTAATGTTGAGAAGATAAGTTAATTATCTTAATGATATTCATAAATATTATTATAGGGATTAATTCCTTAATATAGATAAATAATGGCTTAATATTAATAGATAATAGCTTAATATAAACAATTGTCATTATTAGAATGGTGTTATAAATTATTAATTATGATTAACTATTGAACTTATAAAAATAAAAAATATGAAAAGCCTCATAAGGGAAATAAAGTAATTTTATTTTATACTTAGATAATTTGAAACTATATATTTGGGAAAATGATTAAATAAAATAAAAACAAAAAGGAATAAAAAAGAAAATCTTTCTATAAAAGACAATAAAATAAAAATCTCATAAGAAACGAAAGAATATAGTTTTAGAAAAGGGAATAACATGTATAAATGATGCAAAGAAGAATAAGAAGGAGAAACACTAAGGGAGAAGGAGCTAGACAAAACATTCATTCCTGATCGTGAAGGGAAATAAAGTAATTTTATTTTATACTTAGATAATTAGAAACTATATATTTGGGAAAATGAATAAAAAAAATTAAAAAAAGAAGGAATAAAAAAGAAAATGTTTCTATAAAAGACAATAAAATAAAAATCTCATAAGAAAAGAAAGAATATAGTGTTAAAGAAGGGAACAACATGTAGAAAGGATGCAAAGAAGAATAAGAGGGAGAAACACTAAGGGAGAAGGAGCTAGACAAAACATTCATTCCTGATCGTGAAGGGAAATAAAGTAATTTTATTTTATACTTAGATAATTTGAAACTATATATTTGGGAAAATGAATAAATAAAATAAAAACTAAAAGGAATAAAAAATAAAATCTTTCTATAAAAGACAATAAAATAAAAATCTCATAAGAAACGAAAGAATATAGTTTTAGAAAAGGGAATAACATGTATAAATGATGCAAAGAAGAATAAGAGGGAGAAACACTAAGGGAGAAGGAGCTAGACAAAACATTCATTCCTGATCGTGAAGGGCAATAAAGTAATTTTATTTTATACTTAGATAATTAGAAACTATATATTTGGGAAAATGAATAAAAAAAATAAAAAAAAAGGAATAAAAAAGAAAATATTTCTATAAAAGACAATAAAATAAAAATCTCATAAGAAAAGAAAGAATATAGTTTTAAAGAAGGGAACAACATGTAGAAAGGATGCAAAGAAGAATAAGAGGGAGAAACACTAAGGGAGAAGGAGCTAGACAAAATATTCATTCCTGATCGTGAAGGGAAATAAAGTAATTTTATTTTACACTTAGATAATTTGAAACTATATATTTGGGAAAATGAATAAATAAAATAAAAACTAAAAGGAATAAAAAAGAAAATCTTTCTATAAAAGACAATTAAATAAAAATCTCATAAGAAAAGAAAGAATATAGTTTTAAAGAAGGGAACAACATGTAGAAAGGATGCAAAGAAGAATAAGAGGGAGAAACACTAAGGGAAAAGGAGCTAGACAAAACATTCATTCCTGATCGTGAAGGGAAATAAAGTAATTTTATTTTACACTTAGATAATTTGAAACTATATATTTGGGAAAATGAATAAATAAAATAAAAACTAAAAGGAATAAAAAAGAAAATCTTTCTATAAAAGACAATTAAATAAAAATCTCATAAGAAAAGAAAGAATATAGTTTTAAAGAAGGGAACAACATGTAGAAAGGATGCAAAGAAGAATAAGAGGGAGAAACACTACGGGAGAAGGAGCTAGACAAAACATTCATTCATGATCATGCTATCCTAGTTGGCACCATAACCAGGTAGGGGATGTCTTTAAAATTTGTGTGATATTCTATGTAAAGTGTGGTAAACCTATTAAATAAGAATATACATAGATGCAACTAATTAATGATTTATATGCATGGGTATATCAATATTCTACATCTATAAGTGACTTAAAAATAACAATGTGTATTCATGTAAATTCAAGCAATATAGTTGTATAGGTATTATTACTTGCATTTCTAATAAATCTGCATTTATTATTACTTTTATTATCGATGTTATATGATAATAATTATCATAAAATCAAATTTAAATACAAGCTTGATAATAAAATATGTGTTATATCAGAGATACTTATGTTCAAAAATAATAAAATACAAATAAATATTCATGTATATCAGCCTCCTATGTATTCATGTGAATATAATAAAAGACTTTCGGTAGATCGCCCTCCTATGTATTCATTCCTGACTTAGTAGGATACTATTAACATATCCACATGAATAAAATAACATGAATTTTAATATGTTTTTAACATAGTAGATTCAGTAAATGATTCATTATTCTAAACCATAAACATATCCCTGGCCATTTTGAATATAGAAAATATTCAATGTATAAATAGCTTAATAGTTTTATCATACACTCTCCAGCCATATGTTTTACTAGGGTTGAACCATAAATATAGATTTATATACATATTTGATGTATATAGGAATATTTTTACATATATTTTGAATCAAGTATATAGTGATTAGATTATGTATATTATTGTAAAATCGTAATACATTGAATATAGTGATTCACTTATTCATAAATATTCTATGTTTTATAGGGAATATTTAGTGGATCTTATATAAATGGATAAAAAATGATTATGTATATCAATCTAAGTTATTTATATAGTGATTTTTATCTTGTTATAAAACTAGGTAGATATACATGAATACTTTTCTATTCTACACATATATATTTAGTAATCACTATGAATGTTAATCAGTCATAAAATATCTAATTGCTATTTAATCTACAACAAACATCCTATATTTTTTGAATTTAAAATTAGAAATTTGGAATATATATATATATATATATATATATATATATATATATATATATATATATATATATATATATATATATATAGACTATGATTTTGGGTATATATAGTGATCCTTTCTATACAATGATATACACATGAATATAATCATGAAGATAGATAAATAAGACTATATTCATACTAGTTGGAATGAAAAAGATAATATTATTATTAATATAAGCATATCTATCTTTATGATAGAATATATAATGGTAACTAAAAGAGTGACGGGTAATGATGGATAACTAAGCTGTGATAGAGCAGATCTAGATAATTTAGTGAGGATGTATACTAATCTTATAATATTATATTTGTGTCTGAGTATTCTTATATACAAAATAATTCTCACTATAATTTTCTTAGAGATAAATTTGGATTAACGTGAGATTAATAATACATAAACATATATCTTATGTATATTTCTATTTGAATAGGTCCACATTAGATAATTGATGAGTAAAAATATATTCTAATCCATATTAGACAAATTGATGAATTATGAATATAATAAATCAGTAGATTGAGATGTGGTTATATATCCTTTAAAAATCTTATGAACCATAGTAATATGATGACCATGCTTGATAATGTATGTACATAGATGTACTTGGATATAGTGAGATGAATGGTATTTTATAGCTTATGAATAGGGATATCACTAATATTTGTATAAAAAATAGTGATAATATAAATTTTAGTTGTAGTTTTACATTGCCACTATACTAATAATTAGATAATGTTATATCTTTTATTGATATACATATATTAACTAAGTATATATAGACATTCAAAACTATGAATAAATATATATACCGAAGCTATGAGGAGGCTAAATTTATGTTTTGAACTTTGTGTAGAGAATAATAAATATATTTGAAGTACATTAGTTTTAAATGAATAAGTCAATGGATTCAAGCCTATAAAAACCTATAAATATAAAATACATAGACTTTTTTAGAGTAAAAATACATAAAGAAACCTTGTGAATGCCCTATATGGTGAAATTGAATTAGAGGTTGATTTGTTCTATTTTGAGAACTAATAGTAAATCATGAGAACAAAATATTGATATAAAAATGTCTATTGACTATAGTAATTATTTTATATCTTGATAATTCATGGATGTAATGATTGTGTAAATATTATAAATACCTTGATTAGAGTTATAAATAATTATTAGTATATATACATATAATATTAAAAACTTATGTGCAGTGCATATTATGAGTATATTAATATATACAAGAGTTTAGACATATATAACATATATTAGTGCATCATGATGTGTACCTATAAGTTATAGTAGTATGAAGTTTAAATATAGGATATACCTAGTTGTTATAAACTATACTTGCTTGCTTATTATTTAGGATTATGAGACATTTGATTCTTGAAATCATAAGACTAGTTGTTCATAATTGAGTGGTTGTGCTCATGAACAATGAACTATGATATTATGAGATGTCATAGACTGTATTATATTTGAAAACTTCATATAAGAATTATAAAAATGCATTCTAACTGTATGTTATACCCAGGTGGTACAAACTATAATTATTATGTCTATTATAAATAATATTATGAAGATTCACTCATATGTTTGATGGATTAAAAGTATGCATTTTGATTATTTTTATGTTTAGCATGTTTTATGATTGCGAGTAGAAAGGATTGCATTATGTCTAGTTATGAAAAATAAAATATGCTTCCTAATATATATTATACCCAATTGGTATAATTTACACCTTTTTTTATTATTTATGTGATAAATAATATTACATAGATTTATTAATATATTTGATGGACTAAATATATGCATTTTTTTTAATTCTTATGTTTAGCATGTTTTAATGTTTGTTATTAGGAAGTAATCTATATAAATCTATTGGTTATATATATTTTAACCAAATCTCACATTATTGGTACTAATTAAGTAGTGAGATGAACTTCACTAACTTACCCACATCATAATTCTAGATGAAGGTAATCTGATCAAGTGATGTGTATGAAATTGATTGATCTTAGAAATCAATAACTATTGAAAACTTTGGCCAAATTAATGATAGTTAGACATTATCATTTCATGTGTATGATTTATATGTTTGTGCAAAATCTTGTTAGAACATATTTATTTATGATACATTACATATTTATATAAATCATACAACACGTGTACTAGCTTTTTTCTCTGGATTCACACACAATCACTATCTACTCATCCATGAAGAGAGGACCATTCTATAATGGGGGATTATGTCAAATATGAATAGTCTATGGTTGGTTTGTAAAAATACTCAGATGATGGTATCCCTCCCCAAAATAGTGCTTACTTGGAGATGACACTTAAGTTTGCCATAGATATCAGAGTACAATAACTCTTGCTCTGTAGAGACTTCTATATTGTACATTATATTGTATTTATTATTATTAAGATATTATTATAATGTTATTTAATTATTATTTATTATAGGATGATATTAGTGGTTTCATGTTTGTACCAATTGTGGCTATAAATCTATAATTACTTTTTATATTCAGTTATATTATGTTTCATCTGATGATAGTGATCAGGATAGATGTTGGAAATATTGTCATTGATGTCAAAGGTTTAGTATTATTGGTGATAAAGGCCCCATTGAATTTAATGTTGTTTATCTTGGCTAATATGAGTTAATATTTATTTAATATTAACGAATATATTTTTAGTTGCATATGAGAAGAAATAAGGGCCCATGGAGAAGTCAAAGAGTCACGAGATAAAGACAATAGAAGGATGGGATGCATTTTCTCATGAAGAGTCATCTTGGGGAATACCAAGAGTCACAAAGTGAAGACAAAAGAGTAAAGGGAGAATTTATCATGAAGGGACACTTTTAGGAATACAAAAAGTCACCAAAGATAAGGACAAAAGTGGGAAAGACATTTTTGGTCATGAAGGGTCACCACATGACTTTTCAAATGCTTGATATGAAGGGTCATCCAATATTGGCACCATTTTCCATGAGGATTGAAAGGTCATAAAGGGGGAAGGCCAAAGGTCATTTAGAAAGCTATAAATAAAGGCTTGAGTAGCCATTTGTGATGTGGAAGTGTAGAGGTTGATTTGATATTGTAATATCTAGCTTAGAAGAGAAATTGTGAGAGATGATTTGTATTTGTTATATCTAGCTTAGAAGAGAAAAAGTGAGAGAGAGAGGAAGAAGATGTTGTATTGATCTATCGTTTGTTGAGATAGCAACATTGAGAGATAGGTGTGTGGTATACACAAAGGGGTTGGTGCTCCTGTGGGTTGGTGTTCATGAATTGTTGTTGAGTTGGTGCTTGGCAAAGGGGTTGGTGCTCCTATGGGTTGGTGCTCATGAATTGTTGATGGGTTGGTACTCAGCAAAGGGGTTAGTGCTCCACTAGGTTGGTGCTCATGAATAGGTGCTGGGTTGGTGCTTGGCAAAGGGGTTTGAAGCTCCTATGGGTTGGTGCTCATGAATTATAGCTAAGGTTTGTACTTGGTAAAGGGGTATGGTGCTCTTGTGGGGTTGTTCTCACGAATATATTTGAGATTGATTCTCTATGGTTTTTCACACATTGGGTTTCCATGTTATATCTAGTGTCTCTCTCTATCTTGTGTGATGTTTAGTATTTGAGTTTTATTGCATATCTTAAATGTTTGATTAAGTGGAATTTGGTTAAAGGGAAAGATTTATAAGATATATAATATATAGATTCACCCCCCCTCTCATTATATTCTATGCTTAACAATTGGTATCAGAGAAGGTTCCTTTTTGAAAAGTTTTACAGCTTGAAGGTAGATCAGGAAAGCATGATGGTTGGGTCATAGGAAGGATTTTCTACAAATAAGGCACCTTTGTTTGATGGGATGAATTATGCTTTTTGGAGCGTGAGAATGAAGGTTTATTTGATGGCCCTCAAATTTGACATATGGAAATCAGTGGTGGAGGAATATGAAGAGCCATAGACATCTAAAATTACTCCAGTAGAAAAGAAGGTAAGTTAATGTAATGCTAAAGCTTTAAATGCTATTTTATGTGGTTTATGTGAATCTAAATTTATTATAGTTATGCAATGTAAATATACTCATTAAACTTGGGTAAAACTTGAGAATATTTACAAAGGTGATGGAAAGGTTCAGAAAGCTAAGTTGTAGAATTTTAAAAGGCAGTTTGAAAGTTTGAAGATGGAAGAAGAAGAAGATATAGCAAGTTATCTCTTGCGAGTTGATCAGATAGTAATTCAGATTCAAGGTCTTGGAGAAAAATTGGAAGAGTCAATGGTGGTGCAAAAGGTTTTTAGATCTCTACTAATGAGATATGATGCAAAGGTTTCTGCAATTGAGGAGATGAAGAATTTAGCCAAGTTGAAGATGGATGAGCTTCATGGTATTCTCATGGCATATGAGATGCAGACAGAGCAAGATAAACCCTCAAAGAGAGAAGTGGCTTTCAAGACATCAAAGAAGGAGAAAGCTAAGATTCAAGAATCAAGTGATAGTTCCAGTGATGATGAAGATAATAATGAAGCACTTTTCATTCACAAGCCAAAAAGAGGAACAGGTAAATATCAAGGAAAATTACCTTTTAAATGTTTTAATTGTGGACAGGTTGGACATTTTTTAGCTCGATGCCTAGATAAGGTTAAAGATGATGAAGAATAAAATCCTACATATAAGAATAATTTCAAAGGAAAATTTAAGAAGGGATTCGAGAAGAAGAGCCTGTATTCTAAAGATCCTAGCTCAAGTGAAGATAGTGGAGTCGGTGATTCGGAAGAAGAAGAGATTCTATTCATGGCTATACATGAAGATGATCAAGAAGAAGAAGAGGAAGAAGCTGAAGTAGATATGGAAGAAGAACTCAATTATGCCCTAGAAGATTTAGAAGCTATTCAAAAGAAGAATCAAAGGTTAAAGCTCCAGATCGAGAAAAATGATCAAGAGTCAAAGGAAATATTGAAGATCTACAAGCACACTTTGAAGAAGCCAAGAAGAATGAAGAAGATCTCATAGCATAGTTGGAAATAACAAGAAAAGATTGTGAAAGGTATGTTATTGAAATTGCCTCTTTAAATGAAGATATTAAGAAAGTAGTTAGTGATAAAGTAGTCAGTGATTCAAAATTTGAAGATAGAACTAACATGCTGAATAAGATATTGGAAAGTCAAATAGCATATTCAGATAAAACAGGGATCAGATTTGAAAAGAAAAAGATCTATGCTGAAGCTCTTACATAAGAGGACACAAGAAGGGGAGAAGTGAAGAATACAAAACACATTACAAATAGAGAAGGCTAGAAGGAACAAAACTACAAAAGGTAATCAGGTCAGAGATATACAGACAGGTCTTATTTTTATGGCTATTGTTTTTATTGTAATGGATATGGTCACAACAAATTAGAATGTAGAAAAAGAGCTAACAATTTCAGAAATAAGGAGAAGGAAAGTCAAGTAGAGTCAAGTAGAAGCCATAACTCTTTTGCTCCTCTATCAAGCTTTGATGAAGAGACCATAATATGCTACAAGTGAAACAAATACAGACACATAGCTTAGTATTGTAGAAGCGTGTTTGAGTCAGTCAAGAAGGATCAGAGGTTCTAAGCTCCGTTCATCAAGAAGAAGAATCAGAGTGTCAAAGATCCATTCATTAGGAAGAAGGTTCAGACATGTACATAGCAGAAGAAAAAACATGAAGATTCTATGATGGTGCATATAGCTCTACATGTGGGAGGTAAAGATCAACCATGGTTAATTGACAGCAAATATTTGAGGCATATGATAGGTGATAAAAGTAAGTTCATTTCTCTAAAGAAGATAAATGGTGGTACAGTGAGTTTCAGAGATAAAACCACTGCCAGGATAGCTGGAAAAGGTACTTTGAGTTTGGATTATGGTAGAACTAAGACTAAGAATGTTTTGTATGTAAAAGGTCTTAAGCATAGTCTATTGAGTGTTAGTAAAATTTGTGATCAAGGATACACATTAAGGTTTCATGTTGAAGGTTGTGAGATTAGAAGAAAAGATTCAAATGAGCTGATTGCAGATGCTCAAAGGACAGGGAACAATGTATATGTTCTATCAAATATCTTCTCAAAGGCACGATCAAAGGATACATTCAATGATCGATGAGAGGAGTTAGGAGTAATTTATATTACTTCCTACCATTGATGTTTAGCGTCAAGTGAGGGGGAGCTAAGTGTTAGCTCTAGGTAGGCCCTTTGCCATTGATGTCAAAGGGGGAGAATAATAGGTACAGGTATAGGTGCAGATAATAGGTACAGGGAATAGGTATAGATTGCTATAGTAAGGGGGAGTTACTGTATGTTTTTAGATGACAGGATGTGCAAGTGATAAGATGTGGCAGTTTCAGGATTGAGGTTGCCATCAATGACAAAGGGGGAGATTGTTGGAAATATTGGCATTGATGTCAAAGGTTTAGTATTATTGGTGATAAAGGCCCCATTGGATTTAATGTTGTTTATCATGGCTAATATGAGTTATTATTTATTTAATATTAACGAATATATTTTTGGTTGCATATGAGACAAAATAAGGGCCCATGGAGAAGTCCAAGAGTCACGGGATAAAAACAAAAGAAGGATGGGATGCATTTTCCCATGAAGAGTCATCTTGGGGAATACCAAGAGTCACCAAGTGAAGACAAAAGAGTAAAGGGTGAATTTCTCATGAAGGGACACTTTAAGGAATATGAAAATTCACTAAAGATAAGGACAAAAGTGGGAAAGAAATTTTTGGTCATGAAGGGTCACCACATGACTTTTCAAATGCTTGGATATGAAGGGTCATCCAAGATTGGCACCATTTTCCATGAAGATTGAAAGGTCATAAAGGGGGAAGGCCAAAGATCATTTGGAAAGCTATAAATAAAGGCTTGAGTAGCCATTTGTGATGTGGAAGTGTAGAGGTTGATTTGATATTGTAATATCTAGCTTAGAAGAGCAATTGTGAGAGATGATTTGTATTTGTTATATCTAGCTTAGAAGATCAAAAGTGAGAGAGAGGAAGAAGATGATGTATTGATTTATCATTTGTTGAGATAACAACATTGAGAGATAGGTGTGTGGGATACACAAAGGGGTTGGTGCTCCTTTGGGTTTGTGCTCATGAATTGTTGCTGAGTTGGTGCTTGGCAAAGGGGTTGGTGCTCAGCAAAGGGGTTGGTGCTCATGAATAGGTGCTGGGTTGGTGCTCGGCAAAGGGGTTTGAAGCTCCGTGGGTTGGTGCTCACGAATTATAGCTAAGGTTTGTACTTGGTAAAGGGGTATGGTGCTCCTATGGGGTTGTTCTCATGAATATATTTGAGATTGATTCTCCATGGTTTTTCCCACATTGGGTTTCCATGTTATATCTGGAGTCTCTCTCTATCTTGTGTGATGTTTAGTATTTGAGTTTTATTGCATATCTTAATGATTAAGTGGAATTTGGTTAAAGGGAAAGATTTATAGGATATATAATATACTGATTCACCCCCCTCTCAGTATATTCTATGCTTAACAATTGGTATCAAAGCAAGTTCTTTTTTGAAAAGTTTTACAGCTTCAAGGTAGATCGGGAAAGCATGATGGCTATGTCACAGGAAGGATTTTATACAAATAAAGCACCTTTGTTTGATGGGATGAATTATGCTTTTTGGAGCATGAGAATGAAGGTTTATTTGATGGCCCTTGGATTTGACATATGGAAATCAGTGGTGAAGGAATATGAAGAGCCACAAACATCTACAATTACTCCAAGAGAAAAGAAGGTAAGTGAATGTAATGCTAAAGCTTTAAATGCTATTTTATGTGGTTTATGTGAATATGAATTTGTTAAAGATATGCAATGTAAATCTGCTCATGAAACTTGGGTAAAACTTGAGAATATTTACAAAGGTGATGGAAAGGTTCAACAAGCTAAGTTGTAGACTTTTAGAAGGGAGTTTGAAAGTTTGAAGATAGAAGAAGAAGAAGATATAGCAAGTTATCTCTTGTGAGTTGATCAGATAGTAAATCAGATTCAAGGTCTTGGAGAAACATTGGAAGAGTCAATGGTGGTGCAAAAGGTTTTGAGATCTCTACCAATGAGATGTGATGCAAAGGTTTTAGCAATTGAGGAGATGAAGAATTTAGCCAAGATGAAGATGGATGAGCTTCATGGTATTCTCACGGCATATGAGATGTAAACAGAACAAGATAAACCCTCAAAGAGAGAAGTGGATTTCAAGACATCAAAGAAGGAGAAATCTAAGATTCAAGAATCAAGTGATAGTTCTAGTGATGATGAAGATGACAATGAAGCACTTTTCATTCACAAGCTAAAAAGAGGAATTGGTAAATATCAAGGAAAATTACCTTTTAAATGTTTTAATTATGGAAATATTGGACATTTTTTAGCTAGATGCCTAGATAAGGTTAAAGATGAAGAAGTAGAAAATCCTACATACAATAAGAATTTCAAAGGAAAATATAAGAAGGGATTCAAGAAGAAGAGCCTATATTCTAAAGATCCTAGCTCAGGCGAAGATAGTGGAGTCAATGATTCAGAAGAAGAAGAGATTCTATTCATGGCTATACATGAAGATGATCAAGAAGAAGAAGAGGAAGAAGCTGAAGTAGATATGGAAGTAGAACTCAATTGTGCCCTAGAAGAGTTAGAAACTATTCAGAATAAGAATCGAAGGTTAAAGTGCCAGATCGAGAAAAATGATCAAGAGTCAAAGGAAATGATTGAAGATATACAAGCACACTTTGAAGAAGCCAAGAAGAATGAAGAAGATCTCACAGCACAGTTGGAAATAGCAAGAAAAGATTGTGAAAGGTATGTTATTGAAATTGCCTCTTTAAAAGAAGAAATTAAGAAAGTAGTCAGTGATAAAGTAGTTAGTGATTCAAAATTTGAAGATAACACTCACATGCTGAATAAGATATTGGAAAGTCAAAAAGCATATTCAGATAAAATAGGGATCAGATTTGAAAAGAAAAAGAGCTATGCTGAAGCTCTTACCCAAGAGGACCAAAAATGGGGAGAAGTGAAGAATACAGAGGACATTCTAAATAGAGAAGCCTGGAAGGAACAAAACTACAAAAGGCAATCAGGTCAGAGATATACAGATAGGTCTTATTTTTATGGCTATTATTTTTATTGTAATGGATATGGTCACAAGAAATTGGAATGTAGAAAAAGAGATAACAATTTTAGAAATAAGGAGAAGGAAAGTCAAGTAGAGTCAAGTAGAAGCCACAACTCTTTTGCTCGTCTATCAAGCTTTGATGAAGAGACCATAGTATGCTACAAGTGAAACAACTACGAACACATAGCTCGGTATTACAGAAGTATGTTCGAGTCAGTCAGGAAGGATCAAAGGTTCAAAGCTCCATTCATCAAGAAGAAGAAACAGAGTGTCAAAGATCCATTCATTAAGAAGAAGGTTCAAACATGTACGTGGTAGAAGAAACAACATGAAAATTCTATGATGGTGCAGATAGCTCTGCATGTGGGAGGTAAAGATCAGCCATGGTTAATTGATAACAGATGTTCGAGGCATATGACAGGTGATAAAAGTAAGGTCATTTCTCTAATGAAGATAAATGGTGGTACAATGAGATTTGGAGATAAAACCACTACCAGGATAGCTGGAAAAGGTAATTTGAGTTTGGATTATGGTAGAACTAAGACTAAGAATGTTTTCTATGTAAAGGTCTTGAGCATAATCTATTGAGTGTTAGTCAAATTTGTGATCAAGGATACACATTACGGTTTCATGCTAAAGGTTGTGAGATTAGAAGAAAAGATTCAAATGAGTTGATTGTAAATACTCAAAGGACACAGAACAATGTATATGTTTTGTTAGATATCTTCTCAAAGGTGCGATCAAAGGATACATTCAAAGATCGGTGAGAGAAGTTAGGAGTAATTTCTATTACTTCGTACCATTGATGTTTAGCATCAAGTGAGGGGGAACTAAGTGTTAGCTCTAGGTAGGCCCTTTGCCATTGATGTCAAATGGGGAGAATAATAGGTACAGGTATAGGTGCAAAAAATAGGTACAGGTTACTATAGTAAGGGGGAGTTACTATATGTTTTTAGATGATAGGATGTGTAGGTAATAGGATCTGGTAGTTTCAGGATTGAGGTTGCTATCAATGACAAAAGGGGAGATTGTTTAAAATATTTTCATTGATGTCAAAGTTTTATTATTATTATTGGTGATAAAGGCCCCATTGCATTTAATGTTTTTTATCTTGGTTAATATGAGTTAATATTTATTTAATATTAACGAATATATTTTTGGTTGCATATGAGACAAAATAAGGGCCCATGGAGAAGTTGAAGAGTCACGGGATAAAGACAAAAGAAGGATGAGATGCATTTTCCCATGAAGAGTCATCTTGGGGAACACCAAGAGTCACCAAGTGAAGATGAAAGAGTAAAGGGCAAATTTATCATGAAGGGACACTTTAAGGAATACGAAAAGTCACCAAAGATAAGGACAAAAGTGGGAAAGACATTTTTGGTCATGAAGGGTCACCACATGACTTTTCAAATGCTTGGATATGAAAAGTCATCCAAGATTGGCACCATTTTCTATAAGGATTGAAAGTTCATAAAGGGGTAAGGCCAAAGGTCATTTGGAAAGCTATAAATAAAGGCTTAAGTAGCCATTTGTGATGTGGAAGTGTAGAGGTTGATTTGATATTGTAATATCTAGCTTAGAAGAGCAATTGTGAGAGATGATTTATATTTGTGATATATAGCTTAGAAAAGCAAAAGTGAGAGAGAGGAAGAAGATGTTGTATTGATCTATCATTTTTTGAGATAACAACATTGAGAGATAGGTGTGTGGTATACACAAAGGGGTTGGTGCTCCTGTGGGTTGGTGCTCATGAATTGTTGTTGAGTTGGTGCTTGGAAAATGGGTTGGTGCTCTTGTGGGTTGGTGCTCATGAATTATTGCTGGGTTGGTGCTCAGCAAAAGGGTTGGTGCTCTTATGGGTTGGTGCTCACGAATAGGAGCTAGGTTGGTGCTCGGCAAAGGGGTTTGAAGCTCCTGTGGGTTGGTGCTCATGAATTATAGCTAAGGTTTGTACTTGGCAAAGGGGTATGGTGCCCCTATGGGGTTATTCTCATGAATATATTTGAGATTGATTCTCCATGGTTTTTCCCACATTTGGTTTCCACATTATATCTAGTGTCTCTCTCTGTCTTATGTGATGTTTAGTATTTGAGTTTTATTGCATATCTTGAATGTTTGATTAAGTGGAATTTGGTTAAAGGGAAACATTTATAAGATATATAATATAATGATTCATCCCCCTTCTTAGTATATTTTGTGCTTAACAATAGATAGTTGTTTCATGCTTGTTTTAATGTTAAGATACCTAGTGTTTTATATTTGAATCACTAATTATATTCTCTTGGTGAAATCTAATGATAAAATATGTTGATTGAAAAAATTATCAGGTTATTCTATGTCAAACTCAATGGGGTTGTTACAAACTCAAAATAGTCAAAAGTTCTAAAAAACATTTTAGTCATCTACATGTTTTATTGTCTCCTTGGAATTTATGTGTTAGTTACATGTTAAGGGATAACAAATAATTTACTCCTACATACACATATACATGCAACATAAATACATGACACACTTATGGTGTTGGGCCTTCCCTCTACTCACATCACCAAGACATTAAGGGCATCCATAATCTATGATCTTAATGCACACATGTTATATGATTTAATGATCAATCTAAAATATCATGTTTGAGCTTACATATGTACTTATAAATGTCTTATCCATGCTTATATCTCGCACATGGTATGTAATATTCTATGTACTTGATGTTTTTTGCTAACACATTTGATTTATGGGGCAATATGACACATTTATGCTAGTTGCTTATGATTTTACTCTATACACTTGATTATTTTTCCTCACTATTATCTTTCTCTTTCAAGAATTTGAATGTGATATATTGTATTCGGCTTTTGTGCCTATGTTTTCTCTTTTAGACATTTAAATATGTCATTGCTCATTCTTGGACATTTGAAAATGTCATTACTTATTGTATGGACATTTAAATGTCATTCCTTTCTCTGTAGACATTTGACTAAATCACATCCATTCAATTCTTTGGAATTTAAACATACCCCTTCTTTATGGTCTTCTTGGACCATTACTTTTTTACTTATTTTTGAGTACTCTTGTGTGTGTGCTTGTTTTCTTATTGAGCTTGAACTATTAAAATATAGATGTTGACATGATCTTTATCATGTATCTTAGGCCTAGATATGATCACATTGGTTTTATGTACTTTAATGATACATTTAACTAGACATATTTCCTTTTATATGCTACATGGTTACATTCATAGATTTTATAATTATCTTACCCTTTTGAGGTGAGGTAACTTCTAGGTATTATTTTTTCCTCAACTCAAAGGGTTGGGGGTATATTAATTTGGGAATGATTGGGAAGCATGTTATCTACACTTTTAAAAAATCTTATATTTAATGGGAGCATGTTAGATGGACATGAATTCCACACATTCATAGTTTCTAGATTACACTGAGGGCATGATATGGAAGCATGTTCTCCACATTTATTCAGTACTCAATACTTATACTATTTTGTAGATTCAGTGGGGGCATGCCATATGAACATGGATTCCACACATTCATAATTTTATATTCAGTAGGGGCATGGTTGGAAACATGTTCTCCACATTCATTTAATACTCGATACTTATAATAGTTTGTATATTTATTGGGGGCATGTCATATAGACATGGCTTCCACACATTCATATTTTTTAGATATAGTGTGGACACGGTTTACACTCATGTTATCTACACCTACTAATCATTTAACATCTCCAATTTATTGGGGGGGCATGTTTTGGAATCATGTCTTTCACATTGGTAGTTATATCAATTTCATATTTCTTCATATATAGTGGGGGCATGCTTTGGAAGCATGTTCTCCACACAAAATTATTTGAATTATCCAAATCACATAGTTATATGATTTAGATTTAAATTTATTTTAGAATTATATACATGGTACCATTGTTATATATATTTTCAACATGAGTCATATCTAAGGTTCATATGCTCTGTAACATGTGTCTAATATTGTAAAATACAAATCAATCTAAGATTCCAAAACTAATGCATATATTGATACCCTGTAGACTTTTACAAACTTTAATGAGCCAATCTACTATATTAGTTGGTTCACATTTTGGTATGGTTGAGTTAATTATATCACTCAATCTTGCCAAGTTTTTACTTTAGAGTTGATCATCCAAACTCACCAGGTTATAAGTATCATTGGTTTGTAAAATTGAGCTAATCTCAACTACCAAGTAGAAACTCACTTTTGCTTCAAATTTGGAGGCCTGTGACTTATAATCTCTCTCTATCTCCTTGGATATATGCACTTTAAATATTTATCTATATCTATCCTAATCTTAGTTTTAGATATTTATAATGATACATATTTTACAATAAAAACTTTCCAATAGGAAAGGTGGTTACATTGACACACAAGTGTACTCATAAATATTTCTCTTTG
Organism: Torreya grandis; assembly: GCA_037957365.1. Classification (NCBI taxonomy): domain Eukaryota; kingdom Viridiplantae; phylum Streptophyta; class Pinopsida; order Cupressales; family Taxaceae; genus Torreya; species Torreya grandis. The sequence goes on from JARHVA010001749.1 coordinate 1,453,354, forward strand.
AATTTCAATCCATTTCAAGTACATTTGAACCATATTATATGTAATGATTATACATTGTAACATGATCTTGGTTACAGGTTAGTCACTAATAAATTAGTCAAATTTAACTTGAGCAAATCACTCAATTTCAACTCAAACAAAGGTAAGGTGTGCATACACACCTAGGTAGTTATTTATTTACTTTAAACTAGAAATTTCATTATTATATTACAAGGGGGAGATATAAATTATATTTTGTGATTATTTATCACCTTAGTCTTATACACTTGGTAAAATTAGACCTTGGCTATTCCTCTTAGTTCTACATGTGCCTTGATTCTAAAAGCCTCACATATGCTCTATGTTGTGCCCCTTGTCCTATCACTTAGTTCAACCAACATTATATTGATGATATAGACATACTATCTTTCCCAAAATTATTAAAATGTACTTATCTTATGCCTTTTCAAGTTATTAGCCTATACATATTCTCTTAATCCCTAGAAACTAACATCTAAGATGGATAATAGCATCAAAGTTATTATCCTTCCCTAATGTAAATGTCTAGGGAGCAAGAGAAAAGGTATAGTATCAAAACTTTTATAGGCATAAGATAAATATATTTTAAGCATTCTAGGAAAGATAGGTTTTTTGTGTTACCAATATAAGTCTGGTTGGACTAAGTGATAAGCTAAGGGGTATAAGATAGAACACATGCAAGGCTTATAAAATAAAGTCATGTGTATAATTAAGAGGAATAACCATGGTCTAAGTTTTCCAAGTGTATAATACTTTTAAGCTTGTACCTATCTCATGTTCCCTAGACACTAACATTTGAGACATATATTAGTGTCAATATTATTATCCTAATTTGATGCAAGTGTCTAGTGCCCTAAAGTCATCTAATTTACAAATTAAATGTATTACAAAGGTCAACCTAAGTGCTTTAATGTGAGTTATCTCTAGATAGGATTGATATAAATATAATACCAACCCTCATTCATTCTTCACCTAGGGAACACCTAAAAATCAGAGTAAAAGAGCATTCAAAAAGCACTAAAGTTACTAAAATCTTTCCTATTCTACCCTATTTTGATACCAATAAATGGAACTACCCATCTATAGGTCTAAAATACTAAAATTGAAGTCATAAGGTCATATTTTCCAATTTAAAAAGTAAGTCACTATTGTACTTACTTTACACATTACATGATTTACACATAATCCAAAAAAAAGGGGTAAATGACATGAGTTTGAGGACCTATTTTATAGTATTAGATATATACGTAGTACCCTTTGATAATAGGGTAATTACATGTTAGCTCAACATTATGTTCTCACTAATGCATTTTTCCCATGGGTGATATTAAAGATGGAAAGCTAGGTTTTTACCATTTCACTAGTAATGATAGTCTATGACCCAAATATGAATGCACTAGAGCAAAGATAAATCTAAACCTATAAGCATATAAGTGGTCACATCTTATTTCAATAGATATTATGTACATGAGACTAACATCAAACTCAAACACTAGTGTCAACACAATTGTCCAAGGTTATTGTAACTATCCAGAGAGATAAAGACACCAAATATAAACTTTATCAATTGTTCCAAAACTATCTTCTAGCCTACTTTTTACCTGTTTTATATCCAACACTTTTTAATAATTATAACCAACTATTTACATCATTTTATGTCATTTTTATATCTAGCCTAGTTGTATATTATATTTATAGCTTATCTTAATTTAATAAATTCAACATATGGTACATTTGAGTTTAACATATAAATTATCCTATTGTAGATGTGATATTCAATATTTTTCCTTATAATTTATATATCCTTAACCCTATATAATCAATTAGGATTCCATAATCCAAAATAGGGTTAAATAGTTTCTAATACTCCAAGGGGGGAAATAAATCATAAAATAGTTCTACCACTTAATGTGATTATGCAATTTTACTCCTTCACTATGTGTATGCAGCTAATGATTGATCTTGATAATTGATATTGCTTGATTTTAATTAGATTTAAAAAAAATTATACTTGGCCTATGACTAATCCCAGTGATATGTATGAAAATTGGGAAGAATAACATATATTTTCTTAGTGTGTAATAGTGTATATTTGTATCACATGTAAATTTTAGATCTTTTTTGAATGAGACTTTGATTTGTTCATTTACTAGTATAATTGGGTAGTTTATCATGTCATTGACACACTAAAAAATGGGTTAACCCTATGGTGATTTTTGATTTTGAAAAATAATCATTACTAGGAGAGGGTCAATTTTAACTAGATCAAGAAAGTATGAACATGTAATATTGACCAAATCTGATAAAACTCACCTATGTACTATAGGACTAAAATGAGATTTTGGAGATGTATATGTAGGATAGTTAGTAGGTTTAAAACCAATAGTGAGGTTCATGTATGTGTTTAATAATAAAATAAAAGGGTTGACTCATAAGATAACATACAAGAGTGAGAGAATGGAAAATTATGACCTTGTTTGGGTACTTAAGTCACACATGGTAAATATGTCAAGCTTGTCATTTTCAAGTACTAAATACCATATTTTAGTATCTAAAAATACCCCCTTTTATTATAGTAATAAAATTTCTAGAGTCAAAGGATAAAATATACCTGAATATGTATAACACACTTCGATTTTTTGGAGATTGCTCCCAATGCACAAATATGATCCATGTAAAATAAAATTAGAATAAATTAGTTAACATTCTATATGTGAAAACTAAAATATAAACAATTTAAATAAAAAGGGTTAGATTACATGTGTATTGGTGAAAACCATGTTGCCTTCACAACTTGTTGGAGATAATCCTTCCTCAGTGACTCATTAGAGAGTTGGGGTGATCATGCCCTAAAATTGTGTAACTATGTAGGATCATGAGTTAGGAAGACAATATTCCCAAACCCTCATGAATTTGGATAAAATTACATAATGTGATAACCCAAATAACTACATAGTAAAAAGATAGAGAGAACCATGCATTTGTTAGAACATAACTATTTACTGAGAGGGGGTAAATCAGTAAATTGACTAATTTAGTCCTTTTAAAAAACTTTAAGGTAGACTAAAAATATATGTGAAGATCACATACACAAAAATATACATAAAAATAGATATACCATCGAAAAACCAATACAGGAAAAACCACCATGAGAATAGCTGCTAGAATCTTCTATTCTAATCCAGCCTCATAATAAATAATTATTATCACATAAGATTGGACCTATCTTAATTTTGTAAATTGTTATAAAAGTGCCTAATGATACAATGGAAAAACCTCAAAAGGCATGGGACTTTGATGAATTGAGGTTAATCTCCAAAGAAAAGCCAACTTCCTTTCACTAAATCTAATGCAAACTGATAAAATACTAGTTTTGTGTAAATCTCACTCATTAGTGCTTTTTTATCCTAAAATAGGGTTTTGATGGGGAAAAGGGTTGAAGAATTGAAATTTGTAGAAAATTAAAAAGATGGTGATTGCACCAAATATTTTATAGTGGATTTTATTGCTTTCTTTATGAACCTAATAAAGCAGAAATTATGTTGAATTTATTTTAGCATTAACTTATACATATGAGTAATCAGAGGTAGTATTTTAGCTATTTTTCAAACAATGGAAACAGATATTTATTCTAACCAATATTTTTAATAGTTTATAATACCATAAATTAATTTCTTGAGACTGAAATAAAGAGACAAATATTCCACAAATAATCAAATAGCTTACATAGAGAGAGAGAGAGATCTCTCAAGACAAGAAAGAAAAATCTTCAACTTTATTTCTCTCCAAAGGTTACAGCATGTAGTAAATATATTAAAAATAAAAAATATATAACTAGAAATAAAAATATAGATTGGGACATAGGGTCTTCCCATTTTTATACAAAATATCTTATAAATGATATGTAGTTAACAAAACTTGAATGCCCAATAAAGAAAATCATACAAATATGAAACCCCTCATACAAAAAGAGACAAGTTTCTATATTTATGGAATTTTAGACTTGTGGAATGGTTTTAAAATGGCTTGAATGAGATAGGAATGATATTTTCCATAGCATGGCATGGTATGGCATGGCTAGAACTACTGGATCTCCATGCGATGCTTCTTCATCTGGTAGTGTCTGAAAATAGCTTCCTCATGCAAAAAGAGGTGTCTAAAATAAAAAAATTCTTTCAAAATAAAACATAATTTTGAAAATAATTATAAGTTACTTTTATATGTAAAAGAACTTAACTTACAAAAATCAAGTGATAATTTTACAACTTTTTAAGTGATAATTTGCACTTCATGATTTTGCACTTTTCAACAATTCATATTTATCAAAATGGAAAGTGCAATTTGCACTTGTGATTTTTGAAAATTTCACATTATCTAAAATATAAAGAATAAAATATGATTTTCTCTTTTTTAAAAAGAGTTATAAAAAATATAGTTGTACCTTTTAAAATAAAATATAACTTGATAATGTAATATTTGAAAACATTCAACAGAAAGGAAAGATTAATCAATGTCCAAAACTTATTCAGCTTTCTTATCATTTTTGGCCTTTAGTTTCTCAATATATGCATTAAAGGCTTTGTAAATATCTTGTATTCATTATATATCCATCTCATAAGAGTAGATATTGGAGGTTACATAATCTACTTAAACATTGAATAGTTCTCTCCATATTTATTGATCTGTTTCTTCAAGATTTTCCTTCTATCTTTGATGATTCCATAATGTTCCATCATTTATGTAATAAACTTATTTACTTTAGATTTGAACTTCATTTCTTGAATTTATTACTTGTGAGAAACCAATTGTGAAAGTTGGTGGGATCTACAAGTGTTTGGAGTAGTTCAAATATTTGATAGAACTAGGAGGTGCTGGAAGCACTTGAAAGTTCCCATAGAACTAGGAGGTTTTAGAAGCACTTGAAACTTCCTACAAATTTGGGAGGAGTGGAGACAAAAAAAATAACTGTCTGTTGGGGGAGTGGAGGATGGAACAAACACAAGGATTTTCAACTTAGGATCTAGTGGAAGGGTAGAAGCCAAAGCATTGAATAAGTAAATTAAATTGTTGGACCACTTAGGGTTGGGGATATAAATATAGTGTGTTGACATTAAGGGGAATATTATGTAAATGAATAAGGTGATGTGGATACAAAATTTATATTCATGAATTGGTAATTTATTATACATGGACTCAACATCTGATGGCATGAGTAGCTAGATATCTAAGATCATAATTTTAAAAAATAATGATAATGAAATCCCTAAACTCAGTTAAATATAAAAAATATGTCATTAATACTAGTCAAAAGTGGTTGGTGGTGGAGGTTAGACCTACCTGGAGTATGTCCTTTATCCATAGGAATGGATGATCAGATTGGTAGAAGGTAGAACCAACATGGCACTTTGTGTGTTTACAACATGCAAAGTGCACTTGGGGTTTCACATCTCATGGTTAGATCATTTGGTAGAAGGTGGAGACCATCATGTACTTTTCATGTTTCAAAATGTACAATGTGAATTGAGGGTTTTAGGTTCCATGGAAATGGGGGTTATAGGTTTTAATGGGATATGATTCCCATCTATACTTTGCATGTTTTGAAAATGAGCAAAGTGCATTCTAAGTTTTGGATTCTACCGGCTAGGTACATGGTAGGATCTAGAGCCATCCATGTATTTTACATGTTTGAAAATGTGCAAAGTGCATGACAAGTTTTAGGTTTTTCCAATCTTAGGCATTAGGTGTTTTATGGGATCCAAAACTTGTGAAGAAATTTATAAAAGTGCAAATTTCATCTAGAGTTCTAGATTCTGTAAGACAAAAATGGAAGATGGGATTTTTTTAGAGGATTTAGTGTTTTTCCTAAAAAATAGAGGGGTCTCCCTTAGGATATCAGATGTATTGATATTTTTGGGACAAAAAATATTAACAAGAACCTCAATGGTTATTATGTTTAAAGGCACCAACCCCAAGGAGACACCAATGGTTACAATGTTTAAGGTCATCGACCCTAAAGAGATATCAATCCCTTGATTTAAGAGAACCTACTCTAAAGAAACACCAAATACCTAACTAAGCAAAAACTCAACTTATCTGATGGCACCAACCTATCATATCTATAATGAAGACATAACTCTAGATTACAAGAATGATTCATAAATGAATATAATTCAATTCTTTGTTATAGGTCTAGTTTGTAACTACTCATGCTCTACACATCTCTCTCCTCTCTTCTATTTCACTCTCTTTTTTATCCCTCTGTCTTTGTGTATCTATATTTCTCTATTCAACACACTTGAATTACACTACCTACATTTTCTATAACTTAGATGATATATATATATATATATATATATATATATATATATATATATATATATATATATATATATATATATATGCATTTGATCTAGGGTTCCATATATTCTCTATGTTCACACTTGTTTGCTAACACATCATGCTCAGTTCTATTGGAGTTTAGTTCTTATATTGAACTGTAAGTTTCCCACATCTTGAACTCATTCTTCATTTCCATGGTTCTTGGTCTCATTATTATTTTTAGCATATAATAGGCTCTAGTTTTGATCCACATGCATTATTAAATAAATTAGATCAATCACCACAATCTAATTCATTGTCTATATCATATTTTTATGGCTTAACTAAAAGTTATTGCATGTTCCACCGCTTGACCATTGGGATGAACATATCTTTAAATATTGACCTTGGATCTTAAGTTTTGAACCATGATTTGATGGTCTTCATTCAAACTGATCAACTTTAAAAGGTGTCCATTGGATAAAGTTCTGATAGGCTCACATTCTCCATTCAATCTTTGTACAATTTTGAACTTTAACTTTTCAACTTTAAAACATGTCCATTGATCTTTCTGATCTGATCTCCTGTGTGTTGTTAGATCTTCAAACTAGCATGAACTTTACTTCTATCTTTCATTAAACATCAAACACTTGGTCTAATCTCACTACTTCTTGAGACATTAAAACACTTGAAATTTGATAATCTTGTCAAACTAACTCAGTCTCTAACTTACCTCTGTCTTATTAAACATTGAGAACTTTATCCCATTGATTCAATTTTCTCCATTAGATCTTCATTTCATAATCAACCACTCATTATTCAATATTCTAACAAGCTTGAAATTTATCTCTAAAAAGTTCTCATGAATGTGACACTTAGTATTAATATGTGCCTTCTACACATTTCTATCAGTTCCTACTATTGAGACACTTGGCATTCTCATGTTTCTCATTGACTATTTAACTTTGAACTACACCATATATTTACTATTTAAGGTCCATGATTATGACACTTGTCATTAGTGCATTCACTCATAGGTGTATTTGACATATTAAATTCACTATTCATAATTAGATATTAAATGTATGATTAATTACTAACCATTAGACCTTTTAACAAGCTCTAATTTTACCTTGTGAAGATTTGACTATGTATAGGGACCATCTCAATATGCTTAGAAGGCTAACTTTGCAACTTCATATCTTTTGCATCGCTCATCTGCATGTTATGAAATTTGGACCATATAAACTAGGCATGATAATGAACAAACCCATATGCTCAATTCTTCTTAAAAACTTTGCACATGTGAGATATAACACAATTAATCTACTCACTTAGATTCTTCTGTCAGATAACCAATTATGCTTAAACTTCCTAGAAGACTAAATTTATTCTTACATAACTTTTGTTACGCTTAGTCGCATGACCTAAATTTTATAACATAAGATCCTCTCACATAGATAATTCCATCCATATATCCATCTAATCCATAAACCTTCATACGTGAATGATATGACATCATAAAAATGCCTACTTAGATTTTTCTTGCCATCTACAAATTTAACTATGGGAAAACATTATCAAAATGCCTAGGAGCCCAAATTTACACATGCACATATTTGGTCATGATACATTGTGTGACATGATATTTAGTGCATAGAAATTAGGCACAAAAAAGAGCAAACCCATATGGTCATTTTATCCTGACACCTCTATGTGTGAATGTTAACCTCATCAACTTGCTTACTTGGCTTTGATTGAACCCTTTCATAAATTTGGCTAAGTATATAAACTTAGTGAATTCTTTCTAAGTATATAAATTTGCATCATCATATATTTCACTACACTTCAATGCATGAATTTAAATATGGTGCATAACAACTAGGAACTAATGTGATCACAACCATATGACCAACTCCCCCAAATTGATCCACACATGGCAATGGTGACATCAAGAAATTTCCTATTTAGATTTTCCTATCATAAACCCAAAATTTCTAGATGAATAAAATGAAGAATTAAATGAATTAAAATCATGCACACAAGCACTCCAATCATCTTTGACCTCTTATAGAATCCTTTACACATCCTCAAATCACCATACTTAGCCCTAGACATTAATGACATCCATAATTTAAATATTATCCATTTTGACATCAATGAAAATAATATTTCCAATAATATCCCCCTTTGTCATTGATGGTAAACTAGATTTTTTGATCTTCTAATACTTTACTCATTTTCTGGCATTGATTGCATTAGCTTTTGATGAAGTTGAACTAAAAATATTCATACCAAACTTGATCCCCCTTAGGCAATGGCACATTTTACAAAACACAACTTGTAAACATGCTCTACTTCTTCTTTGATAAACATTTATTGAGATCCTTTGCCCCTTTTCTCCCCCTTTAACATTAATGGCAAAGAGAATCTTTCTCACTATTTGTTTAAAATTTTCTCCCCTTTATCAGATAAATAAGTTTATCCAAGAATTTAAAACCATAAACTCATTACAAATTTACAAAAAATATGCATACTTGAGTTGCCTTTTCTCTCTTCTTCTAGGGATTAAAAAATCTTATGTGATTCTCTCCCCTAGGCTCATGCCTTATCACTAGGATCTAGTGATGTGATGTAGGATCCACCACTCCTAAATTATGTCTTAGATACTAAAATTTTTCTTTGGGAAGAGGTATGGTGAATATGTCTATAACTTGATCCTGAGTAGATACATAATTCATTGCCACCTTTTGATCTAAAACATTTTATCTTAAGAAGTGATACTTGATCAATGTGTTTGGTTTTGAAATGCATCACTAGATTCTTCAATATGTTGATAACACTTGAATTATCAAAAATAATAGAGATAGGTGATTTTTACTCTACCTTGATGTCTTTGTGTGTTTGATTCATCCATAAGACTTGAGTGTAACATGCTACTATTGCCAAATAGTCTGCTTCTACTGTAGAAAGATTCATTAAATCTTAATTTTTGCTTAGCCATTAAACAAGTCTTTTTCTAAGGAAAAATACACCACCACTATTGCTTCTAATATCATCCACACTTCTTACCTAATCAACATCTGTATAGGTTGTCAAATTGAAATATTCACTTTTAGGATACCATAATCCATAGTCAATTGTGATCTTGATGTATCTAAAGATCCTTTTCAATGCATTGACATGCGATTATTTGAGAGTAACATAAAATCTTAAAACCATGTACACTACTTACATGATATCTGGTTTTGATGTAATCAGGTATAAAAAGCTACTTATCATTGATCTATACATAGTTTTATTGGCATCAAGGGAATCATCCTCTTTTATCAACTTACATCCAATTATCGTGAGAGTACTAACTAGTTTTCTATCTTCCATTCCAAACTTATTAAGAATTTCCTTTGCATACTTGGTTTGGGATATAAATATCCCTTCATCAATTTGTGTTATTTATAGACCAAGGAAGAAATAAATTTCTCCAAGTATATACATTTCAAACTCATTTTGCATTTGAGTAGCAAATTATTTACACATTATGTTGTTGCTACCACCAAAAATGATGTCATATACATATACAACAAAAATTAACATATGTTCACCTTTTGATTTGAATTTCAAATTACTATTTACACATCCTTTGTTAAATCCTTGTTGTTGTAAGTAATAGTCTAATCTTGAACACCATGCTCTAGGTGCCTATTTTAGACCATATAGAGCTTTATTTAGTTTACAAACATGATCTTCTTCTTTTGACAACTAAAAACCTTTAGGTTGTTTTATGTATACTTCCTCTTCTAGGTTCCCATTTAATAAAGTAGACTTAACATCCATTTGATAGAATTTTAACTTCTTATAAACAAAGAATTCTAGAAACATTTCTATGGCTTCCAATCTAGCAACTGGAGAAAATGTTTCCTCAAAATCTATGCCCTCAACTTGTGCATATCCTTTACACACCAATCTTTCCTTATTTCTTATGATAGTTCCATCCTCATTGCGCTTATTTCTAAAGACCCATTTTGTACCTACTAAATTCTTATTTTAAATTCTTAGAAATAATTCCCAAGTTTTATTCTTTTTTATTTGACTTAGTTCTTCTCCATGGATTTTATAAAATTCTCATCTTTTCTAGATTCAACATATCTCTTAGGCTCAATTTCAGACATTAGAACAAAACTTACTCCTTGTTATTGCAACTCTTCTCATTTTTGAACTCCTCTATTTTTATTACCAATGATATACTTTATAGGATGATCCTTTTGAATAAATCTTACAGTTAGCTTTCATTTACTTCCTTAGGTTCTTCATTATCCATTTCCTCTTCAGACTCTGAATCTTCTTCATAGATGTCTTTGTCAAGTTAACATATTTCAAGTCTTCTTCAACCTTGACATTGATTCTTTATATAATATTGTGTATCCTTTTGTTATAACATATTTAGGCTTTGATTTGGGTAGCATAATGAAGAAATATTCCTTCATCACATCTTGATTCAAAGCTTCCCAATTTATACTCTTTTCTCTTGATGTAACATTTGCTACGAAATGCTTTAAAATACATAATAGAGGTAACTTTCCATACCATAATTCATAGGGAGGTTTATCACTATTTACCCTTAGTTAAAATCTATCCAAGATATATAATATTGTTTAGACTACTTCTCTCTAGTATTCATGAGGTAACTTGGACTCTTTTAACATTGCTCTAGCCATATCATTGACTATCATATTCTTTCTTTCAATAACTCCATTCTAATATGGAGTCCTTAGTAAAGATGAATGCCTTTTAATTTCATGCTTCTCATAGTACTCTTAACTTATTTGAGGTGAATTACCCACCTTTATAAGATCTTAAGAATTTGATGTTTTGTCTAATTTCATTCTCTACCATGTATCTAAAGATCTTGAATCTTTTAAATGGCTAAGACTTATCCTTCAAAAAATTTACCCATGTCATTTTTGAGTAATCATCTAAAAATAACATGAAGTATCTCTATCCTTTAGATCCTCTTATCTTAGTAGGACCACAAAGATTAGTATGAACTAATTATAAAGGCTTTATAGTTGTTACTCCTTTGCTTGAAATCTAACTTTTATCTTATTGCCTTGTTGACACTCCTTGAAAGTAGTGTCTATAGGTTTGGTTATCTTAGGCATGTGTCTAATATGCTTTTTTGATCTCACTTCTACTAGGTTGTCGAAATTGACATGGCCCATTCTTCTATGCCATAACCAAATCTCATAAATATTTTCTAATAGGCAACTATTACCATTCACTTCAACAATATTATCGATATTACTTTCAGTTCTTTTACCTTTTGTAGCTAGTCTTGTAGATCTCATTAACTTATAGCCTTATACATTAAATGTGACTTTATATCCATTATCACACATTTGGTCGACAGTTAGTGGATTATGTTTCAATCCTTCAACATAAAGGACATCATGTGTAGGTATTTTTCCATCTATGTTCAAGGTTCCTTTACCTCTGATCTTTACTACAGTGTTACCTCCCAAGTGGATAGATCCTTTCTTACATTTAATCAGTTTGATTAACTTGTTCTTATCACCAGTCATGTGTTTTGAGAAACCATTATCCATTATCCACAAATTTTGATCCTTAGCATGGAGTACAATTTGAGAAATAAAAGATTGAGATTTCACTTTCCACACATCTTTGGGTTTCTTATTTGGATTATTTTTGTCTTTTCTAGAGACTTGTGAACCTTTATTCACACTAAGAGGCATGCTATTATTTTCTATCTTTTGTCTTACAAAGTTTTTTCTACATTGTTTATCTATGTGAGAAAAATTATTATAATTATAGAATATTTCATTTGTATCTAACAAGGGATAAAATGAATTTATGCTTACAAAGTTTTTTATCCTTTTATATATAATTCTACAATTACTAGCCTTATGACCAAACTAATTATAGGTATATCATTAATCATAAAAAGATGAGGAATACTTGGTCATAAATTTTTTTTGTGAAGTATGAGGAGCTCTTCTAATCTTTATCTTCTTCAAGTCTCTCACTCTTATGTAGCCATATGCATTAGCTACCTTAATTTTCTACATCTTCCTTAAGTTTACGGAGATTTTCTCATTACTCTTCTTCCTTTCTTCGAGATTCTTTTCTCCTTCATATGCATTTACTCTTGATTATCCTTCTACTTTGAAGTTATCATATAGGCTAATAGATGTACTATCTATGGGACTTTTTCCTTTTCATAACGAAAATAGATCTCTCTTTTGAAGGATTTTTAGAGTTGATTAGTTCATCAAGAATGTTTGATCATCCTATCAGCTTTAGACTTTTGTCTATTTATCCTTTAACTTTCTTGAGTTTTTTTCTCACAACCACTATTTATGCTTCTAAATTCATGAACTCAACATATTTAGATTGTATTTCAATTTTTAATACATTTTCTATTCTTTTAGCCTCTTCAACTTGTGTCTTTAGGCTAATCACCATTTGATTAGAATTTTCTAGACTTTTGGATAGTTTCTTAATTTCCTTTTATCCAACCTTCTTCTATTTTGAGTTCTTTTTTCTCACCTTGTCAATTTATTAGAGATAATAGACGATTTCACACTCTAGATCCATTTTTAATTCATATTCATCATCTGACTCTTCAACTTCTTTTTCATCCATGAAAGTTGATCCTAATGTCATGAATATGACTTCCTTTTCCTCAACCACAAAATCATGGTCATGGTCATCATCAGAACTATCAAAATCATCCAATGAATCATTGTCTTCTTTTGTTTATAGGCCTTTCTTGTTTTTGAAGAATTTATTCTTCTTGGGATAGTGGAGTTTCATCTTTTTACTATCCTCTTCTTGCTTAGAGTTATCCTTTTTGTTATAAGGGAATTTAGAAACCAAATTTCCTACTTTACCATAATGAAAGTATTTAAAATGTAACTTACCTTTATACTTTCCAAAAACTCTCTTTAGTCTTCTTAAAAATTTGGCTTCTTCTTCATCAGTATCCTTAGATTTGGATGTAGGTACTTTTGCCATTACTAGTCTGGATGATTTGAATGTAGCTTCTCTCTTGAAGGTATTTATTTCTCCCATTCTCATCTTAGAGGCTATGAGTATTCCATGAAACTCATCAACAAGGAGTTTATCCATACCTCTTGCTTCCTCTATTAAAGATATTTTAGAGTCATACTTGGATGGTAGAGATATTAGGACCTTTTTATTAATGATTGATTCTTTCATCTCTTTTCCAAGGCCTATGATTGCATTGACTATCTCATCTACTCTAAATAGGTAGTCTACAATTTTATCTTATTCATTCAATTTAAGGATTTCAAACTTACCTTTGAATGTTTGTAGCTTAGCCTATTTTACCTTATTATCACCTTCATACATGCTCTTAATTTATTTCAAATATCTTATACGTTTTGACAATGCATCACTTTGACAAACTCTAAATTAAACAATCCACAAAGGATAGCATTTTTTTCCTTAGCATTGATCTCATATGCCTTATTTATAGCTTTATTAGTAGGAGTTATAGCAGGGCTTATATATCTATTTACAATATACATCCATACATAAAACCATAATGAAGATAAATATGATTCTATTTTAATGCCCCAAAATGCATAGTTTGATCCATAAAAGAGAGGTGTTTTTTTTTAGGAAGAGCCTTATTTACTAGCCATTTTATGTTCAATATCCAATATCTATCTAAGCTTATTAAGCTTCTTCTAGGGAACTAGGCCTTTGATACCAATTTTTGTAACACAACTATCTACCGAGAGGGGGATGAAGTAGTATATTGACTAATATAGTCCTTTTAAAAACTTTTAAGGAAAAATAACAATATATGTAGAGATCACATACACACAAACATGCATAAAACTAGATATACCATGGAAAACCTAATAAGGAAAAAAACACTATGAGAATAGCTGCTAGAATCTACTATTATAATCTAGCCTCAAAATAAATAACCTCATTAGTTAAATTTTTTAAAGGTGCCAACCCTAAGGAGACACCAATCCTCTAATTTAAGAGCACCTACTTTAAAGAAGCACCAAATCCATAATTAAGCACTAACTCAACTTATATAATGGTACTAACCTATCAGATCCATAATGGAGCTACAACTCTAGATTATAAGAATGATTCATAAATAAATCTAATTCAATTCTCTATTATAGATCTGGTCTATAACTACTCATGCTCTGCACATCTCTCTCCTCTCTTCTCTTCCACTCTCTTCTCTACCCCTCTATCTTTATGTATTCATATTTCTCTATTTGACACACTCAATTATACTGGCTACATTTTTTGTAACTTAGATGGCATATATGTATGTATGTATATGTGTATATATATATATATATATATATATATATATATATATATATATATATATGCATTTTATCTAGGTTTTTATATATTCCCTATGTTCACACTTATTTGATAACACATCACACTTAATTTTATTGGAATTTAGTTCTTGTCTTTAACTGTAAGTTTCCCACATATTGAACTCATGATTCACACCATGATTCTTGGTCTCATTACTATTTTTATCATATACTAGGATCTAGTTTTGATGCACATGAATTATTACATAAATTATATCAATGACCAAAATATAACTCATTATTTGTATCATATTTTAAGGCTTAACTACAAGTTTTTGCATGTTCCACCACTTAACCATTAGGATGAACATATATTTAAATATTGAACTTTGATCTTAAGTTTCACACCATGATATGATGGTCTTCATTAAAATTGATCGACTTTAGAATGCATCCATTGGATCAATTTTTGATAGGCTCACACTCTCCATTTGATCTTTATACACTTTTGAAATTTAACTTTTCAACTTTAAAATGTGTCTATTGATCTTTATGATCCAAGCTCCCACATGCCATTAGATCTAAAAAATAAAATGAAATTTAATTTTGTCTTTCATTAAACATCAAAAACTTGGTCTAATATCACTACTTCTTGAGACTTTATAACACTTACACTCTGTTGATCTCATCAAACTATCTCAATCTTTAACTCTCCTCTATCTCATTAAACATTGAGCACTTTATCCCATTGAGTCCTTTCACTCCATTAGATCATCATTACATGATCAACTACTCATTGTTCAATCCTGTGACAAGATTGAAATTTATCTTTGATGAGCTCCCATGAATGTCACACTTGGCATTAGTGTGTGCCTTCTACACATTACTGTTAGTTATTGTTATTGAGAAACATGGAATTCCCATATTACTCATTGACTATTTGAATTTAAACCACACCATATATTTACTCTTGAAGCTCTATGATTGTGACACTTATCACTAACATGTTCACTTACAAGTGCCTTTAACATATTGAATTCATTATGCATCATTAGGTATTCAATGTATTATTAAGCGTTAATAGTTAGATCTTATAATAAGATTGAAGTTTACCTAATTAGATTTAACTATGGGGACCATCTCAATATACCTAGAAGGCTAAATTTGTACCTTCATATCTTTTTCTTTGCTCATCCACCTATTATGAAATTTGGACCATATAAACTAGGCATGATAATGAACAAACCCATATACTCAATTCTTCTTAAAACCTTTACATAAATGAGATATAATGCCATTAGTATGCTCACTTAGATTATTCTACCACAAAGCCAACTATGCTTAGAACTACTTGAAAGGCTAACTTTGTTCTTGTATAACTTTTATTGCACTTAGTCACATGATCTAAATTTTAGAACAATAGATCCTCTCACATAGGGGATTCCATCCATATATCCATCTGATATAGAAACCTTCATACTTGAAAGATATGAAATCATAAAAATTCCTTCTTATCTTCTGCAAATTTGGCTAAGTTTGGGAAAACACTATCAAAATGCATGGGATTCTAACTTTACACATGCACATATTTTGTTGTACTAGATCATATGACTTGATATTTAGTGCATAAAAACTAGGAACACAAATGAACAAAACCATATGATCATTTTATCCTAACTCCTCCATGTGTGAAAATATTGACCTCATCAACATTTTTACTTGGTTCTAATTAAACCCTTTTGAAAATTTGGCTAAGTATATAAACTTAGTGAATTATTTTTATGTAGCCAACTTTGCATCCTCATATATTCTATCTTACTTCATCACATGACTTTAAATTTAGTGCATAATAATTATGGACTGATTTGATCATAACCATATGACCATCTCGCATAGACTCATCCACATGTGGAAATGGTGACATCAGCAAATTGCTTATTTAGATTTTCCTATCATAGACCAAAAATGTCTAGATGAACAAAAATAATAACCAGATGAATTCCAGTCATACACACAAGCAATCTAATCATCTTTGACCTTTGATAGGATCCCTTGAATATCCTCAAATAACCATTTTCATCACTAGACATTAATGACATTCATAATTCCAATAATATCCATTTTGACATCAATGACAATAATATTGCTAACAACTTCTAGTTTAATCTCAAAATAAAACACTGTGTAGATAAAATGAGAGAACCAATTAGGCAAGGTTTACTAAAAGATGAATCAAACACTATATATTAATTATAGATTAAAATTTAATGTTTTAATCCCCTTTGATCTATGTAAAATAAAAACATGATTGCAAGGGAATACATAACATTCATGCCCCCATCATGTGCATCAATTTTTATTGTGTAGTTTCACTCAATGCAAAATATAATGCAATATTAAAAGAGAATGGAACATGCCCTTTCCCCCATCACGATCTAATAACTAAAAAGTCTGAAGTGGAATGACAACCAAATTTACATTCATTTATAACTCTGTTATTATATATATGTGCATGAACCAACATCATGCCCCCTAAATTTGTACCACTGATATAGAGTGTTATGCATCTATATGTTGAATCTAACAACTTGTATGTCAAATGTATATATATATGAGAAAATATATAATTATGTTCTTATGATATGTTTTGCAATACCCATGTAATATATATCAATGTGTCAATATTTGTCATGTATTTGAAACAATATAATAAATAAATCATTTGAATCTATAAAATTTGTGAAACTTGTACTTTATTCTAATTTTTTGCTCATGGAGGCTTATGTCTCTAAGATAATCCCACTATAATTCACCTCTTTTGAGATGAAGGACATATCCTATAAATCACTCATCTCAAAATAAGGATGAAATATCTCATGTCATGTTTAAAGAGAAGATCATGCAATATCATTTGGTCATGTGGATAATATATCATCATAGTAATGTATGAATCAATCAAGGCATGCATGCAACATATATAATGCAAGGAATATAAATGTCATATATATTTTATTATATCAATGAATCACATAATAGAGGTATATATTAATAAAAATACATAGTAATAGTACATGATATAGATTATGACACCCCTAAATATCAATAATATTACCAAAACACAATTGTTAATTACCACACATAGACCAAAGGACCACATACAAGAAATATAAAATGCCAAAAAAATTAAGGATAAAGGCCACATGTAGGAGGACACAAATTTTCACAAACAAAAGACATCAATTAATGCCACATCAAGAAATCCTAAGGGACAAATAAAATAATCAAATATAAAGTAATCTATCATCTAAAAGAGTAACAACATCGATGGAGCATGAAACAAGAGACTAGTCTATATACACATTATATTTTAAAAATTTATTAATTATTGATTATTTATCTCTTGTATGAACCTATCATGTCTCAATATCTATTATTTAATGCATTAAAGAGTGCACTAGAAAAGGGGTGAGTAGACCATTAGTGATTCATAAGATTGATGTCCCCTACACTACCACTTGTTATCTACATAACTTTCTCCCATGTAATTCCCTAAGCCTTGCCTCCTCTCTTTCACATTACTCCAAGAATTTCACCACCTTCATTACCACCTACCTATTCCTAAAACACTTTTTGATAGTTTGCATTACACTATCATCTTAGGCTGACTCTATATCCTAATTGTTAAGAGCACGTTATGGGTCTAGGTCATCTCTACCTGATATAAACTATGATCTAACTTATTTTACAAATAAATGAAATAGAGTTGATTGAGAAAAACCTATCAAATTAAAATTTGAATAGGTTTAGGGTTATATTTAGTTATATATACACATTCATTTTACCATTAATTAGAGAGAAAATAGTTAATTATTCATTTACACTTCTTTATAATCTGCTCTTCCACCATTCTAATTGAGGAGTTATTTATTAGGGTTTATACTTGGAGAAGAGTCTTACCTTTTGGAAAAGTATTGGATACTTAGTAATTTTTTAGTGATCCTTAAAAAAATAACAACCTCTTGCAAATCACCTTTGGCCATGGGAGAGATTGAGTCTTGATGGGTTCATCTTCAAGGTAAGTATCTCTAACTCTACTACTTTATTTTAGTAGATAGAAGTAACATAAGTAATGGATTTTGAATATATTGATATCTCCATGCATTAGGGTTTTACCTATACATAACTTAATTATGATTCTCTTATGCATGTTTACTTTTTATGTTTATTACCCCCCACTTTGTGCCATAAGCTTTGGTGAGAACTATATTAAATTTTACATTACTAGCATATACTTCATGAATATGAAAACATAGGACTTAGTTAGGGTTATTATATGGTGTTTCTTGACTAGAGGCTTTGTAAATCTCTCTAGTGATATTATTTTGGTAAGATATCCTTTTATTAAGTCTAGAAGATCCATTTTGGTCATAAAATCAAATATCTAATGTATCAACAACCAGAAGTGTAAGTAAGATTTATTTTCTTCGATCTAGGATTGATTAATATATCAATTACATTTATATTTGTATACATTTTGGTGAACTTGATGTGAATCAAACCCTTGTAGGTTTTATTTTACGATTTAATTTTGTCATTATATTATATATTTATTTTTTCATACTTTATCAAACCTATAAATATAGTTATAATAATATGTATAGGATTAACACATAATCACTCCAAAATGACTCTATTTTATCTATGAGGTCTTATCTAAATATTGGTAACTAGTTTAATCATCTTCAAAAAGTTTTCTTATTTAGTTATAGAGTTACATATATTATTTAACTAATCAAATCTATTCATAATTATCCTTTTTAGCATACTAGTCTATAAATATAGTCAAGCTAGTCAACTTTATCCACAATGTATTGTTAAACACATAGGTCTAAAAACTCCATTGATCCAATTGACTCTATTAGAATTTTTTTTGAATCAGCACTTGAGTATCATAGCATAAAATTTTACAATATAAACATTTTCAAACCCACCAAGTTTCATTCTTACCTTCTCTATCATTTCAATTTTTTTATTTCTCGGTACTTTTTTTCACAAGTTTATAGTTTTTAAAATTACAACCCTACAACTGATTGGGTTGACTAACTCAACATGGTTATGTAGTCTATTTTCTATCCAAAGATAGAGTCGACTTGTTCAACTATGTTCTTCTAGATCTTGCTTCCAAAGAATAGTAGTGACTTAGTTGAATTTATTTTACACTATTTACATACAATATCACCTAAATCAATTCTATACTCTTTCAGAATCAAGGAATTAACATATTTTTACTAGTAATAATTTTACATTTACTTTTAGTTGTTTGCATTCCTAGAGTAAAAAACATATATTAATTTGGAGATTTTTCAAATTACCAATTTAATCACACTATTTTTATATTTTTGCACACACTTGTAAACCACTTTAAACACAAAAATCATTAAACAATTATCT
The DNA here is from genome assembly GCA_037957365.1 of Torreya grandis. Classification (NCBI taxonomy): domain Eukaryota; kingdom Viridiplantae; phylum Streptophyta; class Pinopsida; order Cupressales; family Taxaceae; genus Torreya; species Torreya grandis. The sequence continues at coordinate 1,473,480 of JARHVA010001749.1, forward strand.
TCCTAAGGTCTAACTACTTTGATTTGATCACTAAGGGGGAAGTTGACTTGGTTTTCTAGATAAGTATAAACATGTGGTTGATGGTATATATCGGTAAAGCATCTGACACCCTTATCACTATAGGATTGTGAAGTGAGGGGGTAGGCACCAAGACCAAGCCAATACCATCACCAAAATAGATCCATTTCATCTTAAACTTCCTAAAACCATACTTAGATTGATTTATAGTTCCTTATTACAACCAACTTCAAATCAAATTATATTCAAATTTCATTATAACTTAATAACACTTAGGAATTGCCAATTAGTTATCATTTACTTTCAAGTTGTTACTTTCTCTTTGATCATTACATTTATTTTGAAAAACTTGCATTAGACAATATTAGTGCAATGTTTGTGTTGTGTGTTCTAATTGGATCAATTACATTGATCCAATTGCTTGTGTTCTTAATTTCAATTTCCTAGATATTTTTCTTACAAATTCTTTTCTATTTCTAGAACACTGTCATCCCTATCGATACATTTTCTTTCAGACTGTAAATATTATTTACCTTCAATGCATAGTCACTCCTAAAATATGTATTTTACTAGCTTGATCAGTTCCCATTTTCAAATAGACAATCAACCCATTTGACTATGTATCTTTATAATCTATTTAGTTTCTTCATTAGTAGTACACTATCGACCCATACTATAAAATATGATGGGACTAAAGACCCTGCATCTTTTCTTAAGGCATTTTTTAATCTTTATAAAGAGTGCATTCAAACTAATACTTTCACCACAACCAAAATTTTATTTAAAACCTTCATCAGTGATGTATTATAATGGTATAATCAAATTCCCTTACATTTTTTATGGAAACTATAGGATTTCTCCAATCCTCTAGTTAAGGATTCCAACACAATGATCTTTCTAAAAATTGTCTTAGTCATTTCATCAATGCTAAGTAATACCCTACAAAATTACCTCATTATTTTATCAAAATATGTGAATATATTTAATTACAGCTTTTATAATGTCACCAATATTAGCATATTCCTGATTATTTGCTCCTAGAACTTGAATACACATTAATTGTTGGGTGCCACTATTGTCTACTACATTCAAATAAGTTTGAGAATATATTTGGATCATAATGTGAATCAAAACATTAATAATAATAACTTATTTAAACTCTGTAATAACATTAACACCTTCAATCTAGTACAAGGTATGAGCTTTTACTCCCCAAACATTAAATGAGACTCTTGACCTAGTTAAATGCCAAGACTTATTAATGAAATAGTTTGAACCTAATAATAAAACAATTAAGGGATATTTTAAACATTAAACTAATGTGATAAATATAAATCCTCCTTAACCTAGACTAGGAGTATCCAAAGAAGAAAATCCCCAACCTTCTCATATGCCATTAACTATGCAACAAATGAAATAATTTTTAGCACCCTCTAAACCTTTCATGTACTTGAATAATCCCACTAAATGGTATAATCCTAATAAATTTTGTTAGTTACATGTTGATATAGGTCATTCTCATGAAACATGTTAAGGGCTTACAAAATTTTCCATTTCTTTTATGCTTGATGATTCATTTAATCATGATGCCATGATCAAAATTTGTCATTCATATTACGTTAATGCTTATCAAAAGAAACAAGCTTCCAAATCTTCTTCTTCTAACAACCCAATAAATTTATCTAAATATAACCCTCAACAATGAAAAAATGATATTTTTGTGATTGACACTAATTAATATCAATACTACACTAATTCCCAATATGTAAATGTGACTAAGGTAAATTATCAACATAAACTAGCTTGTAATGATCCTATCACCAAACTAAAGAATCTATCTTTACAATAGAAAATTATTAAAGATACTACTACTACTACTACTAAATTATCTTTATAAACTAATGAGGAATTATCTCCTCCCTCTAAACCTCTAACCACTTCTCTTCCTCCTAAACCTATTATACCTTTTAATCCTCATGCTAGTTCTTCCTCTTCCAAAACTCATTGAAAATTCTTAGATGAACTCAAAATTATGCCTTTTAAAATTCCTCTCATGGAGTTAGTTTATACATATCATTATCATCATAGATTCCTAGTATAATAACTCCATGAAATTGAAGAACCATCTCCCTTAGAAGAGGAACCATCTTCTCATGAGCCTCAACCGACAAAAGTTGATACCATTGAATCCATTTGTCCCTCTTTGAAACCCTCTATAGAGTTCCTCAAAGAAGACATGGCCAATGATGAAATAATATTTAGAGTTGATGATCCACCCATCTTTATTAAAATATCCATTAATACTACCCTCATTTGTAAAGTATTAGTAGACAAAGCTCTGGCATTAATGTGACATCTCTTTGGCTCATTTAACATCACAGATATAATAATTATCATCTCAAGAAAACTCTATTAACATGTCATGGATTTGATAAGACCAATCAAAATACATTTGGTTGTATCTATATCTCTCTTATTATTGGACCCAGAACTATACTACTGAGCTTGTGGTCCTTGACTTACCATTATCTAACAATATACTCTTAGGACCCATGGGCTCATCGCATGAGGGATATCACCTCTTATGGAAGCCAATGTATCAAGTTCATTAATAATGGAAAATGGTATAAACATGAGGCTAATCCTAACCCATGGTGTATTCATTTTCTTAATACTAAAACTTAATATTAGATTCCCACTATTTAAAAGATGAATAGTGACCCTTTACCTAAATTTATTAATATAAATCCCAATCTACATGTCACTCTTGCTTATTATGATGATAATGAGACCAATTATTTGAAAAATACATGCAATAACACCAAACTAACTCCTTATATATTAGATTGGCTACATCCATCCTTATTACCTCATGATAATACCATCCCTCTTATTGACAAGATCATCAATTTCCCTCCTCCATGTAATGCCCATGAAGCATCTTATATAGAATATGATTTCATGTGTAATAATTATGGAATGGATAAATTATTTAAAGATCCTTTAATTATGTCACTAGATAAATTTAACAATTTAGGTGTCTCACCTTTAGAGGTTCCTTTTGAGTCATAAAAATGCACTATTTATCCAACCTATGTTGATAACTACATCATGGCCCAAACTCAATCATGAGACTTGGATGTTCAAAATTATTATAAAACATTATCACAATTACATGATTTTATACATGATGTTCATACTATTTCCATATATTTTGATTTAGAACCTAAAGGTCATTTACCTCCTGTTAATTATCCACTTCTTGATACTCCTTGGGTGGTTGAAAAAATCTTACCCCTCACATCTTTAAAATTTTTAGAACCTTATATTCCTCCTATCACACCAAATATTCTACCTAATCCTTTTCTCATAAATAATACTAAATATACACTAATTAAATTAAATCAACCTTCCTTTATAGTTTTATTTACTCTTGAGATCACCCTCGATGCCAAGGCCATAGATGTATGCTGGATACATTTTAAATATGACTTTTATAGTAATGAAATTATTGATCTTGAAGTATATGTTGAATACTATGGACCTCTACCTATGTTACATAGTGATGAATCCATCCTTGAATTACTCCATGCCTGAGAACCTTAACTTCCTTGGTAACACCGTAAACTTGGGAAATTCAAGTGAAAGGCCCCTCATTTTAACAATTTCATTACTAGTATTGATCCTAAAACCAATCCCATTTCCTCTATTCCTAATTTTACATATTAGTTTCAATATGGAAATGTTATGCCTATCAAAGAAACTATAAGAAATGAATATGACACCCCTCATGCCCTCAATTTACAATAATATGTAGATAACTCACACAAAATGAACATAATAACTTTAGTTTATTATTCAGTAAATATCATGAGATAGTTTCTTGGTCATACGAGGACATGCATGTCATTGATTTTGGTATCATGGTGTATAACATCATCACATATCTTGATGCCTAAAATATTTGTCAAAAATAGTGTAAATTTATTCTTGAAGTTTCCAACTTATGTCATAAAAAATTATTAAACTTTTAGTTGCCAAATTTATCAAACCCGTGGACTATTTTGATTGGGTCTCTCATATTGTCCCTATTCACAAAAAATTCACCATGGTCATTCATATTTACATTAATTTTTATAATGTCAACATCACTTATCCCAAGGATAAATTCCCATTACCTTATATACATTCCATTGTTGATTCCACTACTAGCTATGAAATGTGGTCCATCATGGATGGTTTTTTAGGCTACAATAAAATTAATATCAGCCTCAAAGAACAACATAAGATAACTTTCTAAATCTGCATGGTTCTAAACCCCACATAACGATGACATTCTTCAAAAATTGGGTCGATGACAGGGTAACCCTCCATGGTATCACGGTGAAGCTCACCGAGGAATTCATTGCAGAGGTCACGGGGCTTCCAATGGAGGGTATAAATTTCTCTAAGTAGACTAGTATATCTAATGAGGCATACAACAAATTTCCAAAGACAGATGCTAAGGAGCAGCAGTTGGAAAAGAGTGGAGATTTTTTTGACCTAGAGCAAATAAAAGGAATCTAGAAAGACGTCTTATGTTACATTCATGAGTATTTTATACTTGATGGTAGAATCAAAAGAGTCCATAAATTTCATTTTGTCTTTCTTAATCATTTTAGACACAAACTTAGAATCTCCTTCCCTTTCTACTTGTGCTTCTCACTACTTCAAAGTTTGTTTGCTCATAGAAAAAAGGAGTCTCACCCTATATTGCATGAAGGATTGATTCTAATAATAGAAGGTTTTTGCAAAAACAATGCCATTGCCCTAAATCCTTATTCAGACAAAAATAAGGATTCACAGAGTAAGAACAATGAAAATGTAAAGGGGAAAGAAAAATTTAAACCTAAATCTTCCAGCATCAAAAAATAGATTGTTGATGAGGAAACTGAGTGGGAAAGCATAGAAAGTTCTGAGGAGGAGAGTATGGAGGAAGAGAAAGGGACGGATAGTGGGGATTCCAGCTCTAACATGGAAGGTAAAGATAAAAGTGAGAATGAAAAAGAAGGGGACACAACAAAGGAACAAATAGAATAAAAAAACTCTGATCATGAGGATAATCAGCAAGTATTGGGGGGAAGTGAAAAAGAAAAGGATGTTTTATTTGAGGATCTAGCTTTGAAAACAGAGAAGGAACACATGGTTCAAAATGCCTATCTTGTAATGGAGACTAGAGAACAAGTAAAGGATGATCTTGTCCACAATGAAAACCCTATTGATGCTAAAGAACATAAAAAAATGGAAAGGGAGGATCAAACTGAAAAGGATGAAGTCAATCCAAAAGAGAACACTGAAGATTTTAGTGACATTTGGCAGAGTGACAGGAGGCTTCCCTTCATGAATTCGGCCAAATGTAAAGTAGATGCTATTATTCAAGTTGACTTGTGGATGTATAAGGAAATAATGGGCCTCAAGAAGAGAATGGAAATAATGAATACAATTAGGAAGCTGATAAAAAAAATCAATAATCTAGAAATGCAAATGAGAGATATTCCTATCAAACTTAAATATTATGAGAATAATCTTACAAGGCTCATTAAGGAAAGCATAATGAAGATGGAGGACGTTACTTCTAGCATATGTGCTACTACTACAAACCTTGGAAAATGAGCTAATGAGGAAATAAAATCTTTGGAGGGACCCAATAAGAGGACCAGATAGAGCTCGAAGAAGAAAGCTTTGCAAGAGGCTACTACGTTAGCTGCAATATCCATACAAGACATTGCTGTGATTGGAAAGGAAGTGGTGAAGATGATCCTAGAATTAGAAGAATAGGCTCTTTCTATTCATACTATTCTGGTCCTTATTGTTGGATGTTATAACTGGTTTAATTTTTTGGTTCTTTGTTTTCTAAATGAATTTGAGTTTCCAAGTCTCTGTAAAACCTGGGGTCTTTCTTTTGACGAACTTGATTAGTGGTTTTAGGTCCATGTAAAATCTATTTTTGATACTACTCAGTAGTAGGTGTTAGGTTTGTTTTTCCTATGGGGTGTTATTGTAATATCCTTCTTCCTTTGTTTCTGGGTTTCGGGGTCCCTTTAAAACCTATTTTTACCTTAATCTAAAATATAAGATAACTTTCACCATAGAAAGGGACACATATTATTATGTTAAAATTACCTTAAATCTTAAAAATTATGGAGCTACCTATTAGCAAGATAGGACCCACATTTTTCATGACCTTATACATAATATTGCAAAAAATATGTAAATGATCTCATCACCAAATCCAAAATCCACAAAACTCATCTTTTAGATCTTTCCATCATCTTCGATCGACTCATCAAATATAAATTTATACTAAATCCATAAAAATGTGTTTTTAGTGTCACTTACGGTAAATTTATGGGGTTATTAGTCTCTCTTCATGATATTTATGTTAATTCCACTAATATCAATGTTATTGTCAACATGCCTAGTCATCATTCCATTCTAAACACTTGTACTTACCTTAGTAAGCTTAGGGCAATGCGATGATTTAAATCATAAATGAATTATCACATTTATTTTTTTAATTCAATTATTAATAAAAGGTAATTATATCAAATGGACCAATCATTTTCATAAAGCATTTGGCAATATGAAAGAATCATTTATCCATCTACCCACCCTTCATCCACCTTCTAATGACTATCCTTTAATTTTGTACGCTTCTTTCACACTTGTATTAAGTGGGTCAATGTTTTCCCAATAAGATGATAATAGAAGATAATATTCTATCTACTATATCATTTGAGGTCTCATAAATTATGAAAAACATTATACCAAAGTATAATGTGATTGCCTCACTATCTATTTTGTAGCTGAAAAGCTCCATCATTACATGCTTTATAAAACAACTTATGTCATAGTTCATTCTAACCCACTTCATAACTTTTTATCTAAATCCTTTCTCTTTGAACACAAAATTATAAATTGGATGGTTATTTTAATGAAATTTGATCCCCACATTAGCACACATAAAGCTATCAAAGGACAAGTCATTGTTGACCAAATCAAAACATCACTCATACCCACTACCAATCATCTTTAAGATAGTATCCATAATGATAACATCCTCTATATTGAAGGTCTTAATTATGATTTGTCCCTTAAATTTTAATTCCATAAGTTCACTATTGATTTAGAAGTAAGTAATCAAGAAGAGTCCTATGTCATTCCTAATACTATTAAATCTAAAATAGTCATCGAAGAAATTCCTAAAATCATTATCAATTTACACTAAGACACTTGGAACCTTTATTTTGATGGTACAAAATGTTTCCAAGGAGATGGGGTGGGTTTTCTACTCATTATTACTCATGGTAAAATTATCCTTCTAGAAATTTGACTTGCCTTTGATATCACTAATAACATGGCATAATATGAAGCATTAATATTATGCATGAGAGAGGTACTTGAATTAGATATTGTATATCATTCTTTGGGTCACTCTCAACTCGTATAACAATAGTTTAATGGTTATTATAAGTGTAAAAGTGAAAATATTATTAATTATCATCAAATGGCCACTACCCTTGCCAAAGAATTCACTTCTTTTACCATTGAGCTCTTCCCTAGAAATCAAAACTCTATCATTGATTAACTTGCTTTTTTAGCATCCTTATTTCATATGTATCAAGTTATCACTGATTCTACCTTTCTTATTCAAATAAGAAATTTCACATCTTCCATGTAACCACAAGATTCAGTTATTTATCATATTGAGGTTGTCACCATTTGATAGAACCCATGGTAAAAAGGCATTATTCAATTCCTTGAGAATCAAAATTATCCTCAAGATATTATTCCCAAAAAAAATAAAATCATAAACAAGATTTAAAATATGTCTTTCAATGTAACACCCTTTATTATCACAATGTTGAAGGTACCCTACTCTATTGTGTAATGAAAGAAGAGATTCCTCCTCTCCTTAAACAAGCCATTTGTGGAATTTGTAGTGGTAAATGTAGAAGACATACTATAAGATATAAATGATTATGTATGGGATACTTTTAACCTACCCTTGAAAAGGATTCTATCAAATTCTTAAAAAAATGTAGTCTTTACCAACTTCCTAAAAATTTAATCCATTTACCACCACTCAAGCTCCAAAATGTGGAATATCCTTATACATTCTACATGTGGGGATTAGATATCATATGAAAACTACCTAGATCAAAATATGGGCATGTCTTTATCATCACCATATTTATTTTCCCTTTTTTATAATGTTAAGAAATGTTTATAAGTTTGTGACCCCTTATTTTTAGCTTTTGGTTTTTCTTCTTTTATAGATAAAACTTACACAACAAACTCTATCATCATGTTTCCATACAATTAATTTCATTATTATGTTAAGGAATAATACCTAGCTATCATTATATCCCTTTTTTACCTTTGTCACATTTTTTAGGATTTTAATTCATTCAAATTGTTTCATGTTCATTCCCCTTGATTTAATTTTATTCCATTTCACTTTGTATAAACCAAGGTCAAAGTCAACATATCACTTATTTCACATGAATTAACAAGACTCTTAGACACAATTCTCTCTAAGTTATATCTTATATACTAAGGTTTCAAATGATAGTCATATTTAGCACCCATGTTTGGCTCTCTAAATCTATATGGAGGAGGAATACAAAAATCCATCAAAATTTAAAATCTAAATCACTTGAAACAAAAGACAATGATCAAAAGGTAACATACAAAGTCAAAATTAAAAATCACACCAAAAGACATGATTAATAACACATCTCCTACCTCCAATTAAAACTCAAATTCCATAATTGGCCTCATTATAGAGCTGAGATCTATTAGGGTATAATAGATGAGGAGATTATAATAGGAGAATTCAAAATAATCTATGGGGATACCTAATTTCTCATGCTAATACCCAATCTTCATGATAGACCAATGGTTCTATAAGGGGACTTGAGGAATGGGGAAGATGTTGTGGGAAGGTAGGTCCATTTTAATTTTCATGCACATAACCTTCATGGTGTGATATTCATACTTCATTTTGTGACCCAAGATTTGTTTGGTTAGGAAAATTTCTTTATATTCCTTAATATCAATAGTCTTATTGTTTTGAAAAACCTAATTTAAGTGTCTTGACCTTGATAAAGAGTTTCTCTACCTTGTTTTTTCCTTATTTTTCCCCTCCAGCCATTTATTTATCCCCTTGATAGGAAAGTTCTATTCTAAATATGTTTTCCCCCTTCTATATTCCCTCTTATTCACATATTAAAAACATGATATAACTACTTTATTTCAATTTTATCTATTTTTAGAACAAAAAAATATGCTCGAGCAACTCTGTACTAACTTATTTACAACATTGCTTTAAATTTATAGAATTGCCTTGATTTATTGGAAATTTTTTCCATTATTATACTTCATTTTTTTAGACAATTGCATCTATTTCTATTTTTTAGTAATTTTTCTATTATCGAGTTAGGTTGATCTTTTACTTCTCACTCCCCAATGTTGTTTTCCCTTTTATGTACTTTTTACATTAATGATTGAGTAAGGATTCTTACTAATTACTCATTAACATTTTTTACCATTGATTTCCCATCTTTGTCTAAGTAAGGATTGTTATTACATTTACATTGATGTTTGATTACCATTTTTACTTGTATCATTGGTTTGATTTAGTTTGTTTGCATTTCTTAATTAAGGTTTACTCATTTGAGTTTTTCAGTCATTTAATAGCCTTTGTTTTTTAATTACCTGATTTACTTTAAATTTTTGACTTGGTCATTTGGTAAAAAATTAACATTTTTCATCCTAGCTTATCATATTTCTATGTACCTCATGCCTACACCACATCAATTATCTTAACTTTCTTGCATTTATTTATTTTTACTCTTTAGTTTGTGTCCTTGGGTTTATCCAAAGCAGTCTCTGCACCCTCCACAATAAAAAATACAAACACAATAAACAACCATATAGTGATAAAGGCAAGTCAAGGTATTCATAAATTACTTTTATTTTTCAATTATTTCCCTTTTAATCATTCTATGCTTTAAAATACTACAATTTATTCAGCTTCAACATTCTGTGTTGATATGTTCATTTATTTAAGCAACATCCTTTATTTCACCTAAGTGATGTGTGATGAGATTAAAGTGGGGAATATGTATACATATAAAAATTTCAAAATTTATTAATTATCAATGCTTTCTTTACTACAATAACTTTTTGAGTCTCAATCTCTCTGAGTGCATGCATTAAAGAGTGCACTGAGAAAGGAGTGGGAGAACCATTGGTACTTCATAGGATTTTTGTCCCCTACACTACCACTTAATATCTACAAAACCTTCTCCCATATAATTACCTAAGACTTGCCTCAACTCTTGCACACTCCTCCATTTATTTCATCAACTCCATTAGCACCTACCTAAGGCTAAAATCCTTTTTCATGGTTTGTATTGCATTTCTAACCTAGATTGACCCTATATCCTAATTACTAAGAATAAATTATGAGTGTAGGTTAGCTCTGGCTGACCTAGATTAGGATCTAAATTATTTTTATTAATTAATATTATAGAGTCAATTGGGATGACCCTATTAGCTAAAATTTTAGAAAGGTTTAGGGTTATATTCAACTATATATACACATTCATTTCACCATTTCAAGTTAATTATTAATTTATATTATTTTAAAATCTAATATTCCACCATTATATTTGAGGAGTTATTTCTTAGGGTTTATACTTGGAGAATAATCTTGTCTTGTAGAAAAGTAATAGATGCTTAGGCCTTTCTTAGTGATCCTTACAAATTCAAAAAACCTCTTATGAATCACCTTTGGCCAAGGGAGATATTCAGTCTCAATAGGTTCATATTTAAGTTATCTCTAACTCTACTCCTCTATTTTAGTAGATATAAGTAGTATAATTAATTTCTTTTGAATATATTTCTGTCTCCATGCATTCGGGTTTTACCTATACATAGCTTAATTAGGATTCTATGCATGTATACTTTTTATGTTTACTACCCCCACTTTGTTCCATAATATTTGGTGAGGACTAGATTAGATTTTAATTTAATTAAATATACTTCATGAATATGAAAAAATTAGAACTAGTTAGGGTTATTACTTGTTGTTGCTTGACTAGAGGCTTTGGAATCCTCTCTAGTGATATTATTATGGTAATATATCCCTTGGTTAGGTTTAATAGATTCATCTTGGTCATGACCTCAACTATAAAATGTATCAACAATCAAAAGTTTAAGTATGATTTATCTTCTCTAAGATAGGACTAATTAATAGATCAATTATATTTCCATTTGTATACTTAGTCTACCCCATCCATATGTATTGATGTCATATCATATTATAATGTAAATTCATGTGTCACTATGCAAGAAATGAGTAACTAACAAGGCACATGTAAATAATATAGCTAGATCAACATGATACAAATGTCATAGAAAAATATAACCTATAATATTGAAACATATGGAAAAAACTTCCCCTATCATTAACATGAACACTAGGTATAGGGAAAACCAACATCTATATGTCCATTTATAGCATGTATGTATTGCATAGCTCTAAAATATAATGAAATGTATGTATGTAAAACATATGCCATATAATAAATTTGTGTTGGAATTATCTACTGAGATGGGGTGAATCAATTGCACAATGTATATTGAATTTCATTCATCATTCTAATAAGCATTCATACATATAAGATTAATGCATAAGCAAGAAACCACACAAACATATCACAAGACAACACATTAGATTATGTCAAAAAAATTCATGGGGGATAAAATCCACTAAACCATGCATATGTAATACTATCCTATAATTTCAAGATCTAAGGTTTAGTGAACTATCTGCTTCACAAGGAACTCTAACCCCTACCTAGTTGAGCACCCACCCAACTAGTCTTCTACAAGCTCCAACTTGCAAGGAGGTTCCAACCCCCTTAGGAAACCAAGAACCAACTCAAATAAATTGAATATCTGATAATATTTGAAAAAAAAATTATAATTCAAAAGATGATAACCTCCTTTATTTTCACTCTTCACCCTTCAATCTCACTCAAACAACCTCTAAGGCTAATTCACTCAATATGCCTCTTTTAGGCTCATTAGGTCTATTGACCTATGTGTCCAGCTAAATAAACTTGGATATATATGAATGAATTATCATCTTCACCATATTATATTACTAAAATACCTAATACTTATTTTTCAAAGGCTCTCTCCTTCACTTGTATTCTCTTTCTTTTTAGCTAGCTCAAATAGGCCAATTAAGCCTTATCTTTATACCACACACTTCATCTAACTCATATTTGTTGGAATAGATAATTAACAAAATTATAAAATACTTAAAATAGGTCCATAAATATGTTAAATATGATAACCAAACACTCGATATGTTGGTTATAACCCATAGAGACTAAAACTCAAATAGGCTTATTAAAGATCTGATGGAATTAGCCCTTCACACCCACATGTTACACTTGTGACCTTTTGGACCAAATTTAGCTTGCACCAAAAAATTAACATATCAAAAATTAATATAATATACCCTTTATAACTCCCACATATTTCCACAACATATATAATTCCAACTCATCACTTAAACTAAGCCATTTAGCCTACTCACCATTAGTCCTTAAAATACATAAAAGTTTGCCTCTTAGAACTGAAGCACATAGTAAAATTTTTCATAAAAAACACTAAAAAAATTTAATTAATGTATTAAAAATTACTAAAAAAATATCACAAAATCAATTTTACATCATCACATAGGCTCTAAATACCCAAAACCACCTCTATGACATGACCACTTAGAGTGGTCAAACATAGTCAAAGTACAGTCAAACAACTTTGACATTTCACACTTGATTAGGGACAAACCAAGTCTATAAAATAATTATTATGAATATTTGAGACTTATATAATAACTCCATGATAATTATATCATTAAAATATTGGTATAAAACCCCAAACTCACTTATATAATATGGTCACTCAAACTGTTTGTAGCCTTCAAAAACATAGTCATGAGCAAGTTCTTGTTTAACACCTACAAGACTGATTCAAAGACATATAATGCATAAAAATAGATTATATATATATATATATATATATATATATATATATATATATATATATATATATATATATATATATATATATATCACTATAAATTATATATATCACATGTTCTAAAGTTACTCATTGGTCTTATAGACCAATCTCTCATCCCATTTTGACACAATGCTAACACAACTAGATAAGTATTTTTCAATTTCATGGTTCAATCACTTAACCTATCTCTCCAAATCCCATAAAGTGTTAAAAATTTAAATAAATACCAAAAAACAACAAAATATTAATTTTATTCATCACATCTTGTCATAAGTATTCAAACTCTCCACTTCTATGGCACACCTAGAACTGTCAATTTGTCACAAGCATATAGTCATGGTAAACATGACTTAGAACATTTTTGGAATACTTTTATTAAACATATAGTGAATTAATTATATACTTATAAAAATTCATATAAAATCCAATCACAATGATATGTAGGTCTAATAGCACATAAGGAACATATAGATCATTCTATGGGACATACACCTTCACTGTCTTAAATTACATAAATAAGTTACTTTGATTACACCTTTTTATCTATGGATGAGCATAACCAATACAAATACATATATATATATATATATATATATATATATATATATATATATATATATATATATATTAAAATTATGAATGGATATTAAAAAAATATCCCATACCATTTTATCCATCCATAGTCACCTAAAACTCATCCCTAAATGGATTCTCACTCTGCCTAGTTATTTCTCATTATATTCACTATCTAGCATTTTAGCAATCAGTCTACTTAGTTGAAAAAAAAATATTGAAATATAGGATTAAAATTTAAAAAATAAATCCATGTAAATCAATAATTAGTTTTTACCTTCATCCACCAATTATTTGTATGCGTTGATTCAATCAACCCTACCTATAACATCAATTTCTTTAGAAACAAGCCTTTTTATATACCTTTTGCTCACTACCCTAACACACCACTACCACTTGGATATTCATGGAGTAGTCATAAATACATAAAATAATTAAAAAATATTTTTCAATCCATTATGGGTCATTATCAACAAGTTTTATCTAATTGGGTCACTACAAAGGTTTAGAGAGGGTTTAAGACTAGTTTGCATTCTTAACGATTGCTCATAAAGATATATACCTAAAATCAATAAAAATTTCTTATAAAACCTTATTAGGACCATATTTAATCTCTACAAAAGTTATTAGGTCAACACACAAAGTCTTCACATTCCAATGAGCATAGAAATTTTCTTCTTGAGCTTGGAAACCTTCAATTTGCATGCAAAAGAGACCTTCCAACATTGTTTCTTGCTTTTTCTTCCTCCTCATAACCTAAAACTTTGTAAAAACATTTTAAAAACATTTTAAAACATAATTACATGCTTACATGTGTTATATCACATTCAAAACTCAACTTTACCCTCCATTTGGACCTTACTAGGTCTCTATGCAAGTTAGGTCTGGAACCACTAGTCAAATGTGGATCTTAAAAGAACTTAAAAACCTATTGTATTTCTATAAAATAATAATACACATTTCATATAACTTAATTACATGATATAAATAATCCATCCATGTTCACACAAGTCACATGATTCTTACCTCAACAATCTTCCAATCTTGTGCCTTCATACTAGGTCTCTTAAACCAAAACTAGACCTCAAGCTTAGACCTTCCTACCACTGTAGATTCTCTTTAACCCTTATTTATATGTTTAAAATATTTAAAAAAATATTATAATCATGGTTATACCAATTATTTTCATAATTTCAAGCTCAGACATAGTTTATATCATCATTTTTATACCTTCAGTCTAATCACATAGACCTACTAGGTATTCTACCTCTTAAAGTCATACTATAAAACATACTTGAGTTGTTCAATGCATCAAATACATGTTCACATATCCTTATTCATCATCTTATGCCTATGTAGATTCATCTCCTAGAGACATCATGATCCTTCTTTCACCAGAATATATATTTCATGCTCAAAGCCTTCTTGTCACTTCATGACATCATCCGTCATCAATCATATGAAAACTCATATACACCATGGCCACCTTCTTGTGATTCCTTTGACATTAAATAAAATTCATAGACATGAAATAGATGACAACTTTGAAAAAATGTATGATAAATAACACATGTTAAAATTTAAAATAGCTATCATGTCATGCCAAAGTCTTTATTATGGATTTTTCTTAATATTTGATTGTTTTTTAATTTTTTTGTTTGTTTATTTATTTATTTTGTTTAAATTTTTATTTATTTATGAGAACCTAACCAGTGATGCACCCAAGGGGATGATCAATGGAGGTTCCTATTTTAGGTGGAAGGATAATATATCATAGATGAGATAAATTTAATAAGTATGGATTAAAACATTATATAGAGTCATGTGGTGTATCATGTCTATCATGCTCAATTATCATGGAATTTAGGATATGATGAGTGGTTGTACAAGGCCAAGGTCTTAGTGGTATCCTTTTTGAAATATTATTTTGTCTCAATGCTTATGTTTATTATATAACATACTAAACTATTTATGGTGCTAACCAAGTATGTGTTGTATGATATGGTGTCCTCTATGGTCTCTAAGTAACTATCTAATGTAATATACATGTAATGACTATCTATATATGGATCATATATGTAACAATTACCCCATATGTTATTTTTGAATATGTGTGTCAACCATATTTGAATAATGATCTTTAATATGTTTACCATGCATATTTGTATAATGATCTTAAATACATGTCACAACAAATCATGGTGGAAGTGGAAGTTTAGGTCATTAAATTTAGGGGATACAAATTTCATACTCTTGGAACTGTAACCAATCTATTTTGGTATATATACTTCAAGCATCAATGTAATGTAGATGGAAATGTGCAAAGTCTCTACATCTTGGGATGTCCTAACAACATGGAAAAGACCCCATTACTTTATATAACTAACAATGTCATGGATAATATGGTAGAGCCTAACTAAAGAGGTAGTACTATGTGTTATCTTGTGATGCTCAATAATGATTTCCCCATTTGATGGATAATTAGGAATTATTGCCATCTTGTGAATCCAATTGCTAATCCTTTTGTATAAAAAATTGATTGAATTTATTTTATCTATTGCTATGAGATAATTTTAACTTTAAATTTTATTTGATATGTATGTTATTGATTTAATTTTTTTATCCTTATTTGTTTAGGAGACACAACTATGACTGCATTATATTGTGCCTTATATTTTATAACTTTTCCTTCTCTAAGATAATTTCTAATTAGAGATCGAATGACCATTGCTTCCAAAATATGAATATACTTGGATATATTGGTCATAGTAGAATGTGGACAAGAATAATATCTTATTATATAAACTTAATCCATATAAGTCCAATGAAACATTTGTTCATTTATATGAATGCACTTAGAAATATTAGTCTGTACTGAATGAGTAGTATATGTAGATGGAGAAGGTGATCTTGTTGATCGAATATCAAATTTTACAAATGTAACAACCCTCATATCCATAAGTTGGGTTGTATTTTGGAATAATTCATAAAAATCATTATCTTGATGTCCATTAATACCCTAATAAATACAAAAGGATTTTCCTTTGATTTTTTTGAGATGTTGAGGAGGATGATAATAGTTAGGCATAAAAATTATTGGCTTCTTATCTAATAATGTTTGTAGAACATTATGTGGTCAATATTTAAAATAATCAAATATAAGTGATTTACTCTTATTAAAAGTAGATTTATTCATATTTAGTACCAATTTGTAAACTAATTATTTATTGTTATTGAGAATGTTAAATTGGCTTTCTATGATTTAAATCTTTGTTTTAGGGGGTTAGATAGTTTCCTTAACTTCCTTATGTGGAAATTTTTCATGTATATTAATGTCTTGATGTGATTTGTTTAGATTTGGATCAGTTATAAAACTATCTTCTAGTGTGAAATTCTTATACAAAATAACTTAAAATGAATCACAAGTGTCATAAAATAACTTTAATTTGAGAGGATAAATGATGTTCTACAAAATCTGTACTATGTTTTTAAATATTTTAGTTGATATATAAATTATTGCATAGAAGTTTTGAATCATTGAATGCAATCACAAATTGGAAATAATTTTACTTTATAGAGATAATGTGAACATTAATATATAATTATCATTCCATTATTTTTAATGTATCAAATTAAAAATGTCACTTCTAATTCAAGATAGAAGTGTATAGACAAACTAGGAAAAGAGTGAAACCAATCCAAAGTTTTTCTAGTTGAACTTTTTGGAAACACTTTTATTAAAATTCAACTTTCATAATATCTATCCATAAAATATATAAAATAGCTGAGATGTAGATAAGGATCACTACTTTAATCAAACATGAGAAATGTAGGCATGACGAAGTTGTAGGGTAATGGTGCATTTAGAATATTACACACAATTAGATTTCCATTTATAGAATTAGAATACACCCAAGAATGATTTAATTTAATTTACAAGGTTAGGTAACATTTTTTATGTTTTAAAGAACCCAAAACATGTATTAAGGATATGAATTCTTGGGAGTGCATGTTAAGATTATTAATAGGTTCATTCAATCATTGAATCTTATTGTTGTAAGTTTCCATAGGTACACTATTATGAATGGGTGAAGGAGGTCTACTTATATATATATATATATATATATATATATATATATATATATATATATATATATATATATATATATATATATATATATATATATATATATATATATATATCATTATCTTATATATATCATTATCTTATATAAACTCACTTTAAATGGATGCATTGTCACATATAATTACATTATCATGATATAAGGTTTGTCACATATTATTTTGATAACAAGCTCAACAAGGAGGTAACTTAACATTGTAAGATTAAAGAAGGAAAAGAATCATCACATGTGTTTGTACCATTTATAATTTATAAAGGGATAAAAGGATTTTTATATTATTTACATTCATTATCCATTTTTAGAGGAAAATAATTTATTTTTAATTTATTTGGCACTTCTAGAGAGAAAATTAATTTCTCTTTCTTCACATTCATTTAAAATTTCTAAAGAGAGAAGGAATTTAAATTTATTCACATTGATTTTCCATTTCAAAAGAGAGAAGGAATTTTAATTTATTTACATTCATTTTACATTTATAAAGAGATAGATGAAATTTTAATTTATTCGCATTCATTTTCCATTCTAAAGGGAGGAAATTTCACTTCCTTCATATTCATTTTCCATTTCTATATAAGGATTATGCATTTGTTTTTTATATTGATTTATGAGATGAAATTTAGTTGCAAATGTTATAAATAAATGGGTTGTATTATGAAGGGAATAATCACTTCTTAGTTTATAAGGTATTATAGAAACATGAATATGTTTATTATTATCTTGCTTATCTTGTTATATTGTATTATTTGAATAAGAATAAAAATATAAAGTATCACAAGGAAATTAGTTTATTTCTTCACTAGTGTATTTATTTTATTCTTCACTATAGTTTTCACTATCATATTGGACCTCTTATTTTTCATCATTATATTTATATCCATAATCATAATTTAATCCTTTACTATTATATTTTTCATGTATATTGTTTTTATTGTTAATCACCACATGTTTGGTTTTTATTCCATTCATTATCATACACATAAATAATGGACCATCTAACCAATAATAAGCCCATAGGATGATAGTATCTAGGAGTTTTTTTTATCGATTGTCTATTCAAGCTTAAACAAGCTATTGTAATAAAGGTAAAGATTAAAGCATGGATAAAAATAAATAACTAACCATCCTAAGAGAAACATTAGGTATTTTTTGAGTAAAAAATAGATTTTTCTATAAAAATCAATAAATAGACAAAACCCATAAATTAATTTAAAACTAGAAACACCATTCATCCTCTAATGATGAATTTATTAAAAATAGTAAATTCTAAATTCCAAAAAATCTATTAAAAATATTTTAATGAACAAAACTAGGTTTTTCATTCACTTAGTAAAAATAGAAAAAAAGTTAGAGAATTTGAAAAATAGATCTTTTTTGATCCAATATCAGTTAATCAAGGAATATACCTAATAGAGAAAACCCTACTAGGAGATGCGTGTGAAACCCTAGGGGAAAAGATAAAATATTCTCATTTGTCCACAATAAATTATAAATTAGGTCATAAAATAAAACCCTAAGGCTAAAATATTGAACCCTAGAAGGATGATTTTAGTATCTACATGTGATTCATTTCTAGTAGTGGATGTATGGGTTGTCTTTATTTATTGTAGATGATATAAAGAATCATGTGAGTATGTTATATTAGAAGAGTCCCATGTTGACACACTTGTATTGAGATCTATATCATTTTAATTGAGATAATTATAGCAAAGGATTTGGGTCAGAGACCTTGCTACAAGTAAGGGCATATGAGCACATATAAATTGTTCACCCATTAGGTGTGTCACATGTAGAGTGGGCACATATATAGATGTATGGATGAATATGGATTGGTATCTCACACATTAATGGATGGAATATGATGGAATAATGGGTATTAATTCATCAATTTACCTCTAATTCAATTATTTAGAGGCCCTATCATATAATTAAAGGGTGGATAAAAGATGTCATATAGTTATGGTAGATTAGCAAAAATTTTAGGTCCTATGATATATTTCTTAGGATGTTTTATAATTTTATATATAAGTGTGTTTTGAGGTAGTTTAGTGTGATGCATAACATTCCCCAACACACTAGACTTGGACATGCACTCATAGAGATAACCAATGTCCTGGAAAAAATGTCAAGCGAGTGTTAAGAATTTGGTACTAATTTATACATGAGAGGTGGATCTTACAACTATTATTTTAAATGTATATGATGAAGGGTGCACCTATAAGTAAACACAATCATGGTGATAGTCTCTTTGTGCCCTAATATTTATTTTTGTAGATAGGTAGCCATAACTAATGTAAAAAATCAAACCAATGCATAGATGGGAAAAGTTAAAGGAGAGGGACATGTAGTTGAATAAGTTAGTGACCCAATATTATAGAAAGGTAGGTATTTATATATATATATATATATATATATATATATATATATATATATATATATATATATGGATTATTCATTATCTTATCTGATTTTCATTATCAATCACTAATGCTTTATAACTTTCATGTGGTTTGAAAAAGATGAGTATTGAAATACTATTATTGAGGCACCGATTTAAGTACTTACAAGGCATATTCTTAGTGATACATTACTTGGTGGGATATTAAAAATATTATATGACATAGCTAAAATTCATATGCCTCTTTTTTATCATGTTATAATTCATACTATTGTATATATGGCCATTTTTAGTGAGAGAGATGAGTTGAGGGAATAATTAGTGAGCCTGTAGAATCTCCCAACAATTGGTGGTCTAGATAAAAGTTAGAATGTATTTAAATAGTATGTATAGATATAAAGTGAATAATAAAAGGTTTTTTTAGCTATTGAATCTAGGCTAACCATTTGTGAGGATCGCTAGCAATATAGTTGGTTTTGATCACAACTATGGCATGATGATATTGGAACATCCTTGTTAAGGGCCCCTAGGCTTATAGATTTAGGTAAGGGTATTGATGTATAGGGTCAGGGGAATTTAACCCCATTATTGAGTGATGACTTTTTTGTTATGTATTTGAGATACTTTATTGTCATATTAAACACATATTTTTATATATGATAGTTGATTATGATTTAAATGTGCCTATTATGGATTTTAGGTATGTGATTATGTCTTGCATTATTTCACTATTTATGTGTTGATTATTATTTTAAATGATAAGGTGTGTGGATGTGACACATTAATTATGTAAAATTAAATCATAACACATGACTCTGAATAAAACTAACTAATGTTTTCATTACAATCAGACACATCAATTATATGGATATTTTGACCAACCATTTGGGTATAAAAGTTATGAATTATATTGATCCTCATGTGTAACCAAATTTAATGGCACTATAATATTGGAAATACTTTCAGTTTTATTTTCATTATGTATCTTTCCACTTATTATAGCTTGAGATTGGATTATTTTTTGTTTTTTTGTATCCACACTTGTGTGCTATGAGATGTAATAATACTATTAGTAAGAGTAGTCATTGTGTTTGTTTTATCTCTTAAATATGTAAGAAATTAAAATTAGAAATTGAATGATATATCATATTATCCAATTTTATTTTCTTTTTTTGTAACCATGATTGTCCCAATATTGCATTACATTGTGTAATAGTATGCTTCATATATAAAATTGTATCCATTTTATTAAGACTAAGAATAATTAGTATAGTAACATGAACTATCACATATTAATATGTAGTCATATGTTTCAAGTGACATTAATCATATCCAAATTCCTTAAAAATCCCAATAGTGAATGCATTTCATTATACCTTATCATACACAACTATATTTTTTTTATGTTCAACAACTATAATAGAATGAATGTCCATTAGCTCCTTTGTAGAAATGACTTATAAAAGATCAATATTTTTAAAATATTAATTAGGAAAGGATATTCTCTTAGTTTTCCCTTTTATAAAATATCAATTAACCATTTATTCCTTTGTAGGAATGTCATAGGTGTTAGTACCCAAAATTGCACTGAAGCAATTGATCCCTTATTAAGCATAGATGCCTAATTTTTTTATCCCACTTCATGTTTCCAATTGTTCATCATAGGTCAAGTTGAATTCATGTATCAACACCTTAAGATCCTTGTTCCAATTGCCCTGGCTTAAGCCTTTTGATTTAAATTCAAATTGGCAAGACCAATTTAAGTGGGAACACTTTTAATATGTCAAGGGCTTATTTTAGATTTCATTATAAGGTTGGGTCATGTTTATTTACATTACTAAACCTTAGTATAAAATTCATGTTTTATCCCTTTTTATTTACCGTAGCCCTTGGTCCCTTTTTATCTATTAGTGTGGTCTAAATAATTTGTGGTCCCTTTATTATAAATTAAGCTTTATCTGAAATCCTATGTCATATTTATTTATGCACCCAAGGACTTTAGGCTAAGTATTTTTATTAAGTTATTTATTCCATGAACTCTAACTTAGTCATTTTCATGATAATCTTGATCTAATCACAACTGACCTTGTAGATCATAATCCAATGATGCACATTCACTCAGGAAAAGGAGATTGAATTGTGCATTAGAAAAAATAAAATATCAAAAGTTCCAATATCCCCACAAGAGTGACAAGTGTCACCATCTTAATGGGGTTCCTAGTGATAAAATGACAATCATGGGTCAAAAAGTTAAAGAACCTATGGAGGAACACAAAGAGGACAAGTGTTGAAATTTTGATGAGCGATCAAACAAATCAATAGTTTGTTATTGATCATACATCTAGCAAATCAATAGTGTGAGATGGGGGTGGAATTTTTAGTATAGATAAAAGGAAATGTAGAATTGGATCAGTTATTTTAATTATGCATTTTATAAGTTTGACTATAAAGCATCTCATAGTTGAAGGATCACATAAAATCAATATTTTGGATGTCAAGAACATTTTTTGTAAATTTGGTGCCTTCATGATTTTTATATCTCAAGATGAAACCCTTTAAATTTGAATAAGTAGTGTGATGGTCATATGGATGTCATTGATGGTCACACAAATGTTAAATTTAAACTCAATAATTATCCATTGAGGCTTATGTTTGATGCTCATGTAGACGTCAATGATATTCACATAGACATCAAATGATGGTCATGCATATGTCAAATTTAAATTCAATAATTATCCATTAGGGATTAAATTTTATGGTTGCATGAGTGTCAATGATAGTCACTCAAATGTAAAATGATATTCATGTGAATTTCAAATTTAATCTTGATAAATATCCATTAGGGATTAAATTTTATGGTCATGTAGATGCTAATTACATTCATGTGAACATCAAATTATGGACACATAGACAACAAATTTAATCCATGGTTTTGGATCCAAATAAACCAAAGATCAATAGTTTATGGTGATATATTCAAGGATAATCAAATGGCATGAAATGAAAGAAGGCAATTATATGGGGTAAAAATACATGTGAAAAGACATTATTGTCTAGTCATAAGGAAATAGATAATGGCCATGAAGATAATACTAATGGTCATAGATTGATAGTTAAACTTCCAAATATTGGATGGAGTCTTGATCCAAGTGGAAATGGTGAGACAATTGAGGACATAGTCATTCCAACAAGTAGAGTGTCTTCTAGTATCATATGTGACAAACACAATACAAGTGATAGGATAACAAAAGTAAAGATAAAAGCTTCTCATGTCATTATTGTGACAAAGGTTAATACTAATTGTAGCATAGAAATAAAGTTAAAGATGGTTTCATAGAAGGTGAGGATGGAGACAGGTCATCTATTGGTATTCCAAGTGAAGATCATAGTGGAATTGCTGAAAATTTTGAGAAAACATCCAAAACAATTCTATCATTAGCATCTGGTAAAGAGAATAATCTAACAAAGGGTTTGATTGATGGAGAAATGGTTAAGATAGGTGAAAATTTTCAAACAAAAATAGTTTTAATGAATAACTTTCCACACATTTCTAAATTATCTGATGATGGGGGAATGAAGCTACTAGCAAATGTTGTAAATTTGTGAGAGGGGCCAGGATTTACCCAAATAGGTCAAAGGTTGAAAATAATTCATTTATGTATTAAAAAGTAGATAATGTGAAGGAAATCCTAAAAAGGCAAATATGTGAAAATTACAAAGTTTACAAGGTGTAAAGGTGCAAAATGCAAAATTTGAAAAGGCAAGTTGGATCCAAAGGGGTAAAGGGGTCAAGTAAACCTAGGTATTTCATTTTCTCATGTTTTTATCATTTAAGCCCCTTTAATAGTAGAGATACTATAGGTTTTGAAAAATCAAGGTGGGCCACTCCAAGGAAGATCATTTAAGTGGGCATGGATCTATAATATTCCCAAGCCATCATTACAAGAGTATGTTTTTTCATGGCATGCATGAGAGGGAGGAAAGTTATCCAAAAGTTTCTAGTTGTCTAAGAAAGTGATCAAGAAGATCCTTAAGTAGTTACACATAAAGATAAAGTTTGTTTGGCCTTCATCATGAATATCCTCCTTCCAACTCATATGAAAGGCATTTCCAGCTGATAAATCAAAATATTTACTTCAAGTCTTCATCATTTCTAATAGAGTTAGTTATAATAGTGATTTTACTTATAGTTTTAGATTAAGGTAAAAGTAGGTTTTGAAGGGGCCCCAAAACCCTTTACATCAAAAGAGAGATAAACCTTTAAGCACAACCAGGTTTCTAAAAAGAAACGTGAAACCAGAAAAAGTAAAACCAGGTTAAATAGGAACCTAAAAACAGCAAAAAAGACCAGATGTAATAGTTGACAAAACACAGAACAGAATGCCAACAGACAGGATCAACATCCTACAAAACCTCCCATACAAATGAGATTTTTTTTTTACACGATCGAAGATTCATATCTAGAGGGGGGACCAAAGGCTTAGACTTCTTCCTCTTAACTGTTGTCCATCCATCCTCTACCTTAGCTGCCTTAGTAATCCATGCCTCAGAAGACAATGATCCATGAAGCCCAGGGGACACAGATGCCTCAGTATAATCCTTATGAAAACCAGCCAAAGATTGAATCCTAGAAAGTTCCTCCAAAATAGGGGAAGAGACCAAAGCCTCCTCAATAATTGGCTCAGAAAGATCACCAATCTCGATCACCACAGGACCTTCAATAGAATCTTTCCCCAGCGAATCCTCCTCAACCATTAGCTCGAAATGGATACTACCTTAATTCATGGGATCAGATGGAGCTTCCATAGGTTGTTTAGCTAAGTAATGTTTGGATGAAACCTCAGCCCACCAAGAAGGTGTTCATCTAGATTTTGATTCCCTAGCCGTGCAATGAGCAGCAATATGACCCATCAGGTGGCACTTTCTACACCAAAAAGTTAAGCCCTTGAAATCCAACATTTGTGTCCAAGTACCCCTTGGGGAATCTAGACAAATCTCCTTAGGAAGGCCCTTAGAAACATCCACCTCAACCATTAAGCGTGTGCAGGTTGAATGGTAACAATCCAAAGTATTTTCATCCATAAATAAAAAATCTCCTATAGCATTTTCGATGGTTTTAAAAATTGATTCATGCCAAAGATGTATTGGTAGATTAGGGAGCTGAACCAAGATAGGGATCTTGTTAAAGGTTTTTGTAAGAGGATTAAAATCCATATTCCACTGTTTGGCCATGAGAGGATATTTGCCCTGGCATAAAAAGTTATTGTTGCACAAGATTATCCTCTTGTCCTCGGAGCTTTGGAAGAAAGCTATAAAGAAACCTTTAATGCATGGGAAGATTTTGACATTTTCTTTAATAAGTGGCAACTAGGTCCTAGAGATCTAGCCATGTAGATCTGCGAGAGAGGGCCAAAAGCCATAGAAATGAAAAATAGCAGCCTGAGAAGATAGATCTTCTACTCGTTTAAAGATTTCATCAACTATTTCAAGATTTAGAGTTACCCTAACAGGTTTTATAGCTCTTACAGGTGAAACATGAGAAAACCGAAATGATGCATGAGGAAGAGCATCATGTAATCCAGCTTCAAAAGTAGCCACATCAGCAAAATTTTATCCCCTGGAGCCTAGGCCTGAACTATGAATAGGAGAACCTTTAGTAAAATGCATAGCTGGGATAGAGCCCCCATCCACTAAAGAAATCATAATAGGGGTGATCTGAACCCTTCCCCCACACACAGAGGGTGACCCTCCCATAGCGTTAACCGTATCCACGCCTACCTCTGATTCTACGGCTATCGGCTTTAAATTTTGAGGTCACATGCATGCGAGATCCAGAGTAGCTATCTACATGATGCAATTGTTATCTCCTATACAATATGTGATTTTACTTATAGTTACATGAATATTCAAGGCATAACAAATGATTTTTTCTAGATAAGAACATCTTGGTGGGACTTTGGCAATTACAGGTTATAACCCTCACTCCTAGATTTGAAATGAATAGTGAAAAATGTATAAATAGAGGGATTATACTTTATTAAAAATGTTGGTAATTGTGGTGGTTCTTATTCATCTTTGTTTCTCTCCAAGTCTAGGCTCTTCAAAGTTTTTTGTGATCCATTATTGTGTGTAGATCTTGTTTCTCTTGCTAAGGTTGTTGTAGTTGTACAACCATTAGCAATATTTGAGAGCATGTTTATGTCTCCCTTGTCAAAAATGGAAAACTAACCATGCTTGTCCCCTTGGCATCATTTTAAAAAACTAATGTATGTAAGGTTTCTTTTCAAGTTAATGAAAATGCTTGTGGTTCTTTGTTAATTTCCTATTGATGAAGTGTTATAATATGTTTTACAAGTTCTAATGATTGGATATTTGGGTTATGTTCATTATTGGTTTTAATTTTGAGCATGGATATAGGCTATAAATCCTTTTATATAGTTTAACTTGGAATTATGTTATTGAATAACCTTTCAAGGCAACTTAGGTCTATGGATTTGACAACAGAAAGTGTTTTGAAATTTTAGTTGTAGTATATGCTCTTAGGTTTTAGGGATCATTTGGTAGTTCCCATTAACTCATATTTGAGTCTTTTATACATATTTTCAAAGGATAATGTCATGAATATTTAAAGATACCCTATTATTTTTAAAATATCTAGCATACCACCATGTCTTTGCTCTTTATAATTAACAAATTGTCCTACCCTACAAATGATATCATCATCATTATATATCATAAGTGTTATTTTATTGCAAATGCATAATATCTTACTTAGATAATATGTATTTACATCTTGTGTTTTAAATCTTAGCATTACAATATTTCTTTCAGCCCTAATTTTGATAAATATTTAGGATAAAGGTTGTAAGTAATCTTATATCTATCTTTAGTAGCTTATATCTAGCCTAGAACATTTTATTATTCCGTGTGACAAGCCTTCTTGGGCGGAGTGAAAAAGTTTGGTTGTGATCTACTCATATTTTTATAGCCTTGTGCCAATAATCCCTATGGAGGTTGAATTGCATAATCTCTCCATGTGAGCAAGATACCCCTTACATCCTCTCAACTTGATTCAAACAAATCTAGAAATACTAGAGAGCTCATGATACCCTTTTTTGGTTCCTCTCAATCATTTTCTACTTGGGTCCATTCTAGATGCCAAACCCTTCCCTAGATACAATGACATACTAGTAGGTTTTTTATCTTTGTTTAGCATTTTAGTCAAGTGTACAAGGCTATGTGTATGAGGTGTATGACTAGTAACCAACATGCTTCTAGCACATTACTAGGGACATAGAAATTCTTATCACTTATGTTGTTAGGGACTCTTGTATAGAGTTGTAAGTATTTCATGTTGTGAAGTTATCTATTGTTATTTACTATATTTAGACTATGTTGGACATCAACATCACATCAATCCACTGGGGATGTGTCAGGAATTAAGATATTTGAGAAATTAAGTTTTGTTACATTTATTACAAAGAGCTATTAAAGTTGCATGTTGGAAGGTGTCTTTCCCCTTTTGAACATAATTTTGGAAATTTTAGTGTCTTTACTTTAGATCTCATTAAGATTTATCAAGTTTAATTTCATCATGTATCACAATAGTTTGTCAATTGTTATATCCTATAAATTTGATACTAGTGGTGACTCCAATCTTATCATTTGGTTTCAAGGAAAATTAGTGCCTAGTTTGAATATCTTTGTTAACCTTCATCTTTGAGTATTTTATTTTTTTCAAAGTTGGAAGGATTGAGGTCATCCTTCAAAAGTGAATCATTCAAACAACTTGTCCCACTCCTATGTTTGATTATAAGATGAAGGAGACAAATTTGGAGGATAATAAAGGAGCATAATACAGCTACAAAAGATTACTTAGACTATCAAGATTTTGATAATATTGAATGTTTTATTGAGATCCCCATTGTTGAGGACTATCATATCTCTGCTAGTAAATCTAAAACTTATAGTCCAATTTATTATCTAGCTCCTTCTCAACTAGCTAAATCACCTCCAAGGTGTGAACCACAAAGTCTACCTCATTCACCCCCTTACATCTCTTTGTCATTAATTCTTGAACCTCCCATTAAACTAATAATGAGGCATAGGGACCAAGATAAGAATGAATGTCCTACATTATACTTTCCTAAATTTAGGTTTATAAATTTTTATGACATGGAAGGTTATCCTAATGAAGTCCGAAATAAAGTAAGGAAATGTCTTCCAAAGTTTCAAGGGAACAATGTAGTGAGTGGTGATAAACACTTGAGGGATTTTCAAAATATTATTGAAGATTATGAGTTTGAGCATGAGGATGTGTTTATTAATTTGTTTTTTCACACATTAGAAACAGATGCACGAGATTGGTTCAACTCTCTTCCCCATGGGTGTATTGATTCATGGAAATAGATGAATAATGTGTTCATAATTCAATATGGTGATAAAATTGATTTGACATTTCTTTTGGATGAGTTTTAAAACATTAAGAAGAACCCCAATGATTGTGTTTAGGACTTAAATACATATTTTAAGAAAACTATGATGCAACTACCCAAAAACATTAAGCTCAGTGATACAACATGCTTGATAAAGTATTATGATGCCTTTGACAAGAAGGTTGCATACTACTTGAGGGACAAGTATCCCATAAACCTATGATTGAAATTAAATATGGATATCCAAACTAAAAATAACATAAAGGATGTGGGAAATCCCATGAGTAAATGAGATGATGTAAATTTGATCAATCCAAAAAAGACAAAGTCCACAAAGATAGCCAACCTTGAGGAGACTATTAAAACTTTAGCCTCTAGTATCAAATAAATGCTATAAAAGTTGGATAGAGATATAAAGGGGATCCCTTATGTTTCTACCAGTCAAGAGATCACTCAAAATATGAGTCAATCATAATGAAGGCATAATTTCCACCATCATGATAATGATAGAGGGAAGAGGCCTTCATGAGATGAAAAAATAGAAAGAAATCAGAACAAAGGGGATAGGAAAGAAGTACTTGATCAGTTAATCTCCAAGGTGAATGTGATATGTTATGACATTGATATTTATTGGTGTGGTCATATAAAATTAAAACTTGGGTAATTTGAGTGTGGCTAATGATGCCCATTCTATAGGTTCATCTGTCTTTCTCTCATGACCCTCATAGGCATGTTTTCACTAGTTCCCAATCATCCATAACCTTCAATACTAAACCCTTACAGCCCTAGATTACTCTTTCCATGATTAATCCATCCCCCTAGGTCCCATCAACCATGGATAACAATGACCAAACTTGGACTATAGATCTAAAACCTAGGGTGTCTTATTTTTGGTGCTATTGTCCAAGTGCATTTTGTCTTCTAATGGTCACATTCTTCTGAATACTTATCCTAATTCATGTCATCCTAATGTGAATTAATTTAACCCAAGATCATTAAATAACCTAGAAAAGGCCATTCAAAGTCCATTTAGAAGGGTTGACACTTATTTACAAGAGAGAATCAAGAATGCAAGCAAGACCACTCACGCAATTTTTCATATTCTCTCTATATAACCATCCAATAGTATTTCAAGCTTATTCAAACCTTTATACCAGTCCTTAATCATTCCAAGTACACCTATTTTCATATTTACTTGTATTTTCATCACACTATTACACCAAACACTTCAATGGAAAAATACATATAACTTGATCCCTCTTCAGAGTATTAATATGTAGGTAGCGTGACCACACATGGGGTGTGAAGTACATCCAATGTATCCTTTAAAAAATAACCCTTCCTCTCCTTTCTCCAAATTTTACATTCAAAATCAAGCACAATGATGATCTAAGATATTAAATAATAAATTAGGTACACATTTTTCTCCATAAAATTTTAGGCTTCTATATTTCATATTCAAGGTCACAGAAACCTAATGCACAAAACCTAGAAAGCTTAGATCACCAGGAAAACAACATCGAGATAGGACTAAAACATCAGAACCCAGGATGTCCTACTTTTGGTGTTCCTATCTAATCAAGAAATGAAATATAAATTCCTTTTTTTATAGTCTTCCAAGCTTGTACACATATTTCTAGACCCTGTCTCAGTTAGATCAACACAAAATTAGATAAGTTTAAGTTTTTCTCTCTCACTACTATTTTTAGAAAATCCTTAACTATATTCAAATTTCATAAATTAGTATCCTAATTATTATATATTATCTACTAATTTTATTTACTCATACACATTTATTATTCAAGAATTAAACATCTAATTTCCCAAAAAATAATAAAGCAATTGATGAACCCAACTTACATTGAATTTTGCATAATAACCCATACATAATAAACAAGAGTAATATAAAAGTCCCATAAAAGGTAAAATTCAATTATAAAAAGAATCAAAATCAACCAAATGTCAATGCAAATTCAAATCCCCCTTAGCATGTGGTTTTATTATCACCTCCTTGACGTGTATTTACCAATCTACCAGTTTCTCTAGCTAGAGTTTTACATTATTTATTGGAATATAACATCATCACTCTCCCTCCTATTCAATAAGTTGACCCAGAAAAGCCTCTTCTATAGGGATATGATCAACATGCATTTTGTGATTTTCATAGGGCACAAGGCCATACTACAAATAGATGCATTAGTTTCAAACATAAGATAATCACTTGATAGATGTCAACCTACTTGATCTTGGAACTTTAGTTAAGCCTCCATAGGCAAAGATAACACAAGATAAAGCTTTGAAAATCTTCTTAGATCCATTTCCAAAACATTATAAACAAGATAAAGGGGACACATCATGTGTTCACCACATATACCATGCACATCCTCCATTAGTTACATACCAGGCAACTTCAGTTGAGTCACATCCTTTGAGATTTATGATAGTTGTGTATGAGTCTAGGGTTCTAACTAGACCTCAAATATCCTTCTTAGATTAGGATATTATTAAGGATAATCTAGATTATAATTCACTCTTTATCAGAGCATATATTCATAATCAACCCTTTCATAGTGTTCTCATCGATAATGGTTCCAGTGTCAACATGTGCACCATTACATTATTATAGCATTTGGGATAATCAGAGTAGGATATCACTATGATAGATAAAATTATTAGTGGATTTAGTGGGCACATACAGAGTTCATTGGGTGAGTTTTACTTCCTATATAAATTGGTCCAACACATGTGACTACACATTTCACCATAGTTCCCAATGTAGGAGTTTTTGATATTTTACTTGGTCACCCATGGATTCAAAAAATTTGAGTAGTACCATATATAATTCATAGATGTATGAAATTCATTCATGATAATAAATTTATTATAGTTGGTGGAGTTCCATATGAGTTACCATGCCCCACTTCAGAGCCATTTCCTTTATAGTCACTAGTTTCAACTTCTCCACTAGTTTTAGTTTTCTCACCAGTTATAGTTCTTCCTTTTATACAAATTTAAACATAGTTGAGGCATACATCACCAATATAGAGAGTTCATATTTATTCTAGATATATTCTATCTATAATATTCACACCGAGATTAGTTTCATTGATATCTCATGCATCTACACATAGAGCACATGTTTAAAGAGCTTGTTCTACTTCTAGATGGGTCCCTAAGAGCCCTATAGTTTAATACACTTATTATATTTATAGAGGGACCCTATAGTCACTTTCTACTTTATATATTTTAGAACATTTATAATGCACATAGCTTTCATAGTCATAGTCTCAGTCTTTCCATCATGCTTCACAATCACACATGATACCTTTTATTTGATATAGGACACTATGACAAGGAGTCTCATTTGAGACTCAGTGGTTAGTATCATTTCTTATTACTCTTTCCTATACATATCTTATTTCAAAAATATAAAAACAATATAATATTTCAAAATCCAAAAACATTCAAAAATGTCAAAACATTAGAAACATTTTAATTGTATGCATCATTCATGCTTTAGATTACTAATACTATGGTAGGACTTACATTTGTTATTTCATGCTATTGTATGTCTATTTATCTATATTTCCATGCTTCACTTGATCTTCTTTGAGTGTGTGCAGTGACATCCAAATCCTTGATTGCTTCACTCTACCCATTGAGGGGGCATCCTACTTCTACATTCGAGACACACATCAATATACATACCCAATGGGGGTATCTTCTACATGATTACACCATCTAGGTTATGTAATTCCTACACTACACACTCCAAATTATCATGATGATGTTCATTACTTACTAGATTACACATATTACTATATCAACATTTCACTAGTATTTAACACTTGTGTATTTTCTAGCATATACCTAATCTTTTACTGAACATGTCTTCCATACTTTCACTCTTTCTTTGATTAGTTGGATGTGATTCTATCTTTCTATTTATTATATGCTTTCTCTTCTTACTTAGCATAGCTTATTGGATTATACTTCTAGTTCCTACTTGTTTTTTGTATGTGCCTTAAGACATTTGCCAATGTCCTCTTCTATTCATCTATGTGCCTTAGGACATTTGTCAATGTCCTTTACCTGTTCTCCTCTATGTGATTGTGGATTCCACACCAAATTGCTTGTTTCAATTGTATGTGTATGTGGCATTTGAACATTCCTTGTATGCTCACTTTCTAGTTTGAGTGACATGTGCCTATTACCCTTTATTTCTTGGCCCCTTGGCCACTATTGTATGCTTCTTGATTCTTGCTATGTATGTTTATTTCTTGAATACTTTTCCTATTTGCAATGCCATGATCCATAACATGCATTTATTTGCTTTCATGGATGCCATGATAGACATCATGCTCCATCCCTCCTTACTAATAAGTAATAACTAACACTTTTAATTTTAGTTTAGTTCTTTTCACATACTATTAGATTGTTATATCTATATAGGCATACTGCAATTGATCTAATAATCTATCAATACAAACCTTGCTATATCTTGATATATATTATCCATTATCATTACTATATCATATATCTATGCAACATAACACAATTATAGGTCTTTTTCTTTTGAGGTCAGTCATTACAACATATTCATTCCCACCATTAGAAGAGGGGCCAAAAAATATGGATTTTTTCATAAAGATCAGAGCTCCTAATGGTTGAAAAAATAGTTTTCAAAACACTTAGAATAGAATCTAGACATCAAACTAGGTAGAACAGACTAAACAAACAATAGAAAATCTAGAATAGTTACTAGATTTGGCCCTAGACAATAGTGCCAAAGTTGGACTATAGTGCTAGATAATAGGGTGTACTATTTTCAATGCTCTTATCCAAAAAGCAAAAAAATTAGTTTTTTCAAAAATAGATAGAAAAGTGAGTTCAATCATAGGTTTATCAACTCAGTATAGTCTAAATTCAACATATTTCAATATAGTTTTTTACTTAGAGAATCTAGATGTAGGGGGCATCATGCATGACATGATGTCTCTCACTTCTAGTTTCAAATTAGGTAGCTAATATAACTTCCATATTAGAATCCATGTTTTAGACACTAGTGATTGGGAGTAATGTGCATGGCACATTGATTCTCCCCTTTTTATGAGTTCAATTTGTTTTGCCAAGCATTTCTCAGTAGTTACATGCCTTACTCCATCTATAGGTGGTTGGTATCCTTTTTCAATTTTGGATCTGATACAAGCTTAACTTCTCAAGTACCTAAGTTATTGATTTGGCTTCCACATAAGCATATTGAACTAGTTTTAGAGTGGCTTTCATACAAGCCTAATCTCCATCTTTCAGAATGGCCAAGAGTGACCTAGTTTATATCATACATTCAGCTATCCACACCAATATTATTATGTCATAATACATTTATGGGCTTTAAGATCCATCTCATATGACATCTATTCCATATTAGTATTAATTCATAACTTCAATTCATGGGGCAATGATGGAGCCAAAGGGCTAGACTTTTTATTCTTGAGCCACCTATTCAGAGGGATGGGACACTATCCAAACATCATTTGACACATGCATGATTTATTAGGAAACTATGAAGCCAAAGGGCTAGTCTTTATACTCTTGAGCCACCCATTCAGAGGGATTAGACACATAGTCCAAACATCATTTGACACATGCATGATTTGTTAGCTTCACTTAACAGGAAATGATAGAGAGAAAGGGCCTACCTTTGCATTCTTAAAATACTTCCATGTAATTGAGCACTCATATCCATTCATGATATTACTTTTGGTACAACACACACCCAACATAATCTAGCATCATAATAGGTTTTGTATTAGTTTGCATAATCAGTGAGGTGTATTTGATCTCTCTCTCTCTCTCTCTCTCTCTCTCTCTCTCTCTCTCTCTCTCTCTCTCTCTCTCTCTCTCTCTCTCTCTCTCTCACCTAGATTTTGTACATTTTTATTCTAGATATATAATATCTAGTAAGGACTAATCTACTCTATGTTTTTCATTTTAGATTCACACTTCACACTGTGCTCTCTCTATGAACATATAACATCACATAGCTTAATGAGCTTCACCTTTACATGTAAGTTTAGGTATGCTTTCTATTTTTTATTTATGCTTGTATTTTGTTTTGTTAAAGCACTAAAATAAAGGAAGGGAAAATGTAGTCATATAAAATGCAAAACTGGGTAACTTGAGTGTGACTAATGACACCCAATCCGTAGGTCCATCTTGTTTTCTCTCATGACCCTCATAGGCATGTTTTCACTTATTCCCAATCATCCATAGCCTCTCAAAATAAACCCTTATAGACCCAAATTAATCTTTCCATGCTTAATCCATCCCCATATGTCTTGTTATCCATGAACAATGGCACCTAAACTTGGACTAAAACACTAAAACCCATGGTATCATATTTCTAGCATTGTTGTCCAAGTGTATTTTGGCTTCTAATGATCACATTCTTCCAAATACTTATCCTAATTCATGTTAACATAACATAAATTAATTTAACCCATGATCATTAAATACCCTATAAAAGGGCATTCAAATTCCATTTACAAGGGTTGGCACTCATTTACAAGAGAGAAGAAAGAATACAAGCAAGACCACTCAATCACTTTTTCCTATTCTCTCTATATAGCCATCCAATAGTATTTAAATCTTATTCAAACCTTTAGACTAGTCCCTAGTCATTCCAAGTACACCAATTTTCACATTTACTTGCATTTTTATCATATTATTATACCAATCACTTCAATGGGAGAACTACATATGACTTGATCCCTCCTCAGAGTATTGGTATGTAGGTAGCATTCCCACACATGGGGTGTGAAGTGCATCTAGTGTATCTGTTACACACTAACCCCTCCTCTCTTTTCTCCAAATTTTACATTCAAGTTCAAGCAAAAAGAGGATCTAGGATATTAAATACTAAATTAGGTATACAATGAGCTTTGTGGATTTTCAATTTTTGATATTGCATAGGCAACATCACACAGACCTAATGCACAAACCCCAGAAAGCTTAGATCATCAAAATAATAACACTAAGATATGACTACATCACTGGCTCCTAGGGTGTCCCCAATCAAGAAGGTAACTCCATATTCCTATTTATAATAGTCTCCCAAGCCTTCACATAGATTTCCAAACCCTATCTTAGTTAGAATATTACATAATCAGACAAGTTTAATTTTCTCTCTCTCTCATTACTATTTTTATAAAATCCCTAACTATAGTCAAATTTCAAAAATCAATAGTCTAATTATTTTATATTATTTACTAATTTTATTTACTCAGACCCATTTTTATTTAGTAATTAAACAGCTAATTTCTAAAAAAATAATAATCAATTGGTGTGACAAGTGCTACCTTCCACATCCTCCATGTGATACAACTGAACTGATTGATGAATATGCACAAGAACTTGAGTCTATGTCATTTGATGATGAGATTATGATGTTCATTTATCAGAGTCCTTGAAGCAATATGTCTACCTCCATAGAACTACTGAGTGCTACTGCTATTGATTAGTTTTAGAGTGCAGTATAAAAGGTATGCATCCCAACTTGTGAATTTGCTTATGATGTTAATATGGCACAAGCGTATGAATTACCCATTCATGATTTTTATTTTTTAATATCAATAATGATTAAGAATTATGATGGGGGAATTATATTAGTTAAGGGTAAGTGACTACTAATTACTTCATTAGTTACCCAAGAGAAAGAATACTACTTGAGAAGTAGATAACTAGATGTTTCCCCTCAAGTCACTACCCCTACAAATATAAGGTGAGGAGATGTACATAAGGAATCTAATAAAATTTTGTAGTTTATAATACTTCCAAACCTATACACATTTCCCAATTTACTAAGCCTAAAGGTGCTCCAACTAAGAATAATTTACCATTGTTATCTAGCATTCCTAAGAGTGTAAATGATGATAAACAAAGTCTGCCTTTGAAGGATACTACTATGCATCTAAATCCAACCTAGCCTACTCCACTTTAGACTTTAAGTGATTGCATTATAGATGAAGGTGTTGTTACCCTTCCACTTAATACTCGCCTTCCTTAGTATATCATATGTGATATGGCCCAAGTGTTGAGCCAACTAAAAATCATTGTGCCATTTCTTGAATTATTAAGAATACCTTAACATAGGAAGAGGGCATTTGAACACTTATAATTTGGTGATAAGTTAGCTAAAAATGAAATTGATATACCCAAAACATCCCTAGAGGAAGATGAAAAATTAGAAGAAGTTTTTAAACCAGCTCCAAAATTCTATTTGGGGACTGCATTAGTAGAAAGCCAATTGAATGTGGACCCATTTTATACAAATCTCTTGATCAATGGTCTAATTTTTTACAACTATATGTTTGATTCTACTACCTCTTATAATATGATGACTGTGAGTGTCATAAATGAGCTTGAGGTGAATATTACATTAGCTTTTGGCAAGTGTTATGCCATGGACTCGTGAGAAGTTGCAATTATTGGACAAGTTAAGGGGTTGGTAGTATAGTTGGTAGTATATCCAGGTAAGTATTTGAATATGGATGTGGTAGTTGTAGACTACCTACCTAAGTGTGGGATGTTTTTGTCACATAAATTAGATAATAGCATGGGTGAAAGTATACATATGGACTTGTCTTATGCCACCATTCTATTGGAGGGTAAGATGGTCAAAATTATAGATAGCCAAAGATGATACATGCCATTAAAGATCTGATGCATGCTTTAAATGAAGTGTTTTACACAAATGATGATTTGGGTAGATTTTTGGGAAATATTGACATTATTTAAAAACTTGTTCTTTTAATGTTAAACCTAAAAATAAAGGATAAGTTTGGAGGACGTGCTTTGATGGGGCTTACTCCAATCTTGGAAATAGAGCTAGGGTTATCTTCTATGCCCCTAATGGTAAGTTCTTAAGGTTTTATTTTAAGATATCCTTTGAGTGAACTAATAATTTTTCTAAGTATGAGGCAATTTTTCTTAGTTTACATATTTCTTATGAATATGGAATTCAAATTATGATTGTCAAGGGTGATTCTAAGCTAGTGGTTAAGCAATTTTTCAATGCTTATACCACCAAAAACAAAAGGTTAAAAAAATATTAGAATGTTGTTTGGGATTTTATTGAATTATTTGATGTATTCAATACTTATTATCATAATAGAAGTTTCAATAATAATTTGATAGACTTGTGGGGTTAGATGCTCAATTTGATATTGCAAATATGAGCCCACATTATCAGTATCAGGTGGAGGTGATTGTTAGGCCTTTAATCCCAAATGATGTTTATAATTGGTATCTATTTGATGATGATGATAAGATAAAAATGTTTATAAATTGTGAATCTGAGTTCCATGATCAGCTCATAGACTTAAAATCCATGGTTCAAGTTTATGATGGAAAGGAAACCTTGTTTGAGAAGGACATTATCCATATGAAGACAAACAAGCTCCCTAGAGGATCGGTAAGTTTAGAAGTGCCTTTTAATGGAGTGGATAGAATCAAAAATCAAAAATCATCTATTTCAAAGGATATGATTGAGTGTTATTTAGGTTCTCATGAGAATCCAAGAAAGGTTTGACTGGGTACTCACCTGAGTGCATCTGAGAAATAAATTTATATGCAACTACTAAAAAAGTATCAGGATTGTTTAACATGGTCTTATTTTGAGTTTGAATCATATGGGGAAGATTTGTTTTAATATGTCATCCAATTATGGCCTAATAATAATCCTTTCAAGAAAAATAGAGAATTATTAACCCCATCTTAGCCAATAAGATGCAGGATGAGTTAAAGAAGCTAAGGGATGATGGTATTATTTAACCCATCAGTTATTCATCTTAAGCTACAAATTTAGTCCTTGTGAGAAATAAAAATGGTGACATCGGCTTTTGTGTAGATTTTTTGAATTTAAATAAATCATATTTAAAAGATAATTATCCCCTATCTAATAGGGATAACCTATTGTAAAGTGTTACAGGATCATAGATGTTGTCCACATTAGATAGATTCTTAGAATATAATCAGGTTGTGGTGAATAAATTTAAGAGACCTAAGACCACAATTATAATGCCTTGGGGCACATATGTATATATAAGGATGCCTTTTAGGTTAATGAATTTTGGTGCAATTTTTTAATGAGTTATGGATGTTGATTTTACAAGGTTGATTAATAAGTTTATAGTTGTGTATCAGGATGACATTCCTATGTACTCAAGGACTAGAGAAGAACATTTAGAGCATCTAGATAAACTATTGATAAGATGTAGGGAGTTTGGAATTTCACTTAATCATAATATATGTCACTTTAGAGTGAAAAAGGCTATGTTGTTGGGACATATAGTGTCCAAATATTGTGTCATGATTGATCCCAAGAGGGTAGAATCCATTGAAAAATTACGTATCCCATAGTCTAATAAGGGAATCCAATCCTTCTTTAGATAAATTAATTTCATAAGGAGGTTTGTGTCCAAATTTGTAGAGATTAATTTGATTATTACTTCCATATTGAAGAAGGACCAAACCATCAAGTGGGAGGAAAAGGTCATGCAAGCATTTAATGACATTAAAGGAGCTTTAAAGTTTGCCCTTATTTTAGCCAACCCTAATTATACTAAGCCAATTTAGATATTCTCTTTTGTATCATATAATACTATTGATGTCATCCTATTTCAAAAGAATGAAGATGGTCACAAGAAGATAATAGATTTATTTATAAAAGTTATGCAAGATGCTAAGTTAAATTACACCATCATGGAAAAATAAGCCTTTGATCTCTTGAAGGCTATTAAATAATTTAGACCTTATATTCTAAGTTCAAGGATGTTTGCTTATGTCTTAAATACCATGGTAAAGGACATCTTAACTTAGACTGAAGTCTCCATAAAGAGATGTAGGTGGGTGAAAAAGTTACAAGAGTATGAAATGGATATTCAAACCACCAAGTTAGTGTAAGGGATGGGTCTATCCAAGCTCATGGTTGAGACCAATTTGTAAGCCATTGAGGTAAATATTTCTATTTTCAATGTTGATGATTCCTTAAGTCAATTTAAAATGTCTCCATAGTATAAGTATATTGTCTATTACTTTAAAAACTTAAATTATCCCTATAAATTAGACAAGAATAAAAGGAGGAATCTAATCTTGTTTCTTAGAAATACCTCTTGACTAAAAATGGACTTGCATGGAATAATCCAGATGGGGTTCTCCTAAGATGCATGCTAGAAGAGTAAGTTTCTAACCTAATTGAAGAATTCCGTAGTGGAGTATGTGGTGTCCATTTTTCACCTAAATTTATATCTTATAAAATTTTGAGAGTGGGTTATTGGTGGCCATCACTATTCAAAGATATTTCTCAGAAAGTTAGAAAATGCAAAAAATGCCAATGTTTGCTAGGAAGATGAAATCTTAAGGGTTTATTCCCTTGCATCTTATGATGATTGAAGCCCCATTTATACAATGGGGAATGGATTTCATTGGTGAAATTTTCAATTCATCAAATGCTAAACATAAATGGATATTAGTAATAACTGACTACTTCATAAAATGGGCTGAAGTGGTCCCTACAAAGAAGTCTACACACTAGGTGGTTATGTATTTTTTACTAAATCATATTATTTATAGATTTAGTGTGATTGTCAAAGATTATTCATATAAAATCCAAAAATTGGTAACTTGAGTGTGGCTTATGACACATAACCCATAAGTACCTCTTGCTTTCTCTCATGACCCTCATAGGCATCTTTTCAATAATTCCCAGTCATTTTTAGCCTTTCAAACTTAATGCTAGCTTAAATAAACTAATCTCTCCATGACTAATGCATCCACTCAATTCTCATCAACTAAGAAAAATAGTTCCACACTTGGACTATAGCATTGGTGCCACTCCTATGTACTTTTGATGCTCCTATCCAAATGTAGTTTGGCCCAAATGGTTAGTTTCTTCCAATTCCCCATCATTCTCTTTGTCATCCTAATGCAAGAACATTTAACCCATGACCAATAGGTCCCTATAAAATCCCATTAAAATATCATTTGGAGAGGGTGGGAAATTATCACTAAACAAGAAAGAATACAAGAAATACTACTCAAGCAATCTTCCCTATTCTCTGCATGTAGCCAATCAATACACTTTACAATCTTATTTAAATCCATACACTAGTCCATATCCACCTTAATTACATCAAGTTTAGTATTTTTTAATATTCATACACACTATTTACATAAATCACATCAAGTGGGAGAACTACATATGGCTTGATCCCTCTTCAAAGTATTGGTATGTAGGCAACATGCCCACACAAGGGGTATGGATACATGTTCAATGAATCTTACACATAATAACCCCCCCTCTTTCTCAAAATTGGTCAAAGCATAATGGAGTTCAGGGTTTGAAGAGAAAATCTACTCTATAGAGATCTCTATAGACTCCCAATTTTTGAAACTTCACAGATAGGGTCACATATGCATAATGAATAAAACCCAAAAATCTCAGATCTCTTGGATAATAGTGGTAGAGGTGAACTATATCACTAGTGCCACTCCTATCCAGTTTTTATGTTTCTATTTGATCTTAAAATGAAGATTAGATCCTAGTTTTTGATAGTGTCCCAATTCTACATAGTGAATCTTAAACCATGTCTCAGCTATATTAGTCAATTTTTTGCTAAGTATTATTTTCTCCCTCTTATTACTATTTTTAGAAAGGTCAAAATTGCAATCTAATTCACACAAATCACTAGCATAATTATTTCATATTTATTTACTAATCTTACTACTCAGAACCTTTAACTAAATTAGGAATAATACACTAATATTCCCAAATAGGTTAAATAATTTGGTGAACCCAACTTACTTTGTTTGTGCATAAAAACCCTAGAAACCCTAGGGTAAATTTCCTACTAATTTTTCCTATTTTTTTCTAAATTTTTTTACCTGCATAATAAAAT
The DNA here is from genome assembly GCA_037957365.1 of Torreya grandis. Lineage (NCBI taxonomy): Eukaryota > Viridiplantae > Streptophyta > Pinopsida > Cupressales > Taxaceae > Torreya > Torreya grandis. Next base: position 1,515,148 of record JARHVA010001749.1, read on the forward strand.
CAAAAAATTACATCAAATTTTGAAATTTTGTAGTAATTTTAAAATAATTTCCTTTCAAACCCTAGTTTCCCATACTAGGTCCTAGTATTTTCCCATAATTTTCCCATAATTTTTTACTAAGCATATTAAAATAAATAATTCATTTCAAAATTCAAAATTCAATAGTAATTTTGAAACATATTTATTTTTCAAAACCCTAATTGCATCTACTAGGTCTCTTTAAATCACTAATTTTCTAATAAAATTATTGATTTTTAACTTGCATATTTCCCTAATAAATTCACTTTAAATTTCAAATTTTCATAGTAATTTGTCAAAATATTTATCTTTCAAAACCTAGTTAACTATACTAGATCCCATTACTTCTTGGGGTATCACCTTACATGTTTGTGAGTTTCATATCTTTTTTTTCAATTTTTAGTTAAATATTTTTAGGATTTTACATTTCCTATATTCAACAATTTCATTTTATATAACTTTGATTATTACAAATTATTACAAAAAATTCAAACAAATTTCAATTTGTTTTCCTGCCTTAACAATGGCCCAATACACTAGTTTTGATAAAACTGATAAAAGGGAACTTCAAGAGCTCATAACTAAACACCCTAACATGCTTAAAATACTACAAGAAGAAAAAAAAGAGTGAATAATGGTCTCTTCCCAAACGAAAAAGTAACTAGTTAAAAATGACACTATGGGGGAAAATATGTCTCAACAACCCCTATAGCAGCCCAACCTACCTCTATGCCACTAGCTACAATTAGTACATCTTTGTCTCTTGATGTGGCATCCCTTATGAAAGAGATAATATCTCTTCAATCCAAGGTGATACATATTGAGCAAGGTGCCTCTAGACCTACACAAGCTTTAGATTCTTTTGTTATACTGCATACAGCATTGGCATGTCACATTGCTTTTACACCCTTGCCATAAGGTTATGTTCAACCCAAGCTTGCTATATATAATGGAAAGGGTGATTTAGAGACACATTTGAGAGGTTTTAATGTAGAATTCTTAGACTATGTACCAAATAACTAGCTACTTACCAATCTATTTCTATGGATCCTAAAGGATTATACTTTACAATGGATCTATAGTCTACCAAATCAATTGATCAATGCATTTAATTCTTTAGCTAACATGTTCCTATCTCATTTTAGCATTAACATTGGTGATAAGGTTTCATATGCCCAAGTTTCATAATAGAAACAAAGGTCAAATGAGCATCTCATAGATTATATTCTTTGATATAAGACTATCTTGGCTAAGATGACTAGCCCCATGGCTGATCAAGAGTTACAAGATCTCTTAAAACAATGTCTTTTACTAGTTTTACATGAATAAATTATGTTCAAAATATTTTTCTCCTTCACTAAATTATGTCACACACTAAAGGAAAGGTAAGTCAAACTAATTTAAATGGCCAAACTCAAGTACACAAGTATCTAAGAAACAACAAACAAGAGTAACATGAAATTCCCATATAAAGTCAAGGTCAATGATAGTAAGAGTCAAAATCAACTGATAGTTAATGTGGCTTTTGATCCCTCTCAACATATGGTTTTATGAGCACATTATCAATGAACATTTACCAATATACTAGTTTATCTAGAAAGAGTTCTACATAAGCTATTAGAATGTAACATCATATCTCTCCCTCCTATTCAAAAAAATGACCCAATAAAGCCTCTTCCACAAGGATATAACTAGAAGGGACGTGTTGGGCATGCTAGAAGAGCACCCAGAATTTGAAATTGTTGGGTGGTAGATAGAAGGTGCACTTTCAGATGTGGAAAGTGCAGGTTTGAAGGCATACAAAAAATTGGTTGTGGAGAACTAGGCAGGAGGTACAGACCCTGGAGGGACTGTAGGAGGTGTAGAAAAAAATGTTGGGTCAGAATTTTTGGCTGATATAAATAATGGAAAACCTTCAAGTGGATCTAATCCTTTTTATGGGATCAATGTCTCCCAACTAGATTCTCCCCCCGCTATGTTGGGGTAGGAGCCTGAAAAGGAGAAAGATAATGTGCATTTTAATAAGGAAAAATCCTCAAAAGTGCTAAAGGCAGAGTATTCATAACAAAAGAAGTGGTCATCTCTGTTTGGCAAGAAACCCAATGGAAAATCTCTTTTCTCGCTGGTGATTGCTAAATCTTGTTGGGAGAAAGGTGAGTTTCAAGTTTTTATTCTAGATCCTTTAATAGATTTTTCTTTGTCTTCTATGGAATTCACCCTAGTGGGTAAATTTTTATGGGCAAGACCAGATCTAGAATCTCTTACAAAAATGGTTAAAATGAAATGGGTTATTTAAGGAGAGGTAGAAGTGGCACCAATGTTGAATGGTTTCTTCTTGTTTAACTTCAACTGTAAGGAGGACATGAATATGGTTCTGTGTGGAGGACTGTGGTCTTTTGGTAAATGTTCTCTCACTATTAAAAATTGGGAGCCTAACATGGATCTTTCAGATTCTTTTTCTTAACTACTCCCATTAGGGTTAGACTTCCTACCCTCCCTTTAGAGTTTTGGCAAGAGGACATTTTTAAAGGTATTGCTAGTTCTTTTGGTGAACTTGTGGCATTGGATAATGCAATGGCTACCAGATCCAAACTTCAAAGTGCCAGACTTTATGTTAAAGTGGTAGATCTGAATCATCTCCCAAAAAAAGTGGATCTAATTTCTAAGCATGGCAAAAAAATTCAAGGGATTTTTTTTTAAGATTTGCCCAAATCTTGCTATGCTTGTAAGAAATAGGAGCATTGGGTCAAAAATTGTCCTTACAAAAGTAAAAATCATCCTACTAGTGTTTTGGATGGGAGAAAGATCAAGGTCCAACAAAAGAAAGTATGGAAACCCAAAGAAGATAATCGACAAGAACAAAAGAATAATGAAGTTTCTAAAGCTCTACATGTTGAGGTGGATAAAGAGTTTTATATTAAAGATCCCAAAGCTCCACATACTAAGGTGGATAAAGAGCTTGTTGTTGAGAAAGAAAATTCTGAGAAAGAAGGACATGGGATGCAATTAGATACCATAATACCTATACAAAGAATAGATGATTTAATAGATTTATCAAAACAAATTGTTGTCTATCAAAAGATAGAAGACCGATGGAGAGATGTAGATGACAAAACTGAGCTAGAGGAAGGAAAATTCTTGGCTAATGTTGGAAATAAATTAGAGGAGGGAGATTCAGGTTGAGAATGATTTCCCTTCGAATGAGCTTCCTGTAAATGATAATGGAGAAAAATTAAAGCATATTCTAAACCAAAGAAAAAGGGCTGAAAAAAAGACCATTACTAAGGGGGTAGAAACTAGAAGCAGCAAAAAAGACCAACAGACGAAGGTGAAACATCTTGCTTCTACTCTAGATAAATTTGGAAAGGAGATGAATATCATTTTAAGATGAAACCGGATGTTGCCTCTCTAGATAGACCTAGAAGAAGATCCACTAAGAAAAATAGAGAGTTAGAAAGTATGAAGAATATTGATGATGGCAGGCAGGCAACTATTCTAGATTTTACCCCTAAAAAATAGATATTAAATCTTTATTTGGATTATTAGGGGGCTGAATATAAAATGGATATTGATGTTGTCCTTGTATTACTTGATTTTGTTTCTACTTTTTAGTAGGTTTTAGGATTGCTTATCCTGGTGCTTGTAATTGCTCTATCTTTTTTAATTTTGTTAAAAGGTTTCAGGGTCCCTTCAAAACTTGTTTTTACCTTAATCTAAAAATAGCATGCATTTTAAAAGTTTCATAGGGAACCAGGCCATACAAAAAATAGATGCATCAATTTGAGACACAAGATACAAGATTTGATAGATGGTAATCATATTGATCTTGCTACTTTAGTTGAGCCTCCTCAGGTAAACCCAACATAGGATAAATCATTGAAAATATTTACAAATCATTTTTTCTAGCATTATAAATAGGAGATAGGGGACACATCAGGGGTTCAACATGCATATCATGCACATATACCGCCAGATACATAAAAGACATCTTAAGTTGAGACACATCCTTTAAGTAACATGATTTGTATATACAATTCCAAAGTTCCAGCTAGACCTTCCATCTCCTTTTAAGAGTATTAGATCATCTTGGATGATTCATATTATCATACACTCTTTATCAGAGCTTACATTCATAATCATCCTATTCATAGTGTTCTCATAGGCAATGGATCTAGTTTGAACGTGTACATTATGACATTAATACAACATTTGGGATATTCAAATTAGGGTATTACCCTAATAAACATTGTTATTAGTGGATCCAATGGGGACATATAGAGTTCATTGGGTGAGATTGTACTTCCACTATAGGTTCATACAACATAAATGGACACACCATTTACTATAGTTCCCAGTGTAGGATTTTTTGATATGTTACTTGGTCAACCATGGATTTAGAAACTTTGAGAAGTACAATCTATAGTTCATAGATACATGAAATTAATTCACACTTATTAGGTTGTTATAGTTAGTGGAGTTCCATATGAGTTACCACTCCCCAGTTAAGAGCCATCTACTATTCTATAGTCACTAATTTCAATTTTTCCACCAGTTATAGTTCCTCCTCCAGTTCTGATTTATACATAGTTGAGGCATCCATCACCAGCATAGAGAGTTCATACACCTCCATATCTTCAATATTCTAAATAGCTTCTAGCTACAATGTTCATACCCAGAGCAGTATCATTGACATCTCATGCATCTACTCACAAAGCACATGTTTAAAGAGTTTTTCCTAATACCAGATGGGTCCCTACGATCCCTAAAGTTGAAACCACTTCTCAGAGTTACAAGGGGACCCCAAAGTTGGTTTCTACTTTAGATATTTTAGAGAATTTACAACATATATAGTTTTTAGAGCCACAGTCTCAACACTTCCATTGTGCTTCATAATCATGCATGATTCCTCTCCTTGATATAGGACACCATTATAGGGAGTCTCACATGAGAGTCATCTATTAGTATCATTTATTATCGTCTTTCCTTGTACATAATATTTTTATAATTAATTTTATATATCTTCTTTTCAAATTCTTGTACATATCCTTCATGTAATTGACTGTACATGGCTCATAACATTTTAAAATACAAAAACAATACAACATATCAAAAATTTCAAAAACATTCAAATATGTTAATAAAATAAAAAATATTTTGATTTTATGCATCATCCATGATTTACATTTCTACTATCATGCTAGACTTACAATTATTGTTTTATTCTATTATTTGTCAATTTATCTACATTACCATGCTTCACTTGTTTTCCTTTGAGTGTGTGTAGTGACATCCAGCTCTTTGATTGCCTTATTATACCTATTAAAGAGGCACCCTAATTTTACATTAGATACATCGATATACATAACCACTAGGGGCATATTCTACATGACTACACCATCCAAGTTATGTCATTCCTACACCACATACTCTAGTTATCATTTTGATGTAAGTTATTTACTAGTTTGCATATATTACTCTATCAAAACTCACTAGTATATAACACTTTTGTATTTAATAGCATATACCTAGTCTTTTACTAACATGTATTGCATAATTTCACACTCTTGATTTGATTAGTTATAAATGATTGTATTTTCAGAATTCACATGCTTTCCTTCCTTGCTTTGTGTAGCTAGATTGATTGTATTTCTTTGTTCTTGTTTTGTCTCTTATATGTGCTTTAGGAAATTTGCCAATGTTCTTTAATTATATTAATGTGTGTGCCCTAGGACATTTGATAATGTCCTTTTTTGAAATCTTTTATGTGATTAGGGCCCTTATGCCATTCTTTGCTTATTTCAATTGTATGTGTATGCGACATTTGAACATGGCTTGTATGCTTGCTTTCTAGGTTGAGTGACATGTGACCATGTCCCTTTTTTGATTATCCCCTTGGCCACTCTTTTATTCTTCTTGCTTCTTGACTTGTGTGATTATTTTTTATTTAATTCTCATTGTTTGGAATGAAATGATCCACATCATACATTATCTTTCTATCTTGGATGCCATGATGGACATCCTATTCCATCCCTCCTTACCAACTAACAAATAACAAGTAACACTTCTAGTTCTAGTTTAGTACTTTGCACATGATATTACATTGTTATATCTATCTAGGCATACCCTTGCTGATCTATCAAATTTTTCATTCAAACCATGTTATATCTTGAGATATCTTGTCAATTATCATTGTTATATCATGTACCTTTGAAACATAACACATTTTTAGGGTGTAGGGATATTTATTTCAAGGGTAGTCATTATAGGGTATTCATTCCTACCCTTAGAAGAGGGGGAAAAATAGGGGTTTTATCATATAGATCAGATCTCTTAACAGCCAAAAAAGTAGCATTTAGAATACTTAAAATATCAATCAAACATCAAACTAGATAGAATAAACCAGGTAGATAGTGAAAATGTTAGAAAAATTACTATATTTGGCCCAAGATAATAGTTCCAAGATTGTATGATAACATTAGTGCCACTTCTATCCATTTTTGGCACTCATCCAAATAGTAGAAAAATTAGACTTTATAGTAGGTAGAAAGTAGGTTTAACTATAGTTTTGTACAATCAAACTAGTTCAAAATCAATATTTTTTAGTACACTTTTGATTATAATATATATATATATATATATATATATATATATATATATATATATTATAATCAAAAGTGTACTAAAAAATATTGATTTTGAACTAGTTTGATTGTACAAAACTATATTTAAGGGGCATCATGCGTGGCATGATGCCTCTCACTTCCATTCTTAGATATAAAAATTGGTATAACTTCCAAATCAGAATCCATGTTTTAGAGATCAGTGATTAGGGGAAATGTGCATGGCAAATTTGTTTTCTTTTCTTTTCAAGTTTAGTATTACCTAAGTATTCTTAGAAGTTACATGCCTTATTCCATCTATAAGTCATTAGCATCATTTCAAAGTCGTTTTCATATAATCCTAACTTCCACATTCTAGAGTGGCTTTCATATAATCCTAGTGCACCAGTTTCACAATAGCTTTCATACAAGCCTAATCTCCATCCTTTGGAGTGGCCAAGTGCGGCCTAATTTCCAACATACATTCAACTATCTACTAATAATATTTTCAAATTATAGATCATTCATGAGATTTAGGAGCAATCTCATATGACATACATTTCTATCGATATCAGTTTATAGTTTCACTTCATGGAGCAATGATGGAGCCAAAGGACTAACTATCCTTTATATTCTTGAGTCACCTACTCAAAGGGATTAGACACATAGTCCAAGCATCGATTAAAACATGTATGATCACATAGATTCACTTATTGGGTGACAATGGAGCTAAAGGGCTAGCCTTTGCATTCTTGAGCCACTTTCGAGGAAATGAGCATTTAACTCTATTCATAATGTTACTCTTGGTAAAAAATACCAAGAATATCCAACATCAATCAACATCACAATAGGTTTTATATTGGTTTGCATACCCAGTGAGGTGTATTCATTCCTTTCTATCCCTCTTTATCTCTCTTACCTAGCTTTGTACATTATTATTTTAGATATAACATATCTAATAATAACTGATCTACTTTTTTTTTATAGATTCATACTTCATAGTGTGTTCTCTTTATGCATATCCAACATCACATAGCTTTATGATCTTCACCTTTATAGGTAAGTTCAGGTACATTTTCTATTTGTCCTTTATCATAGTATTTTTCTTATTGTATCACTAGAATAAAGAGGGGGGGGAAATGTAGTCATATAAAATGTAAAAATTGGTAACTTGAGTGTGGCTTGTGACACCCAACCCATAGGTCCCTCTTTCTTGCTCTCATTATCCTCATATGCATCTTTTCATTGATTCCAAATCATATGTAGCCTTCCAAACTTAATCCTAGCTCAACTAGACTACTCTTTCTATGAATAATCCATCCCCCCAAGTATCATCAACTAAGGACAATAACACCACACTTGACTATAGTACCAAGACATTCTTGTTTATTTTTGGCACTCCTATCTAAATGAAATTTTGGGCCCAATGGTTATTTTATTTTGATTCCCCATCCTTCTCTTTATTGGCCTAATGTGAGCACATTCAACCCATGATCAATAGCTCCCTATAAAATCTTATTCAAATATAATTTGAAAAGGGTGGGAAAATATCACTTAGTAAGTAAAAATACAAGCAAGAATACTCAAGCAGTCTTCCCTATTCTCTACATATAGCTACCCAATACACTTAAAAGATTATTTAAATCCTTACACCAGTCCCTAGCCACCTCAAGAACATCTAGTTTAGAATTTTTGCATCTTCATACACACTATTTACACAAAGCACATTAAGTGGGAGAACTACATATGGCTTGATCCCTCTTCAAAGTATTGGTATGTACACAATGTGCCCACATAAGGGGTTTGGATACACATTCATTGAATATCATACACACTAATGGCCCCTCTTTTTCAAAATTGGTCAAAGCATAATGGAGTATAGGGTTTTAAGATAAAAAATGCTCTACAAGGATCTCTAAAGACTTTAAACTACTAAAACTTCATAAATAGGGTCACACAAACATAGTGAACAAAACCCAAAAAGCTCAGATCTCTTAGAAAATAGTGGTAGAGGTGAAATGCAACACTAGTGCCACTCCTATCCACTTTTATCACTCTTATCTAATCATAAAATGAAGATTAGATCCTAGTTTATGATAGTCTCCCAATCTTACATAGCGAATCTTAGATCCTATCTCAACCGTATCAGTCAATTTTTAGCTAAGTATTATTTTCTCCCTCTTATTACTATTTTTAAAATGGTTAAAATTGCAATCTAATTTTAAAAAATCAATAGATTAATTATTGCATATTTATTTATTGATCTTACTTCTCAAACCCTTTAACTAAATTATGAATAATCCAACAAGATTCCCAAATAAGTTAAATCACAAAGTTATTACTGATAATGCCATGAGTTTCAAAGCTAAACATATAGTGGCATTGTGAAAAGAGTATGGGATTGAATTGAATTGACCTATAATTCTAATTACAACCCTTGAGAGAATCGGAAAGCAAAATCTATTAACAATAAATTTCTCAAAATCATTAGATGAATATTGGAAGCAAATAAGAAGTGAGGTGAATAATTAAACTTTGTTTTGTGGGCTGACAGGATCGCACCCAAGAGAGATATAGACAAAATCCCATTTGAGCTTGTTTATGGCGCTCAAGTAGTTTTTCCTATTATTTTGTAGTTTCCAACCTATTAGCTCATGTACCAACTAGAATATGATGAACACATCAACCACTATGAAAGAAGGATGAACCAAATTATTGAGCTTGATGAAATTTGAAGACAAGATTATGAGAGACACCTGAAGGGAAAATATGAAGAAGATATTTGATAGGAGGGTCACTCCATGGACCTTCCAATTATGTGATATATTTTTAATTTGGGACAGTAGGCATGAGGAGAAAGGAAAACATGGAAAATTTTATTCCTTGTGGATGGGTCCCTATTCCATTGACTACCAGATTGGGGATCACACTTTCTTCTTAAAAGACCTAGATGGTGGAATACTAAAACTACCAGTCAATGGAAAACATTTGAATCAATTATTGCATTGAGTCCATCTATAACTATGTACATAATTTTAGTATATAATCTTTATTGTTTTGTTATCCCTTTACTTTCGACCTTGCTTGTATAATTTACTTTCATGGTTTTTATTATGTGTTCATTTTTAGATCCTCCTGATCTAATTTTGTCAGTCTACCATTATTTTGTTGAGCCTACATGAGTCTTTGTTAGTATAAATTAACTAAGTGTTGACTCTATGACATAATGGATTAGCACCTAGTCTTATCTTTTGGGGTTCTTTTTATACCTACAGGGGGTGTACATCCTCAAGCGAGAGCCAATGTTAGTACCCAAAATTAAATTGAATCAATTGAGCCCTTGGTAAGCATATATACCTAATTTTTTTATCTGAATTCATATTTTCAAGTGTTTTTTAGAGGTCAAGTCAAATTCATGTCTAAGCACCTTAAGACCATTGTTCTAATTACCCTAGCTTAAACCCTTCAATTTAAATTGAAATTGAGAAGATCAATTTAAGTGGGAATGCTTTTGATATGATATGGAATTATTTTAGATTTTATACTAAGGTTGGGTTGTGTTTATTTATATGACCAGAACTTAGTATAAAATTCATGTTTGATCCCTTTTTATTTATTTTAGCCCTTGGTCCCTTTTTATCCATTAGTTTGGTCTAAATAATGCTTAGTTCCTTTATTGTAAAATGAGCTCTATCCTAAATCCTATGCCATATTTATTTATCCACCCAAGAACCTTAGGCTAAGTCTTTATATTGAGTTCTTTACTCCCCAAACTCTAACTTAATCATTTTCATGAAAATCTTGAGCTAATCATAACCAACCTTTTAGATCACAATCTAATGATGCACATTCATTCAGGAAAAGGTTATCAAACAACATGGAAAAAACATTGAAATATCAAAAGTTCCAAGACCCCTATGAGAGTGAAAAGTATCACCATCTTAGTGGGTTATCTAATGATCCAATGGTAAGCAAGGGTTAACAAGTCAAAGAACCTCTAGAGGAATGTGGAGAGGACAAGTGTTGAATTTTCAGTGAGTGACCAAGTAAATCAATGGTTCATAGTCAATCATGGATCTAGTAGATCAATAACGTGAGATGAGGGTGGAATTTTTAATAGAGCTCAAATAAAAAATAGAAATAGACTGGTTAGTTTAGTTATGCATTTTATAAGTTTTCTTAGAAAATGTCTCATGGTTGAAGGATCACGTAGAATCTATATTCTACATTACATGAACATCTATTGAAAATTTGGTTCCTTCATAATTTTCTATCTCAAAATGAAAGTCTTTAAATTTGAATAACCAATATGATAGTCACACAAATGTCATTGATGGTTATGTGAATGTCAAAATTTAAACTTGAAAATTATCCATTGGGGATTAAATTTGATGATCATGTGGATGTCAATGATAGTCATGTGCATATAAAATTATGGTCATGAAAATGTAAAATTTAAGGTTAGGAATTATTCATTGGTGATTAAATTTGATGATCACATGAACACTAATGATAGTCATGTAGATGTCAAATGATGGTCACTCAAACATCAAATTTAAGCTCAAAAATTATCTATTGGGGATAAAATTTGATGTTTGTGAGGACATCAATGAAAATCATGTGGATGTCAAATGATGGGAATGTATATGTTAAATTTAAGTCATGATTTTGGATTCAAATAATCCAAAGATCCATGGTCTGTGACAATCTATGTAGGGATATTCAGATGGCAAGAAATGAAAGAAGGTAATTATATGGGGTAAAAATACATGTGAAAAGACATTGAATTCTAGTTATAAGGCAATATATAATGGCCATAGAGATAGTTCAAATGGTTATAGATTTATAGTTGGAATTTTGAATCTTGGATGGAGTCCTACTCTAAGTGGCAATGGTGGAATAATTAAGGACACAATTATTCTAATAAGTAGAGTGTCTTCTTCTATCATGTGTGACAAACATGATACAAGTGATGGGAAAATAAAAGTGAAGATAGATGATTCTCATGTCATTATTGTGCTATAGGTTAATATTAAGCCCTGGTAGAGCAATGAAGTTAAAGATGGTTTCATAGAAGGTGAGGATGGAGACAAGTCATCTACTAGTATTCCAAGTGAAGACCATAATGGAATTGGTGAGTAAATTGAGAAAACATTAGAAACATCCAAAATAATTCTATCATCAGCATCTGATAAAAAGGATAATCTAACAAAGGGTCTGGTTGATGGAGAAATGGTTAAGATAGGTGAAAGTTTAAACAACAACAATTTCAATGAAGAACTTCCCACACATTTCTAAAGTATCTGATGATGGGGGCATGAAGTTATTGGTAAATGTGGAAAATTTGTGAGAGGGGCTAGGATTTACCCAAATAGGCCAAAGGTTTAAAATAATGTATTTATGCATTAAAAAGGAGATAATGTGAAGGAGATCCTAAAAAGGTAAATGTGTGAAAATTGATAAGTTTACAAGGGGAAAAGGTGAAAAATGTGAAAAGTGAAAAGGCAAGCTAGAGCCAAAGGGGTAAAGGGGTCAAGTAAACTTGGGTATTTCATTTTCTCATTTTTTTCATCCAAACCCCTCCAATAAGAGAGATATTGTAGGTTTTGCAAGATCAAGGTGGGCCACTCCAAGGATGATATTTTAAGTGGCCATGGATCTAGAATATTCCCAAGCCATCATTGTAAAAGTAGGTTGTTATATTACATGCATGAGGGGGAGGGAAGCTTTCCAAAAGTTTTTAGTTGTCCAAGAAAGTGATCTAGGGGTTCCTTAGGTAGTTACACATAAATATAGTTTTTTTGGCTTACAATCATGAATATCCTCCTTCTAGCTTATATGAAAGGCATTTCTAGCCAAGAAATCAAAAGATTTGCTTCAAGTCTTCATCATTTCTTATAGTGGTATTTGTAATAATGATTTTTCTTATAGTTACATGAGGATTCTAGACATGTCAAAGGATTTGTTCTAGCTAGGAGCATCTTGATGATACTTTGCCAATTGTAGGTTACAACCCTCACTCTAAGAGTTGAAATGAATAATGAAAAATGTATAAATAGATGGCTTATACTCTATTCAATAGGTTGGTCATTGTGGTGGTTTTTGGTATTTGTTTCTCTCCAATTCCAGGCTCTTCAAAGTTTTTTTGATCCATTATTGTGTATAGATCTTGTCTCTCTTGCTAATGTGGTTGTAGTTGTACAACCATTAGCAATATTTGAGAATATGTTTATGTCTCCCTTGTCAAAAGAGCAAACTCACCATACTTATACCCTTAGAAGCATTTTGAAAAAATGATGCATGTAAGGTTTATATTCAAGTTAATTAAAATGCTTATGGTTCTTTGTTATTTCCTATTGATGAAGTGCAGTAATATGTTTTACAAGTTTTGCTAATTAGATATTTGGGTTGTGTTCATTATTGGTTGTCATTTTAAGCATGGATCTAGGTTATAAATCCCTTTCTATATTTTAACTTGGAATTATGGTATTGAATGACCTTTCAAGGTACCCTAGATCTATGGATTTGACAAGGAAAACTATTCTAAAATTTTAGTTGTAGTATATGCTCTGGGGTTTTAGGAATCATTTGGTAATTCCCATTAGCTTGCATTTGAGTCTTTTCTACATATTTACAAAGGAAAATATCATGAATATTGAAAGATACTCAACTGTATGAAAAATATCTAACACACTAACATGCCCTTCCTCTTTATAATTAAAAAATTGTCCTACCTTACAAATGATACAATCCTTGTTGCATATCATAAGTGTTATTTACTTGCAAATACATAAGATATTTATTATATAACATGTATTTGAATCTTGTGTTTTAAAGCTTAGCATTGAAATCTTTCATTCAACCCTAATATTGATAACTCTTTAGGATGAAGGTTGTAATCACTCTTATATATATCTTTAGTATCTTTTATCTAGCCTAGAGTATTTCCTCATTCTATGTGACAACCCTTCCCGAGTAGAGTGAGTGAGTTTGGTTGCGATCTAGTCATATTTGTATTCCCTTATGCCAATAATCCCCATAGATTTTTTATTATAGAATTTATCCATCTCAATAAGCTACGCATTAGGTCCTCTTACCTTGGTTTAGGTAGATCCATAAGTATCAGGGAGTTGACCATACCTTTTGTTAGTGCCTCTTTGTCATTTTTTAATTCAATCCATTCTATATGCCAAACCTTTCCCTGACTACATTTATATACTAGTAGGTTTTTCGTGTTTATTTACCATTTTATCCAAGCATCCAAGGCCAAACATATGAGGTCTACAATTGGGAACCAACATGCTTATGGTGCCATTGCTAGGGACATCAAAATTCTTGTCACCCATGTTTTTGGGGACTCTTGTGGAGAGCTTTAAGTATTTCATGTTGTGAAGTTATTTGTTGTTATTTGTTACATTCAGACTATCTTAGCTATCAGCACCATAAAACTCTATTGGGGACATACCAAAATTAATATATTTGACAAATTTACCTCTACTACATTTATTGAAAATAGATGTTAAAGTTGCATGTTGGAAGGTGTCTTCCCCTTTTGAACATAATTATGGAAATTTCAATGTCTTTGATTTCTATCTCATTAAGCTTCAACAAGTTTAATTTTAGCATGTGTCACAATAGTTTGTCAACTATTGTATCCTATAAATTTGATTCTAGTGATGACTCCAATCTTATCATTTGGTTTCAAGGATTATCAATGCCTAGTTTGAATATATTTATTAACCTTCAACTTTGAGTATTTTCTTATTTGTAAATCTTGAAGGATTGAGATCATCCTTCAAAGGTGACTCATCCAAACAACTTACCCCACCCTAAGTTTGCATTAAAGATGAAGGACACAGGTTTGGAGGCCCATTAAAGGGCATAGTATAACTACAAAATATTTCTTAGACTATTAAGATTTTGATAATATTAAATGTTTTATTGAGATCCCCATTGTTGAGGACTATCATAGCTCTCCTAGTAACTCTAAAACTTATAGTCCAATTTATTATCGAGCTCCTTAACCAATTGAATCCCCTCTCAAGTGTGAACCATAAATTACACCTCATTCACCCTATCACATCCCTTTGCCATTAGTTTTTGAACCTCCCATTGAACCAATCATGAGGCATAGGGACCAAGATGAGATTGAACATCCTACATTCTACATTCCTAGATTCAAGCCTATAAATTTTGATGACATGGAAGGTTATCCTAATGAATTCCTAAATAAAGTAAGGAAATGTCTTTAAAAGTTTCAAGGGAATAATGCAGTGAGTGGTGATCATAAATTGAGGGATTTTCACAATATTATTGAATATTATGAGGTTGAGCATGAGGATGTGTACATTAATTTTTTTGTACACACGCTGGAAGAAGATGTATGAGATTGGATAAAATATCTTTAGGTGTATTAATTCATGGGAAGAGATGAATAATGTGTTCAAAATTTAATACGGTGATAGAATTGATCTAAGATTCCTTTTAGATGAATTTGAAAACATTAAGAACCCCAATGAGTGTGTTCAAGACTTCAATTCATAGTTCAACAAAACTATGATACAGCTACCTAAAAACATTAGACCTAATGATATAACATGCTTGATAAATTATTATGATGCCTTTGACAAGAAGGTTTCATACTACTTGAGGGACAAGGCTCACATGAACCTATAGTTAGAATATAATATGGCTATCCAAATTGAAAATAAGATAAAGGCTATGGGAAAGCCAATGAATAAGAGAGATGATGTAAAGTTGGTCAATATATAAAATACATAGCCTACAATGACAACCAATCTTGAGGAGACTATTAAAAATTTGGCCTTTATTGTCAAATAAATGTCATACAAGTTGGAGATGAAAAGGGGATCCCTCAAGTGTCTACCAGTCAAGAGAGGGCTCTAAATTTGAATCAAGCATAAGGAATGCCTACTTTTCACCATCATGATAATAATAGAGGGAAAAGGCCTACATGAGATGAAAAATAGAAAGAAATTAGAATAAAGGGGTTGGGAAAGAAGTTCATAATCTGTTAAATGCAAAGGTGAATGCAATAGGTTATGACATTGATATTGATCAGTGTGACAAGTGCTTCCTTCCACATCCTCTATGTGATACATCTAAACTAATTGATGAAGATGCAGATGAACCTAATTTTATGTCATCTAATGATGATATTATGATGCTCAAATATTAGAGTCCCCAAATCAAGATGTATACCTCCATGGAATTGCTAAGTGCTACCACTATTGATCAGTTTTGGAGTGCAACACAAAAGGTATGCATCCAAACTTGTGAATTTGATTGTGATGTTAATATGGCACACTTGTATGAATTTCCCATTCATGATTTTGATTTTTTAAGATAAATAATGATTAAGTATTATGATGGGGGAATTTTATTATTTGAGGATTGGCAACTGATAATTAATGTAGTAGTTACCCAAGAGAAAGAATACTACTTGAAAAGTAGACAACCAGATGCTACCCCTCAAGTCACTACCCGTAAAAATCCAAGGGGAGGGGTTACAAGTAAGGAATCTAAGAAAATTATAGTATTTCCTACTACTTACAAACCTATACCGATTTCCCAAGTTGTTAAGTCTAGAGGTCCTATCACAAAGAATAAAGCACCTTTATTATCTAGCATTCCTAAGAGGGTGAATGATGCTAAACAAAATTTGCCTTTGAAGGCTACTACTAATCATACAAATCCACCCCAACCTACTCCAATTTAGTCCTTAAGTGATTTAATTCTAGCTAAAGGTGTTGTTACCCTTCCACCAAATACTCCCATTCCTCTATATAGTATATGTGATATGGCCCAAGTGTTGACCCAACTAAAATCCATTGTGCCATTTGTTAAATTATTAAGAATACCTAAGCATAGGAAGAGGGAATTTGAATACTTGGAATTTATTAGTAAGTCAACTAAAAATGAAATTTATTTACCCCAAACACCCCCAGAGGAAGATGAATAATTAGAATAAGTTATTAAACCTACTCTAGAAGTCTATTTGGGGATTGCATTAGTAGAAAGTCAGCTAAACATGGACCCATTTTATACAACTCTCTTGATTAATGGTCTGATTTTTCACAACTATATGTTTTATTTTGATGCCTCTTATATTGTGATTCCCTTTGGTGTCCTAAATGAACTTGGGGTGAAGATTGCATCATCCTTTGGCAAGTGTTACTCCATGGAATCATGAGAAGTTATAGTTATTGGAAAAGTTGAGGGGTTGGTAGTATAATTAGTAGTGCATCTAGGTAAGTATTTAAATATGGATGTGGTAGTTTTAGACTACTTGCCTAAGTGGGGGATGCTATTTTCACATAAATGGCTACTAGCATGGGTGGAAGTGTATAGATAAAATTTTATTATTCCACCATTCCATTGAAGGGTAAGATGGTCAAAATTTATTGAGATCTAAAGATATTTGCATGTCATTGAAGATCCGAAGCATGATCTAAATGAAGTGCTATAAATAGATGTTGATTTGGGTATCTTTGTGGGAAATATTGACATTGTTGAAAATTCTATTGCTTTTGATGTTGAACCTGACAATAAAAGAGAAATTTGGAGGATTTGCTTTAACGGGGCTTGCTTCAATCTTAGAAATGGAGATGGGGTTGTCTTCCATGCCCTTAATGGTATTTACTTCAAGTTTTCTTTTAATTTATCCTTTGATTTCAATAATAATACTATTGAGTATGAGGCACTTTTTCTTGGTTTATGGATTGCCTAAAAACATGGAATTAAAATTCTAATGTTTAAGGGTGATTTCAAGCTAGTGGTTAATAAAGTCTGCAATGCTTATGACACCAAAAAAAAGGTAAGAATAATATCATAATATTTTTGGGATTTTATTGAATTATTTAATGCATTCAATCTCTATTATCATGATAGAATTTTAAACCAAGAAGATGACATACTTGTGAGGTTAGGTGCTCAATTTGATATTGCAAATATGAACCCTCATTATTTATATCAGGTGGAGATGATTGTTAGGCCTTTAGTCCCAAATAATATTCATTATTGGAAGGTGTTTGATGATGATGATCAAATAAAAAGGTTTTTAAATTATGAATATGAATTCCATGATCAACTCATAGAATTTAAATATATGGTTTAGGTTTTTGATGGAAATGAAACCTTGTTTTGGAAGGACATTATCTAGCTAAAGATAAAAATGATCCATAGAAGGTTGGTAAGTTTAGAATCATCTTTTGATGGAGCAAATAGAATCAAGATTCAAGACTCATTTATTTCAAAGGACATGATTGAGTGTGATTTTATTTCTCATGAGAATCCAATAAATGTTTGGTTGGGTACTCACCTAAGTGTAGTTGAGGAATAAGTTTATATGAAACTGCTAAAGAAGTATCAAAACTATTTAACATGGTCTTATTCTGAGTTGAAAGCATATATGGAAGATTTATTTCAACATGTCATCCCATTGTAGCCTAATATCAAGCCTTTAAAGAATAAATAGGGATGTATTAACCCCATCTTGGCCACTAAGATGAAAGATGAGTTAAAGAATCTAAGGGATAATGGTATCATTCAACCCGTCAAGTATTCATCATGGGCTAGAAATTTAGTCCATATGAGAGACAAAAATGGTGACATATTCTTGTGTGAGGATTTTTTAAATTTAAATAAAGCTTCTTTAAAAGATAATTATCCCCTACCAGATATGGACAACCTATTGTAAAGTGTTACAAGATCATAGATGTTTTCCATATTAGAAACATTCTTAGGATATAACTAGGTTGTGGTGAAGGAATCTAAGAGACCCACAACTGCATTTACAATGTCTTAGGTCACTATGTATATATGAGGATACATTTCAATTTAATGAATGTTGGTGAAATATTTAAAGATCTATAGACATTACTTTTGTAGGGGTGATTAATAAGTTTATAGTTGTATATCAAGATGACATTACTATGTACTCAAAGACTAGAGAAGAACATTTGGAGAATCTCAAGAAATTATTGATTAGATGTAGGGAGTTTGGAATTTCATTCAATCCTAATAAATATCACTTTAGTGTAAGAAAGGATAAGTTATTAGGACATTTAGTGTCTGAATATGGTGTCATTATTAATCTTGAGAGGGTAGAAGCCATTGATAAATTACCTATCCCATAGTCCAAGAAGGGAATCCAGTCCTTCTTTGGACAAATTAAGTTTGTAAATAGGTTTGTGTCAAACTTTACAGAGATTAATTTTCCTATTATTTCCATGTTGAAGAAGGACCAGAACATAAAGTGGGAGGAGAAGGCCATGTAAGTGTTTAATGACATCAAAGGAGATTTAAAGTCTTGCCCTAGTTTGGCTAGCCCTGATTACACTAAGTTATTTTAGATATTTTTTTTCATCATATAATACTATTGCTTCTATCTTATTGAAAAAAATGCCAATGCTTTGCTATGAGGATAAAATCTTTAGTATATCTTCTCTTGTAGCCTATGATGATTGAAGGTCCATTTAGATAATTGGGAATGAATTTCATTAGATAAATTGTAGATTCAAGTGTTATACATATATTGATATTAGTTATAACTGATAACTTCATAAAATGGGTTGAAGTGGTCCCTACAAAGAAGGATACACACTAGGTGGTTATGGAATTTTTATTAAATCAAATTATTTATAGAATAGGTGTGCATGTCAAAGTTATTGTTGATAATGACATGAGTTTTAAAGCTAAACCTTTAGTGACATTGAGCAAAGACTATGGGATTAAATTGACCTATGCTTCCAATTACAACCCTCAAGTGAATAAGCAAGTAGAATATAATAACAATAACTTGATTAAAATCATTAGATGAACATTGGAAGAAAATACAAAGAAGTGAGGTGAACAACTAAAGTTTGTATTACGGGATGATAGGATCATGCCTAAGAGAGCTACAAGAAAAATCCATTTTGAGATTATTTATGAAGTTCAAGTAGTTTTACCTATGAATTTATAGTTACCAACCTATCAACTCATAAAAAAAGTATAATATGATGAGAAAATCAACCAATATGAAAGAAAAATGAACCAAATTATTGAGCTTGTTAAAATTCAAAGATAAGCTCATGAAAGACACCTCAATTTCATGGAAAAGATGAAGAAAATATTTGATAGGAGGGTCAATCCAAGAAACTTCCAAGTAGGTGATTTGTTTTTACTTTGGGACAATATGCATGATGAGAAAGGCAAGCATGGAAAATTTGATGCCTTTTGGATGGGTCCTTATTTTATTGGCTACCAGATTGGGGAAGGCATTTTCTTCCTGAGAGACTTGGATGGTGAAATATTGGAGCTACCAATCAATGGTAGAAATTTGAAGCACTTATTGCATTGAGTATGTTTGCAACTATGTACATAGTTATATAATATATAGTCTTTATTGTTTTGTTTCTTTGTCACACCTTCGCTTTGGGCCTTGATTATATAGTTTCCTTTCATGTTTTTTTATCATGTGTTCATTTTATGATCCTCCTGATCTGTTTTTGTTAGTCTACCATTATTTGTTGAGCTTACATGAGTATTTGTTAATATAAAACTTACTCTATTAATATAAATTTAATAAGTGTTGACTCTGTGACCCAATTTATTGGCACCTAATCTTATATTTTGGAGTTTTTTGCACACCTACAGGGGGTGTACATCCCAAGTGAGATCTAGTGTTAGTGCCCAAAAATTCATTGAATAAAGTGAGACCTTGTTAAATATAGATAACTAATTTTTTTACCCCACTTCATTTTCTAAGTGTTCATCAGAGGTCAAGTTGAATTCATGTCTGAGCTCCTTAAGACCCTTGTACAAATTGCCCTAGCTTAAGCTCTTTGATTTAAATTCAAATTGGTGGGAGAAATTTAAGTGGGAAATTTTTTAATATGCCATCAACTTATTTTAGAATTTATACTAAGGTTGGGTTGTGTTTATTTACATGACCAAACCTTAGTATAATATTCATTTTGATCCCTTTTTATTTCCTATAGCCCTTGGTCCCCTTTTATCTATTAGCATCGTCTAAATAATGCTTAGTCCCTTTTTTATAAACTAAGCCTTATCCTAAAGATTATGTCATATTTATTTATGTACCCAAGAACCTTAGGCTATGTCTTTGTATTATTTTATTTATTCCCCAAAATTTGACTTAATCATTTTCATGAACTAATCACAATCAACCTTGTAGATCACAATCTAATGATGCACATTCACTCAGGAAGAGGTGATTGAATGATGCATGAGAAATGTTAAAATATCAAAAGTTCCAATATCCTCATGAGAGTGACAAGTATCACCATCTTATTAGGTTATCTGATGATCTAATGACAAGTAAGGGTCAATAAGTCAAAGAACCTCCAGAGGAATGTGAAGATGAAAATTGTCAAAATTTTAGTGAGTGACCAAGCAAATCAATAGTTTGGAGTTGATTGTCAATTTACATGAGACAAGGTTGGACTTTTCAACAAAGCTCAAAGAAAATGTAGAAATACATTGGTCAATTTACTTATGTATTTTTTAAGTTTTCCTAGAAAACATATCATGGTTGAAGGATCACATAGAATTAATATTCTAGATGCCATGAACATATCTTAAAAATTTGGTGCCTTTATTTTTTTCATATCTCAAGATACAAGCCTTTAAATTTAAAAAAGTAGTGTGAGAATCATGCAAACCTTATTGATGTTTGTGCAAATGCTAAATTTAAACTTGACAATTATCCAATGGGGCTTAAATTTGATGGTCATGTAGACGTTAATAAAAATCACGTAGATGTCAAATAATGTTCATGAAGATGTCAAATTTAAGCTTGAAAATTATCCATTGGGGATTAAATTTGATGGTCACACAAATGTTAATGACAGTTATATAGATATCAAATGACAGTCACATGGACATCAAATTTAAGCTTGAAAATTATTAATTGGGGCTTAAATTTGATGGTCATATAGATGTCAATGATAGGTACATGAACATCAAATGATGTTTGCACAAACATCAAATTTAAGCCATGATTTTGGATTCAATAATCTAAAGATTAACGGTTTATGATGATCCATGTAGGAATAATCATATGAGACAAAATGAAGGAAGGTAATTGTATGGGGAAAAAATACATGTGAAAAGATGTTGCAGTCTAGTCATAAGGTAATAGATAATGGTTGTGTAGATAATATAAATTGTCATAGATTTATTGTTAAACTTCTAAATCCTAGATGGAGTCCTACTCTAATTGGTAATGGTGGGATAATTTAGGACATAGTCATTCTAGAAATTAGATTGTCTTCTCCTATCATGTGTGATAAACATGATACAAGTATGGGAAAATAAAAGGGAAGATATATGCTTCTTGTGTCATTATTGTGCCAGAGGTTAATACTGAGTCTTAACAGAGAATTGAAGTTAATGATGGTTTCACAGAAGTTGAGGATGGAGACATGTCATCTAATGCTATTCCAATTGAAGAGCATAATAGAATTGGTGATGAAATAGATAAAATATTAGAAACATCCAAAATAATTCTATCATCATCTAGTAAAGAGAATAATCCAACAAAGGGTCTGGTTGATGGAGAAATGGTTAAGATAGGTGAAAAAGTTCAAAAAATAGTAGTTTCAATGAAGAATTTCCCACACATTTCTAAAGTATCTAATGATGGGGGCATGAGGTTGCTAAAAATGTGGTAAATTTATGATAGGGTCCAGGATTTACCCAAATAGGTCAAAGGTTGAAAATAATGCATCTATGCATTAAAAATGAGATAATACGAAGGAAACCTTAAAAAGGAAAATATTTGTTAATTACAAAGTTTGAAAGGGAAAAGGTGAAAAATTTAAAATTTGAAAAGGAAATTTGGAGACAAAGGGGTAAAGGAGACAACTAAACTTGGGTATTACATTTTCTCATATTTTGGTCATCCAAGCCCCTCTAATAGGAGAGATATTGCAAGTTTTGCAAGATCAAGGTGGGGCACTCCAAGGAAGATAATTTGAGTGGTCATGGAACTAGACTATTCCTAAGCCATCATTTCAAGAGTAGGTTATTCCATGGCATGAATGAGGGAGAGGGTAGCTATCCAAAAGTTTCCAATTGTCCAAGCAAGTGATCAAGGTGATCCTTAGGTAGTTACACATAAATACAAAGTTTTTTTTTCCTCCATCATGAATATCCTCCTTTCAACTCATATGAAAGGCATTTACAACCAATAAATCAAAATATTTACTTCAAGTCTTCATCATTTATTGTAGAGGAAATTATAATAATGATTTTCTTTATAGTTATGTGAAGATTCTAGGCATGGTAAAGGATTTGTTCCATCTAGAAACATCTTGGTGAGACTTTGGAAATTTTAGGTTCCAACCATC
Organism: Torreya grandis; assembly: GCA_037957365.1. Lineage (NCBI taxonomy): Eukaryota > Viridiplantae > Streptophyta > Pinopsida > Cupressales > Taxaceae > Torreya > Torreya grandis. Next base: position 1,538,141 of record JARHVA010001749.1, read on the forward strand.
ACTCCTAGATTTTAAATTAATAGTGTGAAATGTATAAATAGAGGGATTCTCCTCTATTTAAGAGTTTAGTCATTGTGGTGGTTGTTATAGGTCTTTATTTCTCTCTAAGTCCAGGCTTGACAAAGTTTTTTGTGATCCATTATTGTATGTATATTTTTTATTTCTTGCTAAGGTGGTTGTAATTATACAACCATTAGCAAGCTTTGAGAGCATGTTTATGTATCCCTTGTCAAAAGATAAAACTAACCATGCTTATCTGATTGGAAACATTTTGAAAAACTAATGTATGTAAGGTTTGTTTTCAATTTGATGAAGATGCTTGTGGTTCTTTTCTATTTATTGATGATGAAGTGTAGTAGTATGTTTTACAATTTTTGTTGATTGTATATTTTGGTTATGTTCATTACTAGTTGTCATTTTGAGCATGGATCTAGGTTATAAATCCTTTTGTAGAGTTTAACTTGGAAGTATGCTATTGAATGACCTTTTGGGGCACCCTAGGTCTATGGATTTGACTAGGAAAAGTGTTCTAAAATTTTAGTTATAGTATATGCTCTAGGGTTTTAGGGATCATTTGGTAGTTCCCATTAGCTTGCATTTGAGTGTTTTCTACATCTTTGCAAAGGATAATGTCATCAATATTGCAAGTTACCTTATTTTTAAAAAAATATCCAACACATCACCATGTTTTTCCTCTTTATAATTAACAAACTATCCTACCTTGCAAATGATACAATATTTGTTGCATATCATAAGATTCATTTGCCTAAAAATATATAATATATTGCTTTTATAACATGCATTTTCATCTTGTGTTTTAAATATTAGCATTAAAATATTTAATTCAACCTTAGTATTGATAACTCTTTAGGATGAATGTTTTAAGCACTTTTCTATCCATCTTTAGTAGCTTGTATCTAGCCTAGAGCATTTTCTCATTCCATGTGACAACCCTTCATAGGTTAAGTGAATGAGTTTTTTTGTGTTCTATTCATATTTATATTCCCTTGTGCTAATAAACCCCATGGAGGTTGAATTGAAAAATATCTCCATATGAGTAATTTATGCCTTAGGTCCTCTCACCTTGGTTTAGGTAGAGCTAAAAGTAGTAGGGTGTTGACCATACCCTTTGCCAGTGCCTCTCAATCATTTTCTACTTCGGTCCATTATAGATGCCAAACCCTTCCCCTAATATAATGACATACTAGTGGATTTATCATCTTTGTTTACCATTTTATTAAGTGTGTGAGGCTAAGCATACTAGGTATATAACTAGGACCCAACACTAGGATACATCAAACTCATAAAATGTGTAGAAGAATAAAATGAAGACGCAATTCTTGTGGGAGTATACTTTCCAAATAAAATAACACCCCTATACATAAGATGTTTAATATTATTTTATAATGCATAATTTTTTATATTTATGACCATTTATATGATGATAAATACAAAATGATATTTACTCCATTAAGTGAAGGTGATGTGTGGGGTGATGTTGATTAGGAGGTTACTTAATCAAATTTTAATCAAGAAATTGTCAAAAATTAATGCTTCATTATTTTACTCTAATTTGGTTTTATAAACCCTAAATTGATATAGAGTAATATGTGAATTTAGTTATATAGATATAAAATTTTGAGCATACATCTAAATGTAAAATACTAAAATTGATTGCATATAATAAAATTACTTAGATGATTTTTAACAATAGAATTATATAGCACATAATTATAGAAGAATAAATAAATCCACAACAATAATTGGTGAAAGAGTAGAATACTTGAATATTATGACTAAGCTACTTCAAGGGGAAAACCTCCATAATAATTAAATAAGAATAGGATTTGAAATATGATGATAAAAGACTAAACACTACCTCTTATATATACTCTACTTATACAAGGTTATTCCATAGGTTGAATATACTAAAAACATAGAGAAATGCAACAAGATAATATAAAGGTGTGAAAGCTGCAATTTGGCCACATATATACCTAGAAATACTATATGTTAAGTGCATATCATTACCCTATCATTAAAAAAATGTTTTCCTTAATGTTAAATCAAACTAGGATGTTGTTTTAGGAATGCTTCATCCTCCCATATTGCATCTTCAAAATGTTGGTTCTTCCATTTGATGAAATACTCCTTCACAACTCTTTTCTATAGTTGTTTAGTACATGTGTGAAGGATATCATTAGGATAGATGATGAATCATAATTATTCATTGAATTTAGGTAACTTAATTTTATTGGAAACTCTATATACAATTACCTTATTTAGGCAAGATACATGAATACTAGATGTATGCAAGTGGATGGAGGTAATTCCATCTTGTAAGCCACACTAATAATGGCCATAATAATTAGGTGACAACTTGTTATCCTTTTTATGTTTCCTCAAAGACATACTTATATGGATGCAAATTCATAAATACCCAATCACCTATGTCACAATGCCACTCAATTTATTGTTGATCTATTTGTTGCTTCATTTTATTTTGTGTCATTGCTAAATTATCTCACAAATTGAATAACACCTCCTATTGATGGTGAATTTTTTCCTCAATAGATCAAACCTTAGGATGCACTATCAAAGTTGAAGTGATGGATGGGGGTGATACTCATACAATGATATAAATGGAGACATCTTGGAAGAAGTGTGAAAAGAAGTGTTATACCACCATTCAACAAGGGGTAACCAATGAACCCATTTGTCCTATTTATCAAAAATAAAAAAATGAAGATAACCTTCTATACATTTTTTGACTACCTCTATTTGTCCATAAAATTGAGGATGATAAGATGATCTATGATCCAACTAGGTGTCCAAACATGCAAATAATTCATTCCAAAAATTATTAGTAAATATGGGAACTCAGTCACTTACAATGATCATTCAAGTACCATGTAATTTTTGAACTATATTAAAAAAATAAAAAGCTACTATACCAAAAAAATGGAAATGATAAGGAACAAAAAGGAGAATAATTAGTGAGTTGATCTACAACTACCATGATAAAATCTTTACCCTCAGACTATGGTGCCCCCATAATGAAATCTATGAAAACCTCCCAATTTTATCTAGGGTTGGATAAAATGTGTAAAAGACTTGGGGTCTTAATGGTTTAACCTTTTTTTTGGTTTAAATACCATGAATTTAGCCACATATTTCTGGACATCCCATTGAGTCCTTCCCAAAATAAATCCTACTTGATTCTATAATATGTTTTCAAAAATATGGAGTGACCTACAAGTAGAGAGGCATGAAGTTCTTAGAGAATTTTATGTTTGAGGAGAGAATGACTATAGAGGTATAATCTATATTTATACCATAATGTGTTCTCATTGAATGTAAATTTTTTATATTTTTCATAACCCTACTAAATATTTTGAGTCAAATCCTTGTTAGTTTTGTCATTCTCCCATTTATATCTTGCTTCTTCTAGCCAATGTGCTTGCCACATGGTCATGTTGCATAATAATGCCTCAACTAATTCATCATGTTAGGAGAAGGCATCTACCACCACATTATAGTTTCCTTCTTATACACTATCTTAAAATCATATCGTAACATTTTAGTCACCCATTTATGTTTTTATTTAGATGAAAATAATTGTTATAAAAAATATTTTAGGTAATTATGATCAATATTTAATTGAAAGTGATGACCCATCAAATAAGGTCTCTATTATTTCACTACATGTAAAATAGCCATCATCTCTTCCTCATATATTGGTTTGATAATATTATTTACCTTTAGTTAGTGACTTAAAAATGATAGTGGTCTAATTTCTTACATTATTACATCCCCCATGCCATATCCTAATGCATCATACTCCACAACAGATTTTTTTGAAAAATTAGCAGTAGCCAAAAATGGAGTTGTGCACATAGCCATTTTAAACTATTCAAATGCCTTGGTAGCTTAATAAATCCACTAAAAGGAGTATTTATTTAATAAATAGGTAAGTGTGGGTACAATTCTACCATAAGTTTTTACAAACCTATGATAGTAACCAATTAGCCCCAGAAATCCTCAGAGGTTCTTGAGGTTATTGGGAACCTACCAGTCCATCATCGCTAATATTTTTTTCGGATCAAATTTCACTCCTTAATGTGAAAAAAATTACCCAAGTACTCCACTTCTTGGAAACCAAAATAAAATTTGTAAGTTTTATCATAAAATTTATGTTGTTATATAACTAAAGTACCTATTTCACATGATTTAAATGGTCTTCCCAATTTTTGTTGTAGATAAGGATAGCATAAAAACACACTAATACAAACTTTTTCATAAATGGCCTAAATATAATATTCATCAAACTCTAAAATGTAGATGGTGAATTTTTGAAACCAAAAGGCATGACCATAAATTTATAATGTCCTTCATGAGTTCTAAAATCTATTTTAGTTATGTCCTCATCAAGGATGTGAATCTAATGATACCTAGAGTGAAGGTCTAACTTGGTAAAATAAACAACACTATGTAATTCATATCACAAATTATAAAATAATATAATATTAAACTTATATTTGATGGTGTAATTGTTTATTTATCAATAGTATTGGCACATCCTCAAACTATCATCCTTCTTTTACACCATGACCACCAAGGAAGAATATTCGTTGACTGTGTCAGATGATTTTTGCCTCCAACATCTTATGTAACATATTTTAAATTTCAATATTCTAGGAATATGTATACCTTTAGAGTATGATGTTTGGTGGTGTAATTCACATAATTAACCTAATGGAATGATAATGTTCATGACTTAGAGGAATTTCTTTTGGCATGTCACCAAAAATAACATAATGGTCATCCAACACCCTTTTCAAATCAGGATGTGTAGACTCCTTGGTTGGTTAAACCTCTATGGAAAATAAGCATGCCATAAATCCCTCTAAACCTTTTATGATAATTTTCATCATCTTATGGGATAACTAGTTGTGGATATTTATCTTGTAATCCATGTGGTTCAAAGGTCCTACCTTTTGAATGGAACCTTATGAATAGTTCATGGAAATTCATCTCAATAGTGCCCAAAGTGATGAGCTGTTACACTCCCAAATTAATGTTATCTCCTCCCATGGGAATAATAAACATAGGGGAATATAACAAGTAGTCTCCCATAATAATATTAATGCTACAAAATTTAATAAAATAGTTGATTTTACCACCATATATAATCATGACCTAAAATTATAGTGATGGGAAAATGAAATAGTTTGAATGAGTAGGCAACATACTATTGATGAAGTTATGTGTACTCCCATAGTTAATTAACATAGTCAAATTATATTTATTTAGTAAACCCACCACCTTAAGGGTTTGAGGAGTAATAATTCTTGAAAGTGTATGATAATAAATAGTAGGTTGAGAATAATCAAATTCATCCTTAAGTTCTTCCAAACCTACCCATGAAGCCTCATCATCTTCTTCCTTCTCATTGGTTGCTTCAATGTAAAATAACCTCTTTTCAACACATTTATGTCCTTCACTCCATTTTATATCACATCTAAAAAATAAACCTTTGTGATTATTTTATTCAACTTGTTGAGGTGTCAATCTGGTAGGGTATAGAAATGATGGTGTTAAGAAGGTGCATTCATGTACATTAGTGAAAGGTATTCATTTGATCAACTCTTTTTCCTCAACAAGACGTGACCTTGGTATGGATTTAGATACATTATTGGGATGAAACATGCAAACCTCTAATTAGATGTTATCTTTAAGGCCAAGCAAAAATTGGTTAGTCATATTTTCTTCAGTGATGTCTACCACACATAAGGAGGGATTCTAAAATTGATAAATATAATCCTTTATTATCCCAATTTGGTGAAAATTAGATAGTTAGATGAAGTAGTTTTCTGAGACATTATTGTGATAGTGGAGCTATGACTCTTTAAAAAATATAGACTAAAAAACCAAGAGACCCTTATTTTTATTTTGAGAACATAACCAATGATACCAAATAAACTAATTAGGTTCCAAATATAGAGAGTCCATGACCACCTTTTGTGAATAGGGAGTCTAATGTAGATCAAATAAATTTTAAATTTGAGTAATACATGTGAGTGGATCACTATAATAAAAATTGCATAGGCCTAATTTTAGAAACAACAAATTTGTACCATGGTTGGAGTTGTGTTTTTTTGGAGGATAAAAACAAAACTAGAGTGGTGGAGGGTTAGTTTGTAATTATTGAGCTAAAAATTTGACCAATTTCCCAATGATTTGTTGTAATTGATCCAATCAGATTATTGAAGTCCCCTCTTATCCTTGTGAGGTCTCCTTTAACTACATCAAGATCATATTTATACACCATGCTTTGAAACTCTAACTTAAGTTGTTGACCTATCTCTAAAATTCTTAGATTATAAGTTTCTACCTCCATATCATCCTCATGAGAAGTTTTATATGTTTCTTTCCCTTTATCATGATCATGAGTGTTGGGTCTTTCCATGAACAAACCTTATGAGGGTTATGACCTAGAAAAATGTATCATTAGATTATACTTTTATGATCACCTTGCAAAGATGAATCTAACAACTGCTACTGTGCACAAGGGTGAAACATTTTGTCTTGTAAAATTGTACCAGTAGAATATATCCTTGCACTCATCTTGCATAGAAAAATCCAATGACTAATAATTTTCACAAGGTATTAAAATTTTCTAGACTTTTTTTGTTAAAAAACTTCATGAATAAAACTATAGTGATGAAAAAATTCAATTCCTCCTAGATCACAAGTTATGTTTTTTTTGACTTTATAGTGCTCAAGATATTAGAATAAAAAAATTTCATCATAAAAAATTTCCCAAATTGAAGATCTAGTACAACTTTTAATGAAATTAATTAGATGATTCATAATAATATAGTTATACATCACATAATTAAGAGTAAAATAAATAGATACACAACAACCATTGGTGAAAGAGTAGAATTCTTGAATATAATGATTGATCCACTTTGAGGGGGAAACCTCCACAATAATACAATAAGAAATTAAATATCAATATGATGATAAAATACTAATCACTGCCTCCTATATATACTCTACTTAGCCAAGGTTATTAGATAAGTTGACCATACTAATAACATAGAGAAATGCAACAAGATAATATGAAGGTGTGTAAACCACAAATTGGCCACACATATCCTTATACACACTATAGGTTAAGGGCATGTAATTAAAATTATTTGACAAATGGAATATCCTAAACTATTTAAGTCTAATAAATGGATGAGTACTTTGCTTTCATGTTTGAATTTCTAACCATGACTTTATTTTGGAAGTGGAAAATAGACTGAAGCAAGAATGTGATTTCTCTAGTTCAAGAACTATGTTTCTATCTCCATAAGGTTAGTTCTTTCAAATCTAGGTCAATATAGATTATAGATAATGATCGGTGATAGTTGGTAGTGACATATGATGAAATATGGGTCAATGAATATACAATCACCTTCACCTATCTTTGAAAGCTTTGTATGTATGATGTTGACCCTTGATGATGCACATAACTCCAAAATTCATCTTCTTTCACCTTGAAACCCTATGTTTACTTGAGGGATATAAACTTGCAAAACCTAGGAAAGTGTAATGCATTGAATTGACCCAAATCATTACATTTGATGATTGACCATTGCTTATGTATTTGATACTAAAATGAGGGAAATAAAACAACATAATTATCCCACCTTGTGTGATTGTGAAATTATGATACTTTAATATATGTATGCAACTAATTATTTGGCTTTGATATTTGATAATGATTTATTTGACTTATATTTGTTATGATTTATAATTTTTTTATGAATGATCATAGTGATAGATTTATAATATAGGAATAATAGGGAAAAAAAATGTGCAATAGTGTATAACTATGTATCAGATAATTGCCAAGTACCTTATTAAGTGAGATATTTAATTGTATATGTGAGTAAACTTGGGTAATATCTCATTATACTTACATTTGGGGAAGATGGGAATATCCTAAGGAAAGTTTTGATTTTAACAATTATCCATTTTTGGGAAAGGGTTGGTACTGATTGAACTTCATATTACCAACTCATGTACAAGTATACTGAACTAAGCATTTAGGCATATCTGTGCAAGTTAGAATACTAGTTTGAAACAAATCATGAGGTTTATATAGGTGTGGAATAACATAAGGAAAGTATCAAACACATAATTCAGCATGTAGGCATAATAAAATGATGAGTTAGGACCATATTTGTGTTCTTAATTCATTTATGGTAAATGTTTGTAAATATTTTCATTATCAATTACTTAATTATATATTTTAGTATGTACAAATTCCCCCATTTTTATTCTACTAATGAAATTTTTAGATTAAAATGAAAAGATATACTTGAGTGTGTAAAATACACTTTTTCTATGGTAATAAGCTCTAATTGCATGTCACTCAATAGAAAAACCCCTAATAAACATGTGTATTCAATATCCGTATATTGAAAGTTATAAATTTGAATTTAAAATTTTGAAAAAATAAAGAGCATGGAAATATGAATTTGAAATTTTTGATAAACCTTAGAATGAAGGGGATTCAGTATAATCACCACCTAAATATTAACCCTAAAGTGTCATTTATTATTAGTAATTGGTGCCAAATGGGGTTAGAGCCCCCCTTTTTCTAACCTCAAGTGGCACAAAATAATAAGCCATTAAAGTTGAGATATCATATGGGCTTTAAAATGCCACTTTACATGGCATGATTTAGGGTGAAAAAATAAAATTAAAAAATGTGGCTTCACGTGTAAATAAGTCTATTTATGATATTTTAATAAATATACATATTTTGAATAAAAATGATATCTAATATTTAGTTTTATTTATTTAATAAAATATAATTATTTATAAAATAATTTATCATCTTCTCTAGGTACTAAAGAAACTAAGAATGTGTCCAAATTTTTTGGAAAAAACCACTACACTTGATTTCAAAGTCCTCATTATAATGGTAAAACATAGGTCCATTTTGACACACATATATAAAAATATTTAGGAGAGATTTTAATTTTGGATATTTCTTGATCAGATCATTAAAAATAAATAAAAAATAAGTATAATAGAAATTTGAACTTTAAACTTAGAAATAGACACAAAAATAGGGATCTGGAATCAGTAGTAGGAGATTGTGATGAACCACCATAGGGAGATGTTAGGGTCAAGAAGGACATGGAGGTAGATTTAACCCATGAAAAGTACACATGATTCAAGAAATACCTATACATAAAGGTCCCATGAGGAGTATAAGTAGACACTACATTTAACATCCCAAAGTCACACTTATCATGGGTAGACAAAGTGTTGGGCAAACATCAAATGAATCAAGACATGAAAATTTTTTACTAAGAGCATTTAGTGGATATTGATGAGGTATGTATAAAATTCCCTCAAACTATTGTGTAAAATGTTGACTCCAAGTTAGCTAACTCTCTTCTAGTTAGAGTCAATGGTTTTAAACCAAATATCAATTATTTTAGAGAGTAGGATAATAAGAAATGGAAGGCAAAGGGATAAATATAAGTTGTTTCTCTAGAAAAAAATTATTTCACATAAACATAAAATACTTAGAGGATTTTTTTAATATTATGAAAAAAATCATTGGTTTATGAGAAAATCAAATCTGTATATTAGTAAATGGAAACCATGCATTAATCTAATCAGATCAACATTGGAGGATATCCCCTTGTGGATGCAGTTACTAGAGCTTCTATTGGAATATTGGGAACCAAAGTTAATTGTGGGAATTAAAAAATCTATGTCTAACCTATTTACATATACTTAGTCATGAAGTCTATAAGGAGATTCAAAATATTCAATGTGTTTATCTTAGTAGACAAACCCATCATTCCATCAAGATTAAATATGTGGAGTTGAATCAACCTATTAAATATGAGAGAGATGCAAATGTCTATACAAATGTAACATTCTAAACCATTTGATAAAATAATAACCCCAAAATAATTAAACCTCACATGCTAAAAATCTTCAATGGGTTAATAAAACCATTTTTAATCTCCATGTGGAAGTATTAACACCAATGGAGAATAACATAGATGGGCCAAAATATCCACCTAACTTGAGTAATCTAAAGGATATCTTCCTTGATGATATTTACAAAATAATTTTTATAAATCCTAATTATCCCTAGAATATATCAAAGCTAAAAATGGGGTAATTGAGCATTGGACTCAATCCATCTCCCCATCTTGGTTCCTTGGGACTAGAAAAATAACAAAACATGTTAGAAGATTTTAATACTCCTAAGGATCAAAAGTTGAATAAGAGTGGGGACATGAAAAATATTTAATATCTATTTCAAAAGAAATCTAGAGGAATCATGTTTTTTCTTTCTTATTCTTGAGATAGAAGATCATGAAAAATCCCATTACAGAGAAGAATTAGAAAATATTTCAATTGTTAAAATCCATCCTACAATATTTATGGAACAAATAAAGTGTAATGATAAATTAGCCTCAACTAAGTTGGGTTTTGAAACCCTTAGATCAAAATAAAATTTGAAATACAAAGGTAATGAGATGGGATAATGTTCCTCTTCAAAAATATTAAAACAAGATAAAATAATATAAGAAGGTAGTGGACACATTTATATACTAGAAGGGAAAAGAAGAAGGTAGAGGTAGGGAAAGATCATAAAAATTTAGAATGTCATAAAATGTCAAAACTATTATAAATAATGTCAAACATAAGGCCCAAGGGCCACATACAAGAGGCATGTAAATGTTTCATAAATAAAAATGCTAAGGGGCACACAAAAATGTCATAGTTATACCATAAAATCAATAATTTTATACATGCATAATAAGAATCTTAAAACATATTATGCAGTAAAGAAACAAACATAGGCAAATGATACTAGTCTACAACAACCATATGTATCCATGTCATTGTTATCAAGTAAAATTTTCTTGTAACACATGTATAGTATGAATTATTATCAAAACATTTGTATAATATATATCTTAACATGGTACATAGGTTGTGGATAAATATAACATGTTAATTTGTTTCATGGATAACAACGAGATGCCCCCGAATTATCAAAGTTTCTAGGTAATAATGGAAACTTGACATTAAAACCATGTAAAATTATGTCATGTATCACATTTAAATACCTTACAAAAATTAATGTGTATTTAATATTGAAATATGTTATCTACCTAACATATGATAAATAACATATGGAAACAAGTAATCTAGTAACAATTACATTTTTTTTAGGTCCTGATTTTGAGTTTTTGAAAATATTTTTATTTTTTTGAATTTTTGAATTATTTTCATGTCTTTGATTTTTTTCCATATTTTATTTTATTTTTGAATTTTTGGAATATTTGATATTTTTAGGATTGTTGAAATATTGGAATTGAAAATTTCTTAAGGAGCAAGGCTTCATAAATAGAGATAGAGGAAGGGATTTGAACAATCCTCAACAAGGTGCAAAACCATTATATGATAATAATTAAGTCAAACTATATGCACCCAATGTGTATGTAAATGATTCATATCAATTTATCTTAAATGATTAAAATAAATAATAATGTACACACTCATCAATGGTAAAGATGACATATGTGATCACATAAGTGCAAAGAAATGTATGAAATAATGAGCAAAAAAATTGAAAGTATTTGTTAGATAATTATTTTGTATTGTTTAAATTGGTTTGAAAATTAAGACGGAAAGTGACCAAAGTGAAAATGGATGCAAGGGCTATAAGAATGTTTGGATAAGGTATATAATTCTTAAAAAGGAAGTAAAAGCAAATAAACTATGTATAAGGGAAGATGCAAGTAATTCAACTAATTACTTGATTAGATGAAAGCTCCAATGGAGTTCATGTATAAAGGGTATATCCACCTTCTTCATTTCATGATATATTACCAATTGGGATAGGATTCCATTGTTTAGAGACATCTAATCAACTATATTGCATATCTGTCATAATTAAATTAGGGGGATTTAGTATAATATGATTTGTTGTGTGTTATTATGTTCTAATTATGTTCTCTTTTGAAATGGTGATCATTGAAATTTCTTGATGAAATACTAGATCATCATAATTGGTACTTAATTTAACTCCCATTAATCATTTCCATGATCTTCTAAGGATTGCATTATTTTTATCTAAAGTAAGAACAATGTGAAATAATTTTGAACATGATTTAGGACCAAGCATGATTGTAATTTGATATACCCAGTTTAATTCCTTGATTATATAACTTTACTTAGATGGTATGTATCATAATTTAGATTTTTGAGAAAAATTAGACTCCATGTATTGCCTTCCTATAACAGATTAACTGTAATATTAGTGCATTATTTACCATCCATAATTGTTTTAATAGTGAGAGGATAAAAATAAGAATAATTTTATTTTGTTGCATCTTTTTTAACCATATTTTTAGGTGAAACCTTAGAAATTGACCCTTGATTTTAAATTCCTTTATTAATAATTTTTTTGAAAATCTTTTTATCTTTCTTTGGTAATTGTACCTATGATTGTTGATTTGTGTGAGTCTTGAATTTATATTTTTATATCCTTTCTTTGGGATGTGTGGTCATTTTATTGGAATCAACCAATTATGATTTAGTATTATAGTTGTTTGAAGGAGTTTTTATATCTTTTTGATTTGGTATGAGTTTCTTGGCCTTATTATGTATGGAATAAATATTTTTATATTCACCCACTCTAATAAAGGTGAATAGAAAATTGGACAAGTAATCATTTTCATCAATAGGATTAACATTTAAATTGAATATTTGGGAATCTAATAGTTGTTATGTATCTTCATCATAAATACTATAGTAATTTTTAATTATATAATAATTTTATGAATTGAATAATAATGGTATTTCTTGAGTGGTATATATTGTAACTATGGAAATCAATACTTATTGTTTTATACTTTAAGAGATTCCTTATTTGCTTAGGCATAATGTACTTAATAGTATATTCTATTTTTAAAAAAATTTGAGAACTATTTGGATTATTTTACATTAGTTTTTTTTCACATAATTCATTATTACTCATTTATGCCATTGTAATTTGTTTTTTAGGCGATATGATAGAAACCTTATCATAATGTGATTATGTCACTTTGAAATATTGAAAAGGTGCACCGTCATATATAATTAAATACTCATGTGTATCATGAAAAAATTGAATCCACATTTGAAATTTAGAAGGTAAATATTCCATTACATGATTTCAAGCCTAACCCAAGAGGATATTATACTATAGTTGATCAGGTATGAATAGAAAAAAATAGGTACCATTTTTGGGCCTAGTTGTAATATAATGTGATAGTTTCCAGTATTTAATTTGAAATTATTTCAAAACCATGTATATATTTATTTTTTATGTGAAGGTTATCCTTATTGAAACTCAATTTTATTATAAATTCATAATTACAAATAATCATCCTAAAATAATTGTCAATTAATGCACACTTATATAAATTTCCATTTATTTTAATTTTAAAGAATAATTGGAGATTTTATTGAATGATATGCTTGTAAGGCACACCTTATTTATCAAAATTAATATTATTATCAACAACCTTGAAGGTTTTCATGATACAAGTAAATGAATTTAGTTATGCATCCATAAGAAGAGTGATATCTTGTATCATGGCATATAATATATCCTTGTAAGTTTATGATTTCTTTAATAGATATAGAATATATATTTTATCTAGAGTATTGCGAGGTTGGTTAATGATATTGTACACCACGGGTTGAAAAATTTTCATTAGAGAAGGTGAAAAAGGAACATTATGAATAATAGGATTGGATTGTGAGTAATTATAGTTTAAAAAACATGGACATGAGGATTTAGTATGAGCTTTGGAGGAATAGTAGGAATAGATTGGATAATATATGTAGGTTGAGGGTGAGGAGGTGAAGACAATTTTTTTTTTCACATGTTCTTTGATGTTTGGTGGTGGTAGGAAGTAACTCATATTGGATAGTGAAACAATGGGTATTAAGGGTAGAAAGAAGTTGATAATATTACTTGACTTGAATTTGTCCATAAGGGGTATAATATTCTATGTACCCAAGGCCTCTTTGTTTAATATTCAATAAAATATTTAGGCATTATTTTTCTAACTAATATTAGGTTTGATAAAAAAAAATCTTTTTAAAGAGAAATAATGAAACAATAAGAATTAAAAAGTGTTGGAGGATTTATATTATACATTTTATTCTCTTTATTTTATTTTTATTTTATCCATGATCTGACATAATGAATAACATGCTGAAATGGAATATAATATTTAACAATAAATTTCATAATACTATACAACATATGATTAAAATATTCATCTATTAACCAATTATATGTATAATATAATATAAATCAAGAAATTATAATTAGTATGAATACAATATAAACAAAAATAAAGGTATAATGGTGATATAGGCAAGGGTTTGAATGACTATGCAGGCTATCAAATATACTTGATTGTTCATTGATTAATGTCAGTCCAATGTTTCATAACACTAACTAAGGAGGTATAACCATGTCTATAGCCAACTAACTCCATTTATAAGGGCATAATGAGAGTAACTTCCATGGCTAATACATTATTTTTAGGAGCACAAAAAATCAAATGGCTAAAATAGGATTCCTATGGTATAAACAACGGATACTAGGCATTTATGATATACTATGAGGTATACAGATACTAAATCTTATGTTTAGTGATATACAATGGCTAAGTATTGTAGTAAACCTCTCATGTCATGATGTCTATTAACATAAAAATATGTAGTATCATGAAAATTATTAAGAAGTAAACTATGTAGGTTGAAAGTGATTATAAATTACTTAAAAATACTTTTGAACTATGTCACATCCAAAAACATAATTGTAAACTATGTTGGGATAAGGCTGTAGGAGGATGGAAATGATGTAGTACAACCTTATCTATTGATTGTGGCCACATCTTGGTTGATTATGTGATTAATTTTTTGATTTTGATTTTTAAACCTATAAATAAGGGTTTATTTATTCTATATGGGATCCAAATAGATTCACATAATATATATAAAAGGCAAAACCTAATCCTACACATGCACTAGACAAAAAGTACATAAAAAGGGGGAATAAGGTTAGGGAATGTTCAAGCTACCTTAAAAAAACCTTGCATAATCTAAGTGTTACTTACATATCCTAACTGGGCCTTAGACTAATTTATTTCCCCATCTTAGGGTGATTGTGTGATCTATGATTGTGTAATTATATGTAAGTATCTATAAGATTGATTTAAGTTCTTAAAAATGGATGTCATTGACATAAAATAAATTATATTCAAAATTTGTCTATGAATGTTATAATATAATATAATTTAAATTGGAATAAGTAGTGCTCTTTTGTTTGGTGTGTAGTAATTTAAAATAAAATTGCTAGGTCCCTTAAAGTGAATGCCTTGATGTGTGTTTATAGGGGAATATTTATAATATTTTTGCTAATCAACTTTATAAAACATGTGGGAGAGCCATTGTGAAATATACTAAGTTGAAACGGTGATATTTGGAGTGTGGTGGATAATGAAAAACTAGGGGACGAGGCCAAAATGTGGCACTATCTTACCTAGGGTAGTCTTGACCCAAAAAGATAATTATTAATTGAAATGTCTGACAAGTTGTTATAGGATGAATAGGGATGAATAAACTTCAAATAGGATTATTTGTATGATATATTCTATGTTCAAAAGACAATGAAGGATATATTATATATTAAAAGTTACAAAAATTTAAGATATACCAAGTAAGGTAAGGATGTTAATAATAAACATTTTCAAACATTTAATGATTACTTTCATGTCTCTAGACCTAAAAGTACATGATGAAACCATTGAACCTTTAATAAATCTTAGTAAGTTTAAAATCATAACACATAATACTATCATGTAATGTCATAAAATATGGCCAAGGGCCATATTAAAAAGACATGTTGAAATTTAACATAAGCAAATATTTCATACACATAAGGCAAAGGGCCCCAAGCAATAGACATGTTCAAATGCCACACATAACAAACAATGATATCATAGAAATACTGAATAAATTTATATACAAGGGTGAAGGTAGACACATAATAGTCAATTAATTTTAAGCCTATTATTTCATAAAATAAACATCATTGAAGGATCATAGAACAATTGAAAACTATTCTATTTGATCCACATGTATCAATGTCATATTTGTTAGGTATGTAACATATCTATGTGACAATGAAAAATATGAGTGATTTATAAAGATATCTATAAGACATGTATCTTTAATATTTAATTTGAGGTCATAGATATGTGAAAACCATATATTTAGATGCACCTATCATAGACATGGCCTCTAAGTAGAAGGGACGTCTAACATCTAAGAAAAACACATATAATTTATGTCCTGAATCACACTCAAATACCTTGTGAAATACATGTGTATAGAAAATTACTATGCTATATACTAGAATTTATTATAAATAACATATGTAAATAAGAAACTAAAATATTATTTCATGCATAAGTCTTGATTTTTTATTTTTTTAAAGTATTTTTAATGTTTTCATATTTCTTTAATTATTTGGGACAACTAGCCTATTATCTCATCAATATAAAGATCATATTATGTTCTTATGTCATAGATTTGAAGCCTATTTTTCCATGGATTAGGAATGATACATGTAAATGTATATGAATTTTAAAAATCATCAAGTTTTGTATCATAAAAATTAGGATCATTGCTTATCGAATCAATTTTCACATGCATAGCTAGAGAAGGTGCAGGACTTGGTGAAGTCTATGGTATAACTGGCTTTGTTCATTAAGAAAAATGTTGAATTATATTAGGCTTTTACTTAAGATATATTGTATAGTATTTATGTTTCCTTGAAACATGCCTAATTTACTATCATGAAGTTAAATTCTTATGAAGGTATACCTATTTTCCTTGAACTAATTTTATAGAGAGATTTTGAAAGGATGCTACAATTAATTCTATGTTATGTTATTTAATGGGTGTAATTATTATATTTATACTATTATTTTGAGTAGGTACATTTATTTCCTATTTATAGTTCTCTTGAATAAATTTCATAATCAAATTTGTTTGTGGTGGGGGAAGAAGATGAGTTACCATTGATTGTAGATACTACTCATATGGGATGCCTTAGACTTTTACCACTTGATTTAAATGTATGAACATGAGACATATATGAAATGTAGATGGTACTACTCAAATATTATGTATCTATGGGCATCATAATAACATATTAAATACCCTTGTGCTTGTTAATATTAGGAATGCAATATCCATTATTTATAAACAAACTTAGAGAGGTAACACTATATGTGACAAAATATCTTGTGTATATCCATCAAATTATTTTAATACCATTGATTTATCTTGTAAATATTATTTTATGTATCTAGACTATAAACTATTGTCATTGTGCATGATTTTTTTCTTGTTTAATTATAAATCATGACACTATGACTAAGTTTCTCATTGATGTATGTTCTAACAAATAGTGCATGCCTATCTGAATAATCATAATTTATTTCACTATCATCAAATGTGATTTATAGACATTATGCTAATTTCCTATAAATGTAATGATGATTACATCTAATAGATTCCATTATGAGTTGAGAGGAGGAGGATGAAAATTGTATCCATTTACTTTAGAATTATTTGTATTCTCTATTGAAACATAATTTGGAAAAGGATTACTAAATATTTTTAGCTTTGAATTATCATTATAATGTAGTCTAACTTCATCTATGGGTGTGATTAACTCAATATTATTATCATGAATAAATCATGTATCTTGTAACTTAACCTATTATTGGCTCAAAAATTTATTAGGGGGACAAATTAGTGAATTTGAGTTAGTAGTGTGGGAACTACATTCTTATATTAGTCAAAAATGAAGGACAAAGTCCATATCCTATTAGCAAGTGGAGCAACCTTTATTTAAAACTAAAAAGGGAAAAATAGAAAACATACTATTCATAACTATTTATAGCAAAGATGTTTTTCTATAGGGGTTTCATAATTTTAACCTAAAAGTACATAAAGGATATAGAAAGAAAATGAGGGGAAAGAAGGGAAATAATGGAAATTAGGGAAGAATAGAGAAAGGAAATGAATGAGGGATGATAGGGTCATTATAGTCAGTTAAATACAAAAACAACCATGATAATCTTGAGAAAAATGAAAGACAACTCTAGATAGCTAAATATAGAAACTTATTAGAATAGTTTAAAAAGGGGAAAACACCATGTAAATGGATACCTCTCTCATTAAATGGGTGGTAAAGACATAATTACACCCTTAGGAGTGCAAAACATACACTGAGACAATTTTCTAATACTGATAATAGACCAAAGACAACCATCCCATATTTATCTGTAAAAGATAATTAAAATATTGCTTAAACCACACCAAGATTTCACATTCATAAAAATAACACAAGAAGATTCTAGAAGAAATATTTAATGTGAAATTATGATTTTATGACAATGGTAGTGATTATAAAAAACATTGAAAGTAAAGATGCAGAGACAAATGAATCATACACAATGTTATAACTCATGAAGAAATCTTGAACACAAAGTCTACAAAATCTCTTTGTTTTGATCTTTATTGACTCAAAAATACAATCTCATATTTCAAAAGTTTCTACAGAGTTTCACTACCAAAATTTTCTTTACAATGAGCCTTACATTCATATTTATAGTATGGAGAGGTGGTTATGGTGTGTAACCATCTTTTTTGCATTTTTGAAGGTGTAAAAGTGATTTTATAAAAATTTACCACTTAAGTGATGCAAATTGTGTGTTGGTGTAATTAAATTTCATGCAAATGTGAAATTATAAAGTTGCACCACTTGATTAGTACAAAAATGATTTGGTGATTTTACACCACTTGAAATGTGCAAATCAAAATTTCACCATTCAAGTCTTACAAAGTGACATAGTGCATTTTTATAAATTACCTTTGCAAATTTTCACTTTATACTTGTGAGCTTTATACTAATATCCACACTAAACCTTGCCTGAATTCAAATATTTTTCTTGATGAACCATCCATGCTACATGATTTTCCTTGGAACCAAGAACTTGTAGATTTGCATGTTAATTGTTTATCTCACATTCCATTATGAAAATATTCATTCGAGATATTAATACTATATTAAAGGTTTTTCTATCCTTATCAAAGATGCCCATGAGATAATTATAGGATTTCCATGTAACACCTTATCCATATTTTTATAAAATGACTCAAAAGACATTGATTTGAACATTATCTTTAAAAATTGTTCATGTCTTCAGTAGATAGAGGATATTGAAAAAGGCCATAAAAAATGCTTTGGATCAGTTATTTATGCCAATATAGACACATATACCAAATTTGGAAGCAAATAGAAATCATGTGAACCATTTGACAAACTACCTCAAATGAAGTTGATTCCATTTGGAGACCATTTGATTGCATCTCTTCGATTAGGTAACACATGAACCATTGTGTTCATTTTTATTACTAACATTCATTTAATTTTATGAAGCCTATTGGTATCATATTGTAGTCATTATTTTTCATTAAGACATGTCAGCCAAGCTTTGGCACACAAGTGAAAATGATATGTGAGATTTTGGTGATAGTTTTAGTTCAAGATAGAATTTACATGGGCCAATAATGCAAAATCAAGTTCTAATTTGTATGTTGGTTGTGTCCTCTCATCTTCAAAACACATGATTCGATGCATGGGATCAAAATAAATCACCATCCTATTAGTCATATTTAGGGATGACATATGCACAATTGATTTTGTATTCACTTTGACTCATGCCATGAGTAAAACAAGATCACTTTTTGATTATAATAAAATATTTGTTTTGGAGTTTTTGTGTCAATCTTCTCAAGTATAATCTCAATTTTCTTTACAACTCTCTACTCAATATCTTATTTCCTCCTCTATAAGGATTTAATATATATAGGTTCATACCTTTGGCTAATCCTTTATCATACAATCATTTTGAATCATCATCATTTACTTTTTCAACATACATAGAGTTTTCTAGATGAGGCCTTCAATATATATTCACACTCTAATTTCGTCTATATGACCAAGAGTTTCACAATATTCTTCATTGCCATCAATAACCCATTTTTATTTTATTTTAGCCACTTAAAAATGATGAAACATCCTGATTCTCAGCCTCATAATTATTGTTATACTTATTCAAATTATTAGTAATCTCCTTTTCTTTTTTTGGGCTCGACATAAAAGATGTCTTTGGATGACATAAGAATCGGTATAAATGATCCTTTGGAATGTGGTATAATAACTTTCCATTAAAATACAATATATTAAATCCATTTTCCATATCATGAATAATTGTAACATATGCTAAAACATACCTTTTAGTAGGATCCCACTCAATATCAGTCATCATGAAATGTTCACCAGTCACCATTGTCACAAGTTTATTTGCATTGTATAATTTAAGCTAGCCATTATGAGCTTTTAGTCCTATAAAACATAATAGACCACCCAATGGGATAGAAAAAAAGTGCATTTCCTTTTCTTATTTTAACATTGGTTAGTTTGGACACCTGACCAACATTATTGGGGATCCTCATTTAATATAAACTAACATCTAGTTTATTCTCATTTAGATAAATAATAGCAATCCTATGCCTAATTTGCCATTACCATCGACCCACTTAGCATATGAATTGTTTAAAAAAATAAATCAAAGAAAAATATAGAAAATTGAATTGACACCTAATTTTCTTGATCACTCACTTATTTCATTTGATATGAGATGAGAAGATGTAGGTGAGTTTATGAGAAATTATTGATTGATAGCTACTACAAGTGCCTCATTATTCATAGCATATGTCATTTTCACAATAGCTTCCTCTAGTCCACTTAAACTCGTATAAACTCCTCAAATAAATACATATAATGCTCATCATTTCCACTAGCAACTTTAGCTTAAAACATGGAAATCTGGTTTAGACCAACATCACATCCTTCACCTACCTAGATATATTCATGATGCATTACATTATCCCCATATAGAGTCAAGTTAAATATTGAAAATGGAATTTACATATATTTTCACCTCCCTTAGTTATGGTAAATGAATTATTTGACATAATGACTTGGAATTTCTCTTTTATTGAAATGCATCTCCCATTGTTTAGCCATCAACTTACTCCATATGGCATAGGTTGAGAGGGCCCTCAAAATGATCATGAATTAGCTTTTAAATTTGTCAATCTATTTGCATGAAAATATACCTTGATGAAAAATAAGTGTCTTAGTAAGGAATAATACTATTTGACAAGATGTCTTAAGGAAATTTTGAACAAACCATGACTTCTTCATCTCCAATGAATAAACTAATGAGGTTGTATTCATCACTATGCAAATAAATCGAGCTGAGTGAATTAAAACATGGCAATAAAGTTATGTATACTCCTAGACATAAACACAACATTCACCCTATAAGTCTCACATATAACATTTTCATCCAATCTCTTATTAGTGACTTTTAGCACATAATATCTAAGTTTTACATATTTCGCTACACATTAACAATTTTTCCATGCTTTTTCTAAATCAGAGTTATCAATGAGTCCTATTACATGAGATGAGGATCCATTATACATTATATCATGAGAGAGAGGATGATGAATAAACTCATTAAATTAAATCATTATTTTTAACAACTTACCTAGTCATCATGTTTCCATTCTGACAATATCCTACAAGCATAGCATTCCAAGAGACCATGTCTCTTTCAACCATTCTGTCAAAAAATTAATATGCATCTTCTAAGATATAAATTTGGCATAAATTTCAACCAAGGTAATACTTATGTATGAATCTAAATCACATCCAATTTATGATGATATGTGTATGGACTTATTTTACATACACTGAAGCTACTAGATTCACACATGCCATAAGAATATTGTCAAAGGTGAATTAGTTTGTCTTCACATTAAAAGCTTGTAGCTAACCCAATTTGAAAAAAAATAGTTAAGGGATTCCTTATGGAATGTATTTTTTGCATTTTTCATAATTATTGCATTCCATGATATCACATATCTTTTACCCATATTGTAGAAAACTTTATGAGAATATTCTACATTGTTTCATTTTATCAAATAGTTCATGTGCCTTGTGGATGCCTCCAGATTGTCCATACATATCTACCATGATATCTACAATTATAATTTTTGACAAATTCCACTTTCCATTATGATTACATGTATATCAATATTTTATTCCAAATCTTTTATTTTGCCATACTCTGAGAGTATAATTACAAAACTAAAGTGATCGAGTTGGACATTCATTCATTGAATTTGATGAAATAGTGCCAAAACCTAGTGAGGTCATCCATGTCTTTTTTAATCTACAATCATCACATTCCATGAAAGGTTATCTTGTTGCGTCATTTCATCAAATATTTCATGAGTATCTGCAAAACCACCACACTTGATATACATGTCTATAATCTTGTTTTGAACATGAAGCTTAGGGAAAGAATAAATCACATTTGCACAAATCAGGGAAATAATCACAACAATTATATAAGAGTAAAGAGAGGAACTTTCAAATTGCATGGTTGGGAAAGTGGAAAGCTTATTTTCAAGGCTAGGGGAAACTTAAAAATATTTTACAATTTACATAAAGTTTTAAAACAAAATTATAATTTGCATGGGAACCAAAAACATTTTGGAAATTTGCACAACTTGTGAAAAAGGAAAGTGTGTTTACACAACCGATAATAACTGAAATGATTTTTGAAAATTATAGGGAATGCAAGTGGATTTTTGCATAGAGGGTTCAAATGGGTTTAAAAACACTTCAAGATAAAAAATAGAAAATACATAAATTAAAATTTTTGAATTTTCCAAAATTTCTGGTGTTTTTGAGCAAAATTAAAAAAAGAGAATCAATTTTTTTTAAAAAAAATGAACATTTCACCATTTTCAAAAACTATGAAAACACCTATAACATTTATTTTTAGAATTCCCAATACACCTATTGTAGTCAAAATATTTAATATTATCAAAGCTCTAAGCTCAAGTCTTATTGAAATCAAGTTCAAATGAAGGAAGTAGAGACATAAGACTAAAATTTATAAGATTTTGTAATAATATATGGGGAGGTTATGGTAACCTTGTAAATTTATTCTTAGGTGGAGATTTAAGTTTATTGTTTGGTTTTGATTGCATTTAATATTACTTTTTCTTCATTTTTTATCCCATTAGATTTGAATTTTTAGTTTGGCTTGCTTTTGAACTTGAAAGTTGATGTAGATGGAGCATTTGTGCATACTTTAGATTATTTAATGTTATGATCTCAAATTACATTTCTTTGAATATATGACATAAATCATATAAATATCTAAATTTTTCAAACATTATTGATTCATGGAGTGGTGCTAACAATCTTTGAGTAAAGATATATTGAAATTCATTATTAGCCATAGAATTTGTGATATTTTCAAACATAGTCTTGTACCATAGGAAAATAGTCATTGATTTTATAATTTGACCCTCTCTTAAATTTAGAAATTTGTGCATAAGATAATTTTTCACTAATGTTGATTGATACATTTACTAAGAATTTATATACCATGGGAGATAATATAACTATTGAAGTGCATATCCTTTGATACTTATTGGAAATAGTTTGGTGAGTAATCTATCATTTTAAACATAGTCTAAACATGTTAAATGTAATGAAATAATATGTTTCTCATAATTTAGGTGATATAAAATTTGGTATTAGTGAGTAATAGGCTAATTTATGTGAAAAATGATTATAAGTAGGGTATGCGAGTCCATTGAGTGAGTAGATTAGGAGACACCTTCTAATTATAATGTTTTAGCATATAAGGCTAGAATTGTTTTCTCAAGAGAAGATACATAGGTGAGGTTGGAAGTGGAACTTGCATGGTGATTATATAAGGTGTATAGTATTCTTTTATATAAATAGGTATGTTGATCTACTATAAACTAAGTGATGCCCCCACACCCAAGGAAGTTGATACCTATGTAACTATAAGGGCTAATAAAAGAATAGTAGAAATAATAGTAATGGAGCATCTAAAGTGGAGGTGGAAGTTGAAGCTAAATTATTTTGATCATATCTCAATGAATAGGAATTCATAAATCTTATATGTGTTGGAATTAATATAATTAGTGAATTATTTATCATTAATTTTATTCTCTTTTTCTATACTAACATTAGCATTCTCAATAGTTGTAATAATTTAATCAAGAGGATGCATATTAGGCCTTATGTCATTATAAATGTGTGAATATTATTTTTCCTTGGTCACACTAAAATTTACAAGGATTTGTTTCAATGGTGCTTGAAACTTAGGAGTATTATGAAAATAATATGGGTTGATAAAGGTTTGAGATTGTACAATAATGTTTTTAGCCTTGTTATGATGGTTGGATTTAATTAATGTATATAGATAATGAAAAAAATTTTAGAAACCAAGCTAAAATATAATACTAAACTTCAAAATATGTGAACTATATACACTCATTATGAATTGTTGGGGATCAACCAACAATAGATTACACTTATGAAAGCAATAAATGCAGAATTAAATCAGATAGATAAGTAACTAAAATCAAATAATAGCAACAAACAAGAGATACAAGAAACCACCCTGAAAACTTGTATTAAAACTCTTTACAAAATGAATAAAATTGAAGAAACTTCTTTCTTCCACACCTCTCTCAGATGCACAAGATCTCTCTCTAGATCTCTATCCCTTAAGAGCTCTCTCTCTCAAGTACAATCAATTCCAACAACCTGGATTTATACAACTCTATACTGTTCTTCAACATTCACATACAATGAACTACTACAAATAATTCACACAAGCTAAGAAGATCTAATTCTACATATAGAATTAGGAAACTTGAGCATGCACTTACAACCAACAGTTAAGCCTCTTGAACAAGGGCTCTAAAAACAATCTTGCTAATAATAGAAATATGAAATTAAGACTAAGACTTAAACTCATCATGCAAACACTCACTTCTGTCCTTAGAAATAGCATTTTGGATGCACAGGTAACCGACACCGGTTCCTGCTGCTTGCCTGTGACCGATGTTGGCCGATCCTCTACCGATGCCAGTGTCTCTACAACTGCACCAGACCGATGTTAGTCACTCCTGACCGATGCTGGTGATTGTGTAAACCTGCAACGTTGTAATGTGCTCATATGTGAAGCTTTTAGGCTCCACACCTTAACAATCTCCCACTTGGAGATAAACAGCTGCACCAGTACCTGTACAACAACATCTTCTGGCTCCTCCATCTTTAACTCAATCATGAAGACCAACAGAAGTTAAATGAAGATTCAACTTCTCCTTTGTAACTAGCTTGGGTAACATATCAGTAGGATTCCTATCTGTATGGATCTTCTCCAGCTTCAAATCACCATCTTCCAATACCTACTGTATGAAGTGGTACCTTAGCTGTATGTGCTTGGTCCTTGAATGAAAGGCTAAACTCTTAGCCAAATGGATCGCACTCTGACTGTCACTATACAATCTGTAACTCCCATGCTCCCTTCTAAGCTCTTCCATTAATCGTGTCCTCCATATCATCTCTTTGCTAGCTTCTGTGGCTACAATATACTCTGCTTCTATAGTTGACAAGGCAACAACCTTCTGTAACTTAGATATCTAGCTAACCACCGTTCCACCTATAGTGAAAACATAACTTTTAGTGCTCCTCCTGCCATCCAAATCACCTGCCATATCTGAATCTACATAACCATGTAGAGAAGTGTCTGAACCTCCATAGCATAAGTGCCTACTGTTGGTTCCTCTCAGATATCTAAGGATCCACTGAACTGCTTTCCAATGTTCCTTACCTGGATTGGCCATATACTTACTTACAACTCCCACTACTTGGGCAATATCCAGTCTAGTACACACCATTGCATACATCAAACTCCGTACTATGGAAGAATATGGAACCTTACTCATGTACTCTACCTCATGTGAATTAGGACATTGTTCTTTACTCAACTTAAAATGTCCAGCCAAAGGTGTGCTTATAGGTTTAGCATCCTGCATATTGAACCATTTCAACACCTTGTCCACATAACCTTCTTGAGACAATATCAACCTGTGATTTTTACTATCTCTCTTAATGCTCATGCCAAGGATTTTCTTTGCTGCTCCCAAATCCTTCATAGCAAACATTTAAGCTAATTTCACCTTAAGCTCAGAGATATCCTGCATGTGTGATCCTGCAACCAGCATATCATCTACATACAACAATAGAATAATGTATCTACCATTATCAAATCTCTTGAAATACACACAATGGTCAGATTGACACCTACTATAGCCATGCTCAGTCATAAACCTGTCAAATTTCAAATACCATTACCTAGGAGCT
Organism: Torreya grandis; assembly: GCA_037957365.1. Classification (NCBI taxonomy): domain Eukaryota; kingdom Viridiplantae; phylum Streptophyta; class Pinopsida; order Cupressales; family Taxaceae; genus Torreya; species Torreya grandis. Next base: position 1,564,665 of record JARHVA010001749.1, read on the forward strand.
TGCTTGAGGCCATACAAGCTTTTCTTCAATCTGCACACTAACTTCTCCTTACCTTTGACCTCAAATCCTTTCGGTTGTTCCATATAAATTTCCTCATCCAAATCTCCATGAAGAAACATTGTCTTAACATCTAGCTGCTCAAGATGCAAATCCTCAATAGCAACCAAAGACAATACAATCTGTATAGAAGTCATTTTAACAACAGGAGAAAAAATCTCACCAAAATTAATACCTGGCTCTTGTGTAAATCCTTTCACTACCAATCTGGCCTTATATCTCATCTATCCATTCTCACCTTCTTTCAACCTGTAGGTCCATCTGTTCTTCAGTGTCCTCTTAGCAGCTGGCAATTCAACCAAATCCCATGTTTGGTTCTCTCTTAAGGACTCCAACTCCTTAACCATGCCATGCTCCCACTGAATCTTGGACTCCACCTATATTGCTTCTTCAAAACTCTCTGGTTCTCCACCATCAGTTAGCAATAAATAAAATAAAGAAGGAGAATATCTAATTGGAGGCTTACTCACCCTTTCAAACCTCCTGATGGGTGTCTAAGACTCATTCACAACACGCTGTCCACCCAAATTCTCTGACAGTGATCGACCTCGGTCACCTCTAGACCTGTTATTGGCCGATGTCGGTTCTGCCTGACCGACGTCGGTTCCTTTCCTACCGACATCGGTCTCTGTATGACTGACCTCGGTTTCTAATATGCCGATGCCAATTCCTAACCTATCAATGTCGGTCTCTGTGTTTTCCTACAAGTGATTATTTCTTTTTCCTGTGAGCTCATTTTGGACCATCACCTCATCCAATTCACTATTGCTCTACCCAGATTGACTCAGCTTCTTTAGCTGATCACTGTACATCACTTTTTCATTGAAAACAATGTCATGACTCCTAATTACCTTGTTAGTTCCTAGATTCTAAAATTTGAAACCAAAATCATCTGAGCCATAGCCAATAAACGTGCACCTCATAGACTTAGCATCGAGCTTCTTTCTATTTTCCTTATCTATGTGCACAAAGGCTTCACAACCAAAAACTTTGAGAAAAGAGAGATCTACCTTTTTACCTATCCAAACCTCTTCTGGAATTCCACCATCCAGAGCTGTAGAGGGTCCTCTATTAATCAGGTACATTGCAGTGTCAATAGCTTCTACCCAAAACTCTAAAGGTAAACCAGCTTGCAATCTCATACATCTTACACGCTCCATGATTGTTCTGTTCATCCTTTCAGCAATCCCATTCTACTGAGGTGTCTTTGGAACCATCCTTTGCCTATGAATTGCATGCATGTAACAATACTAGTTAAACTTATAACTACAGAACTCTCCACCATTGTCAAATCTTAGGCACTTTAATCTTTTGCCTGTTTCATTCTCAACCATAGCTTTCCAAATCTTGAAGGTCTCAAATACATCAGATTTCTTCTTAATATAGTAGATCCATACCTTTCTTGTAGCATCATCTATGAATGAAACATAGTACTATGATCCTCCAATAGAAGCTACTTGAGCCGGTCCCCACACATCTGTGTGAACAAGCTGCAACTTATGCTTCTTCTTTGTAGACCCAGTCTTGAGAAAACTAACCCTTTTCTATTTTCCAAATACACAGTGCTCACAAAATTCTAGATCCATGCTTTTCAAATCTGAAAGCTTACCTTTAGACTTAAGAATTGACATCCCCTTCTCACTCATGTGGCCAAGCCTTGAGTGCCACAATTTTGCATCCACATCTGAAGTAGATAATACAGAAGGAGAATTGTTAGTAACACAATTACACAAATAGAGAGTACCTACTCTCTTACCTCTGGCCATAACAAGTGCACCCTTGGTCACCTTCCAAGATTCTGTTGTGAGAGTTACTGTACAACCCTCATCCCTTAACTTTCCTGTAGAAATCAAATTTCTCTTCAAGCTAGGAACATGCATAACTTCTCTCAACACCCATGTGTTGCCATTCTGCATTTTTAGCTGCACTTTACCTTTGCCAATAATTTTCTAGGGTTCATCATCCCCTAGATATACTATTCCAAAATCTCCATGGATATAGTCACAAAAATATTCCCTATTAGGTGTAGCATGAAAAGATGCACCAGAATCTAGCACCCAAGATTCTATATTATTATGCAAAGAGAATATTAAAGCATCTTGTGCAATACCTGCAACCTTTGCTTCTTCTTTTCCTTCGTGTTGATTGTCCTCCTTAGGTTTTAACCAATAATCTCTACTTATGTGCCCCATCTTTCCACAATTCCAGCATTGTGGCCTTCTGTCATTTCTGGATTTAGATCTGCCTTTCCCCTTAGACTTGGATCTTGATTTGCCTTTCTTGCTCTTCTCTTTCTGCCTTCCCCTACTCTCAAAACTTAAAGCATTCCCAGATGTCTCTTCTGTGCTTTTCCTGCAAATTTCCTCATTCAAGATAACACTAACATCCTCTACTTTTAAAATATTTGATGCAGATGCAGTATTGCTAACTGCCATTACTAAGCTATACCAGCTTTCAGGCAAGGAACATAATATTAAAAGAGCTTTTATTTCATCATCAAATACAATTTTGACTGAACTTAATTGATTTACAATACCATTGAAATCATTCAGGTGATTAAATACAGATCCACCTTCATGCATATGCAAATTGAATAGCTGCTTCATAAGATATACCTTATTAGACGCTGAGGGTTTTTCGTATAAATTTGCTAGAGTAGTCATCAACTCTATCATTGTTTTTGCTTGTGATAAATTAGATATCATAGTAGATGCTAGACTCAGTCTTATAGACCCCAGAGACTTTCTATCAAGAACTTCCCATTCTTCATCCTCCATGTCTTTGGGCTTCTTTGCAATCCCACCTAACGGTAAGTATAAATCCTTCTGATACAGATAGTCCTCTATCTGCATTCTTCAATGTTGATAGTTTTTGCCATTGAATTTTTCCATTCTTAGTTTGCTTTCATCTGCCATTGCTTCTCCCACTCAAACAAAAATCCCTGCAGAAACTCCTGTGAGCAACTTGTAATCAATACACACTACACAGTTCTGAATCACCTGTTAGAGAACCTGAGCTTTGATACCAATTATTGGATATCAAACTCTAAAACTACAACCAAGGCTCTGATACCACTTGTTGGGGATCAACCAATAATAGATTACACTTATGAAAGCAATAAACGTGGAATTAAATCAGATAGATAAGTAACTAGAATCAAATAATAGCAATGAACAAGAGATACAAGAAACCACCCTAAAAACTTGTATTAAAACTCTTTACAAAAGGAATACAATTGAAGAAACTTCTTTCTTCCACACCTCTCTCAGATGCACAAGATCTCTCTCTAGATCTCTATCCCTTAAGAGCTCTCTCTCTCAAGTACAATCAATTCCAACAACCTGGATTGATACAACTCTGTACTGTTCTTTGACAGTCACATACAATGAACTACTACAAATAATTCACACAAGCTAAGAAGATCTAATTCTACATATAGAATTAGGAAACTTGAGCATGCACTTACAACCAATAGTTAAGCCTCTTGAAAAAGGGCTCTAAAAACAATCTTGCTAATAATAGAAACACAAACTTAAGACTAAGACTTAAACTCATCATGTAAACACTCACTTCTGTCCTCGGAAATAGCATTCTAGATGCATAGGTAACCGACGCCAGTTCTTGCTGCTTGTCTGTGACCAACATCGACCGATCCTCTGCCGACGCCGTTGTCTCTGCAACTGCACCGGACCGACATCGGTCGCTCTTGATTGATGCCGGTGACAATGTAAACCTACAACGTTGTAATGTGCTCATATGTGAAGCGTTCCACACCTTAACATGAATAGGGTTTTGAGTTTGGATATATTACAATGAAGAAGGAGGGTGTAACTATTTAAGGGTGTATTTACTTTATAGGCTCTCAGATATACTGATACTAGTTGTAAATAGTGAATACAATCACAAAGTCACTAAATATAGAGGATTACACTGGTAACATATATGCATTACCTAATCTCATGGGGTAAATTTAAATTAACATCTTGGGGCTAACCACTTACCAATGCACTACAATAAAAAATAGCCAAAGGTTTCTTATAGATGAAAATAAAATCCTAGCCAATTTTTATATATCATGAGGTACGTGAAAATTAATTTTTTATATGGTGTTGTACAATGGCTTGGGTATTAGGGAATTACCACTCAAACCATGGAAAAAATAATAAATAATACTGATTTTCCTAGAATAACATATCCTATGAGTTTTAAAAGTGCTAGATCATAGTTTCTAGGAAAATAAAGTAAAAAAATTAAATAATAAAGAAGAGGCTTAAAAACAAAGGCTCAGGTTGACCAATGTGTTTTACCCTATCTATAATAAAATACTACATGAATTAAAAGTTTATTATATGATTATAGGTGTAAAATTAGAAATATCAGAATGTTAAAGATATATAATTTTTAAATTATTCTAATTTTTAAAAAATTGCTAAATATAGAAAGCTATTATTTTAGAAAATCACTAACAAGAAACTAATTAGTTGAAACAATGATATTTGTTTTTTTATGACTATCTGACTATGAAAATCATAAGAAGATATGATAGTATAGGCTCAATATAAAAACCATAATCAAGATAGGTATGTTGTAAGTGGACAACAATGTAGTGTTCTCTAATATGTTGATTGTAGAATTGTATCAATTAACTATGATAGAAAGTAGATAGAACATGATAGAGAAATAAGGAATCTAGAGGTGACTAATCAGAGGTAAAAGTAAATTATGTTTTTTAGACAAGAGTGTAATAGGTAGATATTAGTACAATACACTTGAATCTATTGACTGTGGAATTTTATAGGTTGATGATGTGTCTAAGATAATCACTACACCTATTGGACCTATAGATGATGAGAAATATGAGATATTTCAATTAGGGTTTGGATACATAGAAATAGTTATTTTTGTCCTCTTTCCTTTGGAACCCTTAGGGTACTTAGATAGCTTGAAAAACCTATAATAAAAATAGGGGAGTGTAATGGGTTGAGTTGAACTCAATCACCCCCTTGATGATTTATTTTTGCCTATGTATCTAATACTCCAATGAGAGAAACCAATCCCACGTAGTTCTTTCACATATATTAAATATAAAATTATGCTCCCTTGACTATATTTATGAAACTATAATATGGATTTGATACTTGAAAACTATATCTCTTAACTTGATTTAGAGGGATATTGACTAGGCTTATGACTAATTATACAAAATTTAGGCACAATAGGACATATTTTCTCAATGTATATAGTTGTAAATGCTTGTACCAAGTGAATAACAAGTGGGGATAATGAATGACTCATGACATGTATTTATAGATAAATATTTTTGATAATTTCCTTTAGTTAACCTTTTAAAACATGCAGGAAGACATAAAAGATTGATTTAAATTTTTGAAACTAGCTATTATTTGTCATGGGATATGACCCACTCAATTGGATAGGGGTACAATTTTTAACTATTTTCTTAGCATGGTCCTTTCTAGGAATATCAAAGATATATGTCATTTATAGGGAGAATTTTGAAAATGATTTTTAGTAGCTTGAGCATTTAACATTGAGATTTATGTGTAGTAATAATGACAAACAAAGGGTTTAGCCCACCTATATATAAATGGCTTAGAGGAATGGTGAATATGATTCATGTAATTATGTGTGACTCATACGGTTTATAATATTTCATGAATTATAATTTGTAAATGTATATGAAAAAAATCATGTGTCTATAGTAGAGAACACTTAATCACTCATAGGTGATTGGTTAGGGAAAGCCAACTAACTAAACCCTTTTTCAAGTATCATTTTGTGTTAAAATTAAAAATAGGATGAAAATAGATATTAATACACAATATTGAAGGTGAGTGCACACAAAACATGTCTCTACATGTGAAAATGAAGTGGTTTGAGGTCTCACAAACCTACACAATCAATAAGGATAATATTGGTAGAACCTACTTAGTATTGGTCACTATAATTGTCTTATTTTTTCCAAAGGCATCCACATAGGGTTTAAGATCTTATTTCATAATCTAATAAGTTATATATCAAATATAAAATTATTTCTAGGATAATGAACAATGCATTGAGCTGTAAAAATCTACTTAATATAAGTGCAATTTTCTTACATTTATTACTACATTCTAAGTATAATAAGAGAAATACATATATACCTTTTTATATTCAAACTTGTATGATTGTTACCCTATTATACATAATATGAATACTCATAGTTTTATCTTATTTATATCACATTAATCACAAAATAAGTAAAAAAATTGGTGAATCAAATCATTGAATTGAGCATGAAAAAGTCTACATCTCTTTTACCTTAGGTTTTTAGAATTTATTAGGGGTTCAAGTTTATCCTAAATTAGGCTGTGTGTTTAATACATAATTTCTAATTTTACACGAATAAAAAAATAATCTATGTATTTTCCCATATCTATCTTGATGTTTTCATGAAAATATTATATGCCATATAAAAAGGTTAGATCTCTTATAACTATAAGGAGAAGTGTTATGCTAAGATTAATTTCAATTGATCATAATTAGATTATTTTGATCAAACCACATGTTTTTTTGTAATATAAAATAAATAAATTTTATTAAATAAAAAATCATTTTTCTATTGATGTAAATATTGATAAAGAATGCATAGATTTATAGGAGTGTGTTATCAATTATATTATTCCTAATATAAAAAATCCTTATAAAGATTATAATTAATATAATTTTAAAATAAATCCATATGATCCAAGAGGAAGAACTTTTATATTTAAAAATCAAATTAGTATACAAGCTAATGATAACATTAAAATCTTGAAAATTATCTTATAGGTTAAGAATGCAAAGAAAGCTACATAATAAAAAACTAAGGAACAAATTGATGAACTCTAGAATGATTTTAATCCAAATTTTATATGCATAGATTATATAATATTTTTTTATAACATTAATTATATTTTTACTATTAATGTGTCTACACTTATGGATACATAATTGATGCCTAATCTTAGAGGAGAACATAAGTTAATCCTCATATTTTTGTTTTATTCCTACATCACATACTTTTGTGACTTTTAAGAATAATACTCATGTGACACCATCTATTGTTAATCAATATCCTCTAACTACTAATATATATTTTATACAAGCTCTTAGCTATCTTCAAGGTAAGGTTTCCCAACTAGAACAAGGTTATTATAGAGTGGGTCATTCAAAAAATTATCAAGCATTGTTAAACAACCCTTTCCCCATATATATTTCCACTTATCCTTTTCCTAAAAATATTTTTTTCACCTAATATTACACCAGAAAATGATAAAGGTTTTCCAAAACAACATCTTAGATCCTTAAATGAAAAAATACCCCTATAATGTTAAGTTACTAACTAATATTTTTCCTATGAGCCTTAAGGACTATGCCTTATGATATTTTTATGATATTCCTTTCTAGTTAATACATGATTTCTATCCCTTGGATGGATAATTTATAACTCAATTTTATATAAATATTAGTGATAATTTATCCTATGCTCAAATTGAAAAATAAAATAAAGGATGTAATGATCTCATTAGTGACTATGTGCTTCATTTTAAGACTATGTTTTAAAAAAAATGACAAATCTTATGGTTGATAATGAATTGGAAGACATATTGAAGTAAAATTAATTGGATCCTATCCATGAGTCTATTATGTTCAAATACTTATAATATTTCAATGGCATGTGCTAAATGATAAAATATCACAAGTTTAAGATCATTTCCATGAAGAAGTTAATGTAGGAAACTAATCCTCCCACATCACATATTTATAAGTTTCAAATCAAATCAAACTTTCAAATTTAAGGAAAATGATACTAATAATGAAATTAGAAAAGGGATAATGTGGTTTTAAAACATAATAATATGTTTTTCGTACTATATTATTAAAGAACTAATTTACATAATTATTAGTACTTCTTTATAAGGTGTTACAAAATATACTCGAGTGCAATTTCATATCTCTCACTCCACCAATGAAATTTGATATGATAAAGTCATAACCTAATAGGTTTGATATCAATGCATATTGTGATTTGAATAAATGTGTAGGACATTCTACCAATAGATGCTATGGTTTGAGACATAAGATACAAGATTTAAATTATAATAATAATATTGAGATCAAGTATTTATATACACCTATGAATGATTTAATTGTACAACCTAACACAAAACCTAAGATATTTTTGTATCTCTTTTAAAATTATGTAACATAATAAATTAAGGATAATATTGAGGGACATATAAATTATAATGCACATCCTCCTTATAAATTTTTATATAATTGAAGAGTCTCATATTATAAATGTTATTATTAGTACACTTAGACCTCAAATCACATTTGTTGACCATGAATTTTTTATGATGATTCTATCAATGAGAATTTATTTATACATTATTTCATTGACTCAGGTCAATACATAGTGGTATGGTGAATAATGGGTCAAGTGAAAACATATTCACTATGATGTTACTCACTAGCCTTGGATACCCACATATAGATTTCATTAGTATAATACTATGGTAAAATGATTCAAAGGAAAATTACAAAAATATTTTAGGATCATTGTGTTACTACTTATGGTATGGCCCATAGATATTGTTACATTATTCTTACATTTTCCAAATAATGGTGCATTTGACATGATATTGTGATATCCATGGATACATGTTATACATGAAATTCAATCCTAGGTATATTGATGCTTAAATTATATCTATAACAAATGATTGTTAAAAGTTATAGGTATTCCAAATGAGTACCCAATTAAATTGAAAAAATTTACTTTTACAATCCATAATAGCCTATTGTATAGTTTGTATAGGTTTATCTTATGATGGAGAATAAGAGACAGGTAGTTAATCTTCCTCGAAGACAAATTATCCAATATCCATTACATCAAAGATCTATTTGGGTTAATAATGTTAATTAGTGTTTTAACCTATTTTAGGTTAATTATAAACCTAAAAAATCTATAAACTAATGTGTATTTATTTATACTAAAATGAATCACAGATCTGAATGTAAAAGATTGAGATTGATTTGAATTTTTCACTTGGTAAATATGGAAATTACTAAAGATGATTAAATACTTAGTGTTATTTTTTTATTTGAAGGGATAAGGCTATGCACAAGTGGTATAATAGTCAATAATTTTTGATATTATTCACTCAAATAAGATTCTAGAGTTCTAGGCTCACCTAGTCATTAATGTTAGCCTCTGATTACTACCATAAGTTACTATATTTCAATCCTAATTATTATATCTCTATAAATATTTATTTTTTGTTATGGTATAGGCTTATAAAATACTTATGTTATGTTATTTTATGTGATCCAAAGTTTTTATTATGCACAAAATATTCAAAAATTTGTTTTCTTCACTTGAAACACTAGGTCCAACATTGATACTAACTATAGGCTTAAAAAAAGGGGAAGAAATGTGGGTTGAGTAGACCCCAACCACTCCCCACTAAATGGTAAAGTGATGCATACATATATATTACTCATAAGATGGAATTCAAATCACGTATATTTATCCCCATTAGGTCAATGTTTGTAATAGTTCTCCTTTAATGTATGCAACATGTAATCTAACTTTCAATACTTGAAAAATTAAAATTTTGGCTTGGGATTGAGGTGATTTATACTTGGATAATACTTTATCCTTGTGAATAATTAGTAAATGTAGAAGAATATGGCCATACCTTTGGTTTTGAAAATGTTAGACTATGTTTTATAGATAATTTAAAAATGGGTAATTAGGATTACACATATTTTATATCTATATGAGACTCTGGATAAATTTTCATGTCACTAACACACTAGATAGAGGAGTTGACCCACAATAATGATTTTAATTTGAAATGTGATTGTTTTTTGGTGAAATATAAAATATTTAGGTTTGTAAAATATTAGATAGAAGATACCATTTGAGTTTGGCAATTATATTTGGGATATATGATTATTGATATGATAATCTCGATATGTTTGCATATAATAATTGACTAGTTTGGCATAGACTATGGTATTTCATGTATGTGATTAATAGAAACTAAATAGGGTTGGATCCATGGAGAGCATGTAGATGTGGGATAATGGAGAATAAGATAAACATATATACACATAAGTCATGTAGGCTAAATGTAGGTTAAAACTAAAATTTCCAAGTATTTAATACTATATTATATCTAAAAATTCCCCCCTTTTGTTCTAGTATTTAAATGAAATAAACATAATAAATCAAAATTATAAATAGATTTAATTGAGTGTGGATAACACACTTTATCTTTGGGAGAAGGATTCAAATGTGTATCTTACTTTAGTAAAACCTGTAATGAGTATGTAGTATTTAATGTCCATAAAATGAAATATGAAATCTAGACTATAACTAAAATTAGAATCTCAAGAGTATGGAAGGAGTACACATGAAATTGAGTAAACGATGTTGCCCTATAATGTGTTGGAGATGATGCTTCCTTACTAAAGCATTAGAAAATTATTCTTCCCTTTTGTAAAATTTATATAATTTGGGTAATTATACCCAAAATTTGTGTAACTAAATCCAGGCCATGGGTTTGAAAGATAAATTTACCCAACCCTCATGAATAAGGAGTAGTCAAAAGCCATCAAGTATCACTAAATATAAACTAGAAAGAATCATGTAAATAATATTGCAATGATCTTGTAAATATCATAAACCCCGAAAATTCAAATCTCAAAATTTTTGACCTTTAGAATTATGATGTTTATCTTCCAATAATGACTCTTGTACATGATTAACTAATTCCAACAATTTATAACATAAGTTAATTATGATTATTTTCATGCACCCATGGTAGTCATGGATATACTCACTAATCCCAATAGTTAAGTGGTTTTAAAAAATTATAGAAATATACGAAAGACACAACACTTTAGTCTTTATAAGACCATTTTCCATTTGAAACTTAAGTAGAGTAGAAGAGCAATATGAACATTTCAAATCAAAGCTTCCCAATTCGATTGGGTTTAGATTAAAAAATGAGGGTTTCATTTGGGAAAAGTGTTTCAAATGATAAGGATATTAACCAAAAGTTGTAAATATATCTTAAACTCCATGTTAGTGTGTTAGGTCCCACAATAATCATTATTTGTTTATGATAATCAACATGGTCTTGTAGGATCATATTGTTCCACCCCCATATAGACCATAGGGTAAAATAAGTTAGGTTATAATTTAAAACCATCATAAAAGGTAAGTATTTATATAATACATAAGGTTCTACCAAAAGGATTAGGTTTTCATATATCTCGGTACTAACTTATGCTTAATTATTCAAATACGAGTGTAGACAAGGATTTTAATTACCATTCATGATAATGTATTATCATTAATTTTATCCTTGGAAAAATGAATTTCCAATACCATATTAATGTTATATGGGATCACATTGTCTATCCCTCTTACCATGAAAATAACTATTTGTAAGGTCAATATTTTCACTTAGGATTTCATATCATCCATTTTCCATGAAATGCATCTTATCTAAATAATGTAACTTTATAATTAATCAGACTAAATCACTAAAGTATGTTATAAGTCTTAAATATGGTTGTAATCAATTCACATACCTCATATATAATAATTATATTTACTCAACTTCATCTATGAATACATTATATGGTGTCGTTTTTATCAATAGATAATTTCATTTAGGAAAGAATCCTCAACCACTTTACAACTCAAGACCAATTTACCCTACTTGAGGTAGTACATTTTCAATATTATTTCAAGATAATATATGATTTTTGACATAACTTTAGGTCAAGCATTTTAAGTTTCCTTTTAAATTAAAACATTATTTATTTATCTAAACAAAATAGAACTCATATTATGGATTTCCAATTACAAATGCAATACAGTCAAATAAAGTCATTGAAAAATTAAACCAATCCCAAATTAGTCAATACTTAGATACCATACTATGTAAACATTTTTGGATTTATTCAATAGGGTGCCTCATTTCCATAGGGTTACATTAGCTTAAAATAAATAATAAGTCAACTGATAACTCTCAAATATATAAACTTAATATCTCATTAAATAATTTACGTTATCATAGTAATGCCATAAAATGCCTCTTCCTCATTGTTAGGAATTTAAAAAAAGTCTTAAAAAAATAATAATTTTAATTGTATTCATATCTTGATAAATAAGTAAACCTTAAAAGATACATCCATAATAGAAAAAGAATATTAAAATCCCAACATTCTTTCAATCAATAAATTTCACATGATAAGTACATATATTAATTTACCTAATACCACTTTCATTCCATTAGATAACATTTCATTTTTATTTCACATTATATCATGCTACTTAAGTACCCTATGAGTAACCCACAATTTAATAGATTTAACAACAAGCTATTTATAACATGCAATGTAAAGTTGTAACTATAGATTTGGGTCTGTAAGAATATCAATATATTTGGTATTTCCATGCAAGGTATGAATTATTATAATTATAATAACTTTAAAACATCCATTTTGAACAATATAAATACAAGGAAATACCTACAATATTGATGAAAATATGTTAAAATTTATTCTAATTTTATCTCATTTTCCAAATATCTACACTGTAAGAAACAACCCAAATAAAATAGAAAATACATTTTTACACAAAACATACACATTTATTAATATTCTTCAAGGTAAATACAACTCAAAATTTAAATGAATGAACATTTTACTCAAAAAAAATTATTAGTAGCACTTGAACATATACCACTTAACCTTGATTGGGCCGTTTTATCTAATCATGCATTCAAAAGGAATATGTTACAACCATTAAATAATAGTAAGTAACCAATAGTATACAATATTTATTTATTCAAATTGAGTATTTTAAAAAATTAAAACATCTAACTTAAAGTTGCTCCATACCAATGACACCATAAAACTAAGAATCCAACATGAATGAAGACTTTGACTACTTGTTAATGTTTTACACATTTAACTAGTTCCATGGTTTAATTTAAATCTAAGTTTTAAATTCTAATGAATTTAATCACATAATTTTTCTAAATTTATAGATCAATACAATTATTACTAGCTAAACAAATCCTTTTAATAATTGAAACATGTAAGATCATTTATTTTTGCTTTCAATCCAAACATGCAACTTGAACCAAATAAGTTTTTCATATAAACAATTAAATATCTTCAAGATAATATTAAATAACAATCATAATACTATATTAAATTTAAATTCAACCAAAAAATATATTAGGTTTATTATATCAAGTAGTGTTATTGTTAATAGTAAATAGAACAAGTAGCCTATAAATTATTTATTTTATTTTATTAAGTACATAATATATTCATGAATATAGTTTTTTATAGTACCTAAATGGGTCACTATAATAATTTACATATGTTATCAAAAATAAAATCAATCCTTTTAGGCTATATACAAGACAGAAACAAACATTTAAGCATGCAAATATGATCTAGTAATAAGAAAGAGGCACTAAAGAAATTTTTTAACATAAGTAACAAAAATGTTTGGAAACTAATCACCACATAAAATAAGGAATTTATATGATAAAATTAAGGACAAATATAACAATTTTAATTTATTCTAAAGTAAATAATGTAAAACATTAACTAATATACAACCAAAGTGAGCTTAAAAACTATCTAGCTTTAAAAAATGGTTTTAGGAAAATATTCCATCTGTTTATACTTAGGAGGATAAACTTACCTCATCATGCCATTAAAACATAAAGTACAAATAAAATTATATAACACAAGGAAGGTACATTAAATTTTAATAATAAAAAATCATATTATTTAGAAGTGGTCTATGAAATGGTAAGAACTCTTACCCATGTCATCTTATTAACTTCAAATATATCTTTAATGATATAATTTACATGTTTCAACTTACTAGTTATGTAAATTTTAGAAATACATTTTTAATGAAATAATTAAAGGTAAATATGATACAAGTATATAAATGAAAACCTAATAATTCATTGATTTACAATCACTCTCCATTTTTATTGCCTATGATAATAGGAATTTATAATTGTTCAAGAGTTTATATGAATTGTAAAGTTGAAAAAATGTAAGTTAAACATACTATAATTTATAAAAAATCCATATTAATTCCCAAATACCAATCTCCATGAATGAAAATAAAATACTTGAATCCAAACAATATTTAAGATACCAACATAATAAAATATGATAAATTACTATCAAACATATCCATAATTATTAATTAGTAATCACATAATTTTATTTAGAAATGTAATCGACAGAAGTAATTAAAGAATATTTATGTAAGATAATCACAAAAAATTTCCAAATCATAATATCTCACACAATCTTATAATAGACACAAAAAGATATACAAAATACTAAATAAATTTTATTGATGCATGTTATAATTTTCCTCAACCAAACATATATGTGACAAAGTAATTTCATTTTTATACTAATATTAAATGTAACATATCATCACAATGCATAGTAAATTTTAAGTTATTATTAAGTTTAAATAGAAACTAAGATTTATATAATTAATATGATCACTAAATCCTTGAATCTAAATGCCAAGGTGGTATATACCACCACTCATATGCAAGAGCTAGGGCTGGACCCTTTTTATAATATAATTAAAAAATATAAAATCATAACACAATGCCAAATTAATTATCAAAAATTATAAAATAGATAATACCATATTATCCATGTAAAATTTTTCTTCCATAGAAGTGGTTTTGATAGTATTCATTAATTTTCCACAATAAAATACATAATCTAATATATAGTTTCCACTACAAGTGTCTTGGTAATGCCCTACCCAATGTATATCATTATATACATATATCTAAGTATGCTTATAGGGATGTATACCCCAAATCAATCATTAAATATATAGTGAGCTTAACATAATTGATATAATAGATAATGCACAAAAAATAAATGAGGAAAGTTAACATGCCTAAATTTAATTCTAGGATTCATATTTTCTCCCTTTCTTCATTACTTTATCTATAAGCTACCATATACTACAAATGGTCTTCATGGCCACTCAACAACTCAGTTTTGGCTTGCCCAAGTGTAAAATGAATAGTTCATATAACTCCTAAATATAATATATTTGACATTCATTTCTATATGGTATGTGATTTCATGTGTTTGTAGAGGGTCCCAAACTATCATTTTATCTCTCCATAGTTCCCATGTACATTACAAATGGCATTAATGTAACTCTAGTGTTGGGTATCAACATAGTTTCCATGTTCTCCATGACTACCACAAGAATTAAAAATAGTCCCTTCATTCCCTCTGGATTCTTCTCTAATTTACCAATCCACTTACCATATAAAACAAATAAATAAATGATCACTCACAATGTCTTCCACAAAACCCTACTTGAATGATTGGGTCATTTAGCCAAACCAACCATAAAAAAACACTATCATTGTACTTACAAGGTATTTGAAATGACCTTAAGAACTCTAAAACATCTTTTAAATCAATTATAACCTCAATAAACATATAAATTTTTAAATAATGATTTCCTATAAACATTAATTATGTCACATCCTGATTCCTCTCTAGACTTGATAACCTATTGATTAGTTGATTATATGGTTATTGATTATGTAATTAATATTTTGGTTAACCTAGATTTCATATACTAATTTATTGGTAATTATATGTAGCTTATTTATATGATTGTTAACTAGTTGAGCTAGTTATACTTGTATGTTATGTACATGATGATCATGTTTATTTAATTAATTATTGTAGTATATTTTGGATTATATTTTGATTCAAGATAACTATCTTTACTATTTAAAGGTGGATTCATGATAGATCCATACCTTATACTATGATGGAGGGAGGGAATCATTAGAGAGGGTGGTGTAGATAAAGGCATTGGGGGATGACATAATGGGAACTAGGAACCTACACACACCACAATAGTATAATATGTTGTGGTGATTGTTTGATTAGATGGATTATAGTATAATTTTAGTCATTTTTATGTTTAATGCATTAATATATGTTTGTTTTGCATCCATAATATAATCTAGTTGTGTGTTATCATGATTAAGATTAAATTTTGGTGTGTCATATTACTTAGTTTATTGTATATGATTATGTTGCTTAAACATGTGCATGAATTTTTTGAGTGCCTTTGTTACTACCTTTGGATATAAGTGAACATTTTTATGATAGTATATTTTATGAAAATACCTTGATAAGGGAACATAATTGCATTATATTCTAGATAATTATTAAATGGAACACATATAAAATACAAGGGTTAAATTAATTTTAGCATAGTCTTTGTGTTTAATAAATATGATAATTTTATAGGGGAGTTATAATTTTTGAATGAATTTTTTGGAATTTGGTTTCATTTTTAACATGCATAAGGTTTAAATCATTATTATTGTTAATAATCATAATGATGGTTATTGGGAATAAATTGGAAATATAATGTTTGAATGAATTTTGTGAAGTCAATGTTAATTATAATTAAAAGGATTATTATATGATTGTAAGGCTTGATATTAGTGTTTGTTTTGTGGGTGTTGGCTTGAGTTCATCATGCCATTTTTAAAAATAAACAATTTTGTTCTAGATTGCTTGAGAAAAAATGAAATTATTCTTAGTTTTATGTAGTTAATTTCATTCATACAATTATTTTGTAGAGTTCATTTAATTTTACATGGATTTTGGTGGAGATATGGGTAGTTATGTCAGCATGAAAATAGTATATAATATAAAAAGGGGTTTGAGTTAGACTAAGAGGCAATACAAATTTTTCCAGAGTTGATTTCACTTATGAGGTTAGTGGTGTTGTTTAAATTCATAGATAGATAATATAGATTAATTTAACATAAATTTGGTAAAATATTTTAGGTTTTTCATATTGTTTTCATTGTTGTGAAATTATATAGAAAGACTAAGGTATATTCCTGGTACTATGGATGGCTCAACCATCCACAAAACCAGGCATATGGCTCAATGAAACCTAGTATAAATGGTTGAGAGCCCTAGTCTCATTACCAAACACAAAATACTAATTTATGAGTTGAAATTTATGTGTTTTTGGTTTGGGTCAAATTGGAACCTTAGGTAAAATTTAAAGGGTATAATTATTTGTTAGTTTAGTATATTCATTTTGACTATGTAGATATGCTTATCATATTTAATTAGGTATTGAACCATTAGGTTCAATATGTAATATGTATACTTGTATGGGGGATGACTGGTTTTGAAGAGTTAAACATAATATAGGGTAAATTATAGTGGTAAATATTCATTAATTAATGAATATTCCAATTTTTTTATTTTGATTTTGGCAAATTTTTAGGGTTTATAGATGGGAATAGATTTCCAAAATTTTAGGGATATAACTTATTTTAGGGGTTGGCTTACCAACCCTTTACAACATTATCTTTGAAAATAGTTTAATTCACCACACACACACACACACACACACACACACACACACACACACACACACACACACACACACACACACACACACACACACACACAAAATATACCCCTTGATCTTGATATAAAATAAGAAAATACCTCTAAATCTTGAAATAGTCAAATGGAAGTGACAACATTGTTGGATGGTAGTGTCAAACGATAATGTTGAATGACAGTGTCAAATGATAGTGCTGAACAATAGTGTTGAATAATAGTATTTTATACATATATATGAAAATAGAGTTAAAATTTTATCAAAACCTAAATATTATTACATATTTATATTCCTCTCAAAGAGATATGCAATTAAAAAAAATGGTCACAATTCGAGTTCGTATGTAAAATTTACAGCCTCTAAAAGTTGGAAATTAGTTACATCATTCAGTTAGGTCAGATGGTTTAGGTTGTTTGGTTTGGTCATATGACCAAACTATATGACCTAAACCATATGACCAAATCAAATGACCTAAATTGTATTACCTAATCGAATGATGTAATTGACTACCAATTTATAGAGGTTGTAACTTTTACATACGAACTCAAATTATGATGATATTTTTAAAAATTGAATATCTCTTTGAGAGGAATACAAATATGAAATAATATTTATGTTTTAGAAATATTTGTTTATTCCATTTTTATAGGTAAGATTTAAATCCATTTGATTTAGCCATTTGATGTAGTTGAAAGGTAGTATAAAAAATAATAATGAATATTATATTTCCTTTCATTAATCTCTAAGATAAATAGATTCACCATCACACATATAATATTATCCATGCCTATGAAATAGTTTTATATAGATTTTACAAATAATTCCAATAGGGTTTCCTATAAGGACTCTTAAAATTAACCTTGACATAGTCTTTAAAAAATGGTTTTAAGTCATTCTTTTTCTTTATACTCAGGTATTAGGCTTTCTCTAATGTCTTAAGTTGGGTCAACATGGTAATGAGTAAGCCTATAATAGGGCACAACTATGTGTTTTATAAACTTGAATATAGGTATTAAATATTTCATATTAATCCCTTTCTAAACAATAAAATAACAAGTATGGCTTTATTTCATTTATAAGACTTATATATAAATGTATGTGTGTGTGTGTGTGTGTATATATATATATATATATATATACATGTATATATATATATATATATATGTATATATATATATATATGTATATATATATATATATATGTATATATATATATATATATACATCTATATATATATACATATATATATATATACATATACATATATATATATATATATACATGTATATATATATATATATATGTATATATATATATATGTATATATATATATATATATATGTATATATATATATATATATATAAACCTCAACAGGAATTTTTTGACTACCCTACACACACACACACACACACACAAACATCAATGTAAATATATAAATATATAATTTAGGTTATGATGCACGTGTATAGACATATATATTTGTGTCAAAATGATGATTGAACCATAAATAATGATTATAAGTCAATTGGGTGATTATTATGATCACATTTGATCATTTCATTTTGATCACTAAAGGATTAAGTTCCTTGTAAATATAACATGGTTATTTAAACTTGTTAAATTATATTATGCTTGAAACACATATGATTCTAGTAACAAGTCAAATTATATAAAAATAAATCCATTTATATTAATGATATGTTTTGATACACATAATTGTGTATAATAATGATTGTGTGTTAATCAAGCCATATGATATTTAAGTGTGGTCTATCATGTTTGAAGATTATAATATAGTCAAAATAATAGAATTAATTCTTAGCATATAATTAGAAATGAATTTAATAATTTGAGATGGATAATGCATATAATAGTATACATATTACTCTTATATTAAATACATAATACTTGTCTATTAGAGTATATAGTGTGCATATATTATTGATAATATCGTACATTATAATTTATAAAATTAATTTGTATATGCATATTTAATTACTTGATTTATCAAGATTGTATGAATTTTGAGATAGCAAATTACGAGAAGTTGGATTTATATAACATAGCTATAACACAATAGATAAATCTCTTATGAGTTAATGCAAGTAATTTAATATTATTGTGCATTAATATATGCATAAAAATATTTATACATGATACTCTTGCATGTTATTAGAATTTTATCTGATTTGAGTATACCATATGATTTTATACATATACTTATTGATGCAAGTTTTATGCACACCAAAAATGGTTAAATGAGGTAGCCTCTAACATTTTAGGATCTCTATGGAACAAGGTTCCAATCTAGGGATGGATTTTTAAGTATGCAGTTAAAAAAACTAGGTGATGGAATAAAAGGTTGAGCTTGTGTGTTGTTTAACCATGTTTTTGTGGATGGATGTGTGGAATGTAATAGAAAGTAATCACTAGATGAGTTAGTTGGGTAGATGGTTATTCTAAGATGGATATATCTCAAATAAATTCAAAAATGGGAAAGAAGGTTAAGGTATAAAAGAAGGCTAAATGTTCCTAAAAGGTCACTTATAAGATTGTTTCTTGGTAGACAAGTATCTCCAAGACCAATGTTTACCATTTGTATCTATTAAATAATTAGGAACAAGCACACATAGAAATATTAGATAACAAATATAGGATGATCAATGATATCAATTAAAGGTTGATCTTCTTAGGGTTTTTGTTACACACCCTTATCTGAGAGATTACTCCTCAGACCAAAAGGTTGTGTAGGGTACTTATAACTCATGACTAGATGACTATACAAAAATAAATACCTATACACACCTCAAATTATCAATTAAACCTATAATAATTGCTTAAACTAATGAAACCTATCAATCCTCAATTATTGTTGCACATATAAGATCAATATTCATTAATTGAGACAATCAAATTCATTCGTAATATTAGCACACTTTAGAATTATTGATTTAATAAAAACTAAGAATCTTAAATTTTATTAACATATAAAAGGAAGACTAAATAACAAACATAATTTTATGACAATAAATATCTTGATCTCTTCATGTATATTGATCCAAAACTTTGACCCTTTGAAAAGAGGGTTCTACATGTATATAAAGGACTTGGGGAAGGGGTCACCTCATCCTCCAAGTATTAAAACTTTGATTACATCATGAATGAATAGATCATAAGTCTCAGTTTCATGTTATAACTTGTAAGTAATCCTTAGATATGTAATGTATGCATGCTGGAAAAAACAATTTGTTTAATTATAACATAGACATAAAAAATCTTAACTATTCATTTGTAATCATTACATGCAAAATTATACAAAAATAACCTTTGATTAAGGCTAAGTTGGCTCATACTTAACACTTTTTAATGTTGTTTTTGGGACTACAATTTATGTTGGGGCTATGCTAACAATTAGAGTTGAAATTATTATTGTAAATATGGTGACTAGAGTTATGACCAAGGTTATTCTTGTAGCTTGGACTAGAGTTACAACTAGAGCTAAACTATGGGGAAATGTTAATGTAGTTTTTAAACCAAGAGGGATTGAATTTTATGGTTATGTTGTAACTATAATTGTGGGTGGGGTCTGAGGAGTAGAACTGGCAAGTGGTACTGATGTTTCTTTCTTCTTTGTGTCCAACTCTTGATAATGTTTGTATGATTTATCATTTTGTGCATGAATTAAGTTCATATCAAGGAGCTGAGGTCTGGTTACCATATATGTTTATTACATCAGCCTTACATGCTCTATATTGGTGGCTTAGAAGCTAACCTAGAAGACCTTTACTTATGTTTCCTTCTTCCTTATTGTGCTCAAATTTACTTCAATGTCCTCTAGGCTCAGTAATTGTAAAATCTATTTGAAACTAGATAAAACTTGTTGAATAATTTGATAAAAATTGGTCCAAGATATCAGCTTCCCCATGTTATCTTAATCTCTTATTAATTCAAATTCATCCAAAATTTATGCTATTTGATTTTCCTATTTTATTAGCTTATTCACCAAAGCTTTAGAAGTATACACCTAAGCTTCAGCCTCTTGAGTTTTGATGATTGCTAAATTTAATGCATTAGATGCCTCCAAAGGGGTTATCAAATCTAAGTGGATGAATGACTCATTTAGGGTGTATAATATTATTAAATTCAATTTCTTTTCATCTTATCTAAGATGTTTAAACAATTTTTTTATTGAATTTACATACAGATCCAATTGGATTATCAAATAATAAATTGTATCCAAATTTTTATATAACCTTAGTGCTACATTATTTACATCCTTCTCTATACTGGAGGGAACTCATATCACCTACTGCTATTCCTTAAGAGTTTACAACTCTTCTTCTAATTCATTTTTGGCCATCTTAGTTCCCTCATGGATGGCTAATACTGCTTCAATATGGGTCTCTATATAGGACTTAAAGTCCTTGATGTATGGGGATTGATATTTCTCCTTATCTTGACTTTTTGAAAGAGAGTAAATTTCTTCTCTTTACTCTAAAATCAGCCCCTTACCATTTATATCCTCAATCTTTATTAACTTGACCCTCTGCATTAAGGTTGTGGCTTTGTTAAAAAGTGATATTATAGTGGAAAACTGGTGATCTTTAGATTGGGTCTCTTAAAAACTAAGGATCCTAACTCTTTGGCCTAATCTAGAAGCATGAGATTTTATGGATCTAATGGTTAGGATTATATTTGTGAATACTCCTCAAGCTCAAGTTAAAGCTCAATGGAGGGTTTGGGCATTGAGGGTCAAATTATTTTAGACTAGTTTATGTTCCCAAATTATGGAATGGGATGTACACCATAGATAAATTTATTTTTTAGGTTGATTTTATTTTTGATTACTATTGTGGTCTAAAATGGTCTTGAAGAAGGTAGTGGTGAACCCAATTGGGTAGGGGAGGTAGCCATTTGAGTGATGGGTTGGTTGGTGGTTATGGAAATAAAGTTAGATACTACAAGAGTGGGAGTATAGGTGGATAAGATGGAAATAAAAATATTTAAAGAGATGGAGACTAAATGAGTGTATATTTCAAGGGAAATTATTGAAGAATTAGAAGTGGAAATTGGAAGAGTAAAGGTGAGGAAAATGAAAATAAGACTAGTAGAGAGTGATTGCACAAGAATGAAATAAAAAAAATTAGAAAATTTATAGTATAATTAACTAGTAATAACAGTAGAGAAGAAAGTCTTAGGGGAGAAATGAAGAGAGAACCTTTACCAGATTGATCACCACTAAGGGGTGCCTTTTCCTTTAGTCCTTTCAAGCTCAACACCTTGGCTTGTTATAGATATTCTTCATCTACCTCTTCACTTCACTGAACTTCTCCTAAAGGTTGTTCCTCTCTTCTAGTTACCCTGATGGTTGGGATCTAAGGTCTCTCCCCCCTTGGTTTTCTTTGATATAACTATATTGTTTTCTCATCTTGTAGACTAGTCACCTCTTAGCCAAGAGGGGGAGATTCATACTAGATATTAGGGATATTGAAGCCACCATAATAGATTCCATTTCTTCCTCATCAAAATAATCTAGGAAAATTATCTCCACCTCTTCCTTACTTATGTTTTCCTTTTCTTGTGTTAGCTCCTCTGCTTTCTTGTGTAACTCTCCTTAGTTCAATAGTAGATGCTTGAACAAGGGGAGTTTGTTCTTATTCTTCCTATGTAACAAATAGTATCTCTTATAAATCTTTCTATTATTCATATTATCTAGTAGCTAATGTTTCCCCTACCTATTAATCTTAATCTTATTAATTTTCTCTAGCAATAGATGGTTGTTGGGTATTTTGACCTTGGTCTTCTAGTTATTGGTAAGGCCTACCACTCTAGAAGTTCGAAGATATCCATCCCCATGGTGGTGGGATATTTAATTTACCTTAATTAAATGTAAGGGATGTTTTGGATTGTATCACCCTCAACAAGTCTTCACTTAAGCCTATAGTCATAACCATTTCCTTTAGTTCCTCATCATCCTTATAATTAAGGAATAAGAAGTAAATGCCAGAAAAATCATTTTTGTATGGTAATTCAAGGCTATGAATATTTTTTTTACTCTCATATGGGGTAGAGTATCCAATGAATAATCCCTCCCTATATTCCCAACTTTAATTAAATGTCTCTTGAATGTATATTGCATCCTCCCAATAGTTATACGGGAGTTGTGGAAAGTGCCTTTCTTATTATTCATCAAATATTCATCTATACCATTCCATATTTGGAAGGTAATCTCTTGTTTGAAAAAAATATTAGGGATAAACTTAGGGAGCTGAAGAGGGTCTACCATATGCCCAATGACAATGATGACTATATAATCAAGGTAGAGATAATAGTCATCCAAATTCATAAGTGTTTTTGTAATGCTACTTAAACTCCTAATGGCCACCCAAACCTAAGGATAGAGGTCCTCTAAAATTTTGGAAATGTTCCTTACATATGCATATATGTGAATGAAAGAATAAAAATCACATATCTATCCTTGATAAAAATAGGTTTGGGACTCCATATAACCCCTTTATACCTTTAAACAATTCCCATGACTGCATCCATAAGGTATGATATCATATATAAATTTCTTCCATGGGACCTCTTATCCTTGTGTAGAATTTTTTCATGATGGCCTCACCTAATGCATAAATGCACTTTGAGGTAATAATAAAATCTAGTAGGGGTACCCAATATAGATACAAGAAGTGAATTCTTGGGTGGCTAAAGAGTCACTTCAATAATGCCATGCCTATGTAAATTCCCATCCTAAATTAGGTTACAGGGACCAGATTCTTTGTATGTTCTTTGATAAATAAAATTCTTTCATAGGAGAATCCACTTCCCTAATGCTCAATCCACATTATTTTTTTCTTCCAAGAGACTATAGTTTTTAAATTAAATGTAACACATATAATAGTGATACTTAAATAACTCATGAATGCATCTCCATATATGTATGTAATAATTATGTTATTATTGACATAGTGTAGATAGCTTCCATCTACAATTTTACTTTTGAAGAACAAATTTCATAGTAAGTCAATGCGATGTGAATTCTAATTTGGTAGCTTCATATGAAGTGCCTATCATTTACATGGCATAAGTGTAGTTTTAAGTTATTTCTCCTTGGATGTGAGGTCCTCCTCTAATGCAAATGAATCAATGTTCTCTATTACCTCCCATATATTTGAGTAACTAGCATGGAGTCTATTGAACATAGTTGCATCAAAAACCTTGTCTAAGTATTCAGTGGAATCCTAGATGGAAAACCTATATGGTTTTGAGGTTCTTTTGTATGTCCTAAAAAAGATGCCATTATTGTTTGTGGATGTTGGTATGATTCAAGCTTTCAAAAATGGTGGTATAAAAATTTAATTACAAGAATTTTAAGTCATTCTAGACATAACTAAGGATTTTGAGATTGTAGAAGGCTATGTGCACTTGATCTCTTTAAAAAAAAATGAGGTGAACTCAATTATGGGATCTATGTTATAGTTATTTTATTTAATTTTAGTTCATGTTCTATTAATTACCAAAATCTATGGGCTCGTCACCCTCATTCAATTTGAACATGACTACTTAGTCCTAGTGGTATGCCACAAAGGATGCTTGTTCATTCAAGGTACCACAGTGTTGATTTTTACTTTTGAAACTTGTCACTACATAGTTTAGTAGGGGACTAGAGATTTGCCTTTGGTCCTAATGGTATGATATGATGATCCCAATATTCCATGCAAAATTCCTAAAAGATAAAAATGTTTTTTAGAGATTCATTTGAAAATATTTGTTTGAATGCTACCAAAGGAATAGTTCCTAAAGACTAAGTACTCTTCAAATATATTATCATTTAGGAAGAAGTTACCATAGAGAAAGGATTTAAACAAAAAACATTTTAAATAAAATATACTAAAGATAAAAATTTTGAATACCAAAGTTTCTAAAGACTAATTTGCTAAAGACTAAGCTATCAAAGACTAAGTTGCCGATCGGAATAACATTTGAAATAAAGTTCATGACCAAATAGTTTTTGAAGACCAAAATTTTTGAATGAAAGAATCCAAAGAGAAAATATCTAAAAATATCCTTCTAAATGAAATAATATAAATAATCAAATCTAAATACCTATTATAAATAACAATTTTGTTAATATATTAGTTTCAATAAATCCTTTCAAATGGAAAATAGGTGCACCAAAATGTGATTCAATGTTAAAACTATTGAGATTATATAGATAATAATAACCATCACAAACACACATACACCAAATAATATATAAGTCCTCTGAAAATAAAGGGGTCCCAAGTTTTCAAAGAAAATAAATCAAGTTGGGTGTGTTGAATACAATAAACGGAGACTCATAGGAGTGAATAATCCTAATTTTTCAAGAACCTATAATCCATGGCTTTTAATACAAATATCAACCATTAAACTTAATAAAATAAATGATTAAATCATAAATTAAAAATATAATCTTAATAATTACATACAACATACTAACTTCACTTATACCTTGGACCTGTGTGTGGGAAAGTCATATTCTTTCTTCCTTGTCAAAGGAATTTAGGCAAAGACAAGGGGTGAGGTATAGTTTTAATTATGATTGGGAATTAAGTGCATAGACATTTCGGGATCTTGAGTATTGTTCTGCTAATATCTAGGTGTTTATAGCCTTGACAGAGATACCTTTGATCACCTTTTCTCTTTTCCTTCATATTTTTCATGATGCATGATACATTGATATTATTTCATTGTGTAGGCTTCTAATCCTATTTGATTTTCTTGAAGACTTTTAGATTATGATTATTATTTTTATTTTCTATTTTTTTATTTTTGAATGAAAGTGGGAAAAAGGTGACCACCATGAGTTGGTCTTAGTAAAATTTGGTTAATCAAAATATCCCTATCAAATTCTACCCATGTTAATGGTTATTACCTCAAACAAGCATTGTCATTTTATGTGCATTTAAACCAAGTGGATAAGGAGAGATTTATAAATTTGAAAACAACTATGGGAATAACTTTTGCATACCTAATAAAATTATTAGCTTTAGGACATAGTCATGTCTAACTCTCTGATTGCTTACTTGGATTAAGAATTATGAACCATAAAATACAACACCCACTGATTAGAATTGGATTTAAAACACTCATACTATCATTTGATTATATTAGGATCGATCAACTTATATTACCATGAAATCAAAAGAAAATTACCCTAGCAAGTAGTAAAACTACCTAAAGTAAACACACTAGACTAAACAAATAAAACTATCAAAAGAAAAATTTACTAATCTAGGAAGCAAGAATTAATTTAATAGAAGAAAATAATTGAAAACAAGAAAATAACTAATAAATAAAATATAATCTATTCCTACCTCTAATGGAATATTCTTGGTTACTTAGAGAGCTCTCTAGATGGAGAAGCCATGAAATAATGCTTCAAAAACTATCCATTGGCTAGATGTGTCAAATTGTTACCTTGGAGATCTTTCAAACATAATGAATTATTAACTAATATCATATAAATATGATAAGGTCCTATCCATATTAGTTTAAACCTATCATGCATTAAATTTTTTCATGGGATTTGTCCCATAGCAACCCTAGGTCAGAGATCCTAATTTTTTTAAATTTTGTTCTCTTATTAAACCATCTCTTGACCACATCTTGATGTTTAATAAAATGTTTTAATGATTTACTCTTATAGTCTTCCATTTTAATGATATCCAATAATATGGAATTTGTCTTGTTGTTGGGATCCATGTATTTTAACATAAATTGATATATTGGTAGTTTCAACATTATTTCAAACATTGGCTATTTCTAATAAACTAGTATATATGGCAAGGATTTAAAGGCTTATGTATATCAATTCTGGTCTACCTAGAGTGCATATTTCAATAAGATATTCCACTCTTTGGGTTTATCTATGACTGATTTCCTGATAGTGTCTATAACATTCTTATTGGTTGACTCAACCATTCCATTTCCTTATAAATAGTGATTGAAAGATGATTTGATTGTAATCTAATTATCATGTGCCAATTTGGTAAACTTAGTTGATTTAAATGTTGGCCCATTGTCACAAACCAAATAAATAGGTGCATTGAATCTGGTTGTGATATGATCTTTAAGTAAACTGATCACATGTTGGGCTCTTGAGTTCTTAATGGCTACTGACTTAGTCCAACTAGTGTAATAATTTGGATTTTGGATTTATGAGCACAAAATTATGGCCAATTAAATTATTTGGGTTTATGACACCAATGAAATATAAACCCCATTAGGTGAATGCCATACCTTAAATCATAGGCTATGATCTCATTATTATGTGTACCTATTTTTTTTAAGACTTGGCATTCATGGCATATCCTCATATGGGATTGAGAATATTTAAATAGAATTAGACAATAATAACCCATTATGAGTATTTTATGAGCTATGGTATTTAAAAATGGATTGCCACTACCAATCTTCTGATGCAAAATTTTTAGGATCTCTTGAGGTTCTTCACGTGACACACATCTTAAATAGATGCCTTCATAGTTTTTCTTATAGATGATACCTTTTATTATCATATAATGAGAATCATTGATCCTTAATTCTCTCTTTTTTATCTCTCTTGAGTTCTTGGGGACATGTTCTAGTGAGTAAGAATTGAATAATACTTGAATACCAATCATGATGGGAAACCTATTTTTGGTAGGTCTCTTTGATGGTGATGCATGGGTCTAGTTCAATCATCAGTTAAATAATGTGTCATCTTATAATAAGCTTGACATGTTTAATTTCAATATAAAACTCCTATAATTTAAAAATCCATTACCTCTACACTCTCTCAATTCATTGTATCCTAGCGTAAGCTTGACAATAGGATCTGGTATTGTGGTGATGGTCTTATTATGGAAGATATAGAGCCTAAAGTTATTAACTATTTTAATGAGAGCAAAGATTTTATTTTCAATCAAGGAGTATCTGAGCTATACATATTATAAGTTGGTTCATATAAAAGTGATATGGCTATCTCTTTCTTTTTTTGTGTAAGCATGGAAATAACAGTATGCTCTAAACCAAATGAGTACAAGAAAAAAGTCTTTAGTGAAATTTAGGCTTACCCACACTAGGGCCTATGAAATATCCTTCTTTATATCTTGTAAATAATTCTTAGATTTAGGTGTCCACTCCACTTTGGTTTCCTACTTGAGTATTACATTTAGGGTCTTGACAATCTCTACAAGTCCTGATATAAATTTTCTTACAAAATTAATCTTCCCAAAGAAAGACTTGAGCTCCTTTTTACTATTTGGGAAAATTATTTTTAAAAAATCCATTGAATCCTATATGGGTCAATGGTGATATCAAATTCATTAATAATGTGTCCTAGAAGCTTGCCTTCGATAATGTCAAATATACTCTTCTTAGGGTTTAATGATACACCAAACTCCCTGTACCTTTCAAAAATGGACTAAAGGTGGTCAATAATATATGATCTATTTCTAGATAAAATAGTGAGAACATCCATGTATATGTTTATTCATTTGCCTATCAGTCCCTAAAATGCATGATCCATCACTCTTTTAAAATTAGCTCCAATGTTAATTATCCCAAATGGCATTACTTGTATGTGTATGTTCCCTATTGCATAGTAAATGTTATTTTCATCCTATCCTATGATTCAATTGGTACTTATTTATATCCTAGAATCCATTTAAGAAAGACATCATTTTACACCCACTCATAGTATATATTACCTCATCTAGGGAGGGTATAGGATAAATGTTCTTCTCACAAGCTTTATTTAGATTCTTGATGTTGACACAATCTAATTTTTCCATTATTTTTCCTAATCAAAACTAGATTGGCCACCCAAGTTTAAATTATTGATAGGAAAAACTATACTAGCACTTAGAGGCTTCTCTACTTCCTTTTAAATAAATGGTTCCAAGATAGGATTAACTAGCCTTCACCTTTACCTAAATGGTTTATGATCAGGGTTGAATGGAATTATATGAATGATGAATTTAGGATTTAATATCCTTAAATCATCATAGTTCCATATAATTACATCTTTATACCTAATAATTAGGTCCTTAATATTCTTCCTTTCATCTGGTGTGCATCTTAAGCCAATATTAATGAAGTGTTTTCCTCCAATCACCTACATTTTCTAAGTTAAATTTGGATTCATTAAGCTTGAGTTATCTCTTTAATTATGCTTAAGGATCCATGTCAAAGGTACTTTCCAAGGTGATCATCCCTAATGGGAGATGATTTTCCTTTAGCTAGATAACATCCTCTTCATCTAATTATTTATGGCACCTATGGCTTATTTCCTCATCATCAATTATATGATAATCAAATTGTATTGAATTTGTTAAAAACTTAATGATGTATTGGTCATTATCAAATACTCAAAAAATTTAAATATTATCTAGTACCGAAGGACAAAGTATCAATTCAATGTAAACCT
The DNA here is from genome assembly GCA_037957365.1 of Torreya grandis. Classification (NCBI taxonomy): domain Eukaryota; kingdom Viridiplantae; phylum Streptophyta; class Pinopsida; order Cupressales; family Taxaceae; genus Torreya; species Torreya grandis. The sequence goes on from JARHVA010001749.1 coordinate 1,594,729, forward strand.
TCTACATGTTTGACTCTTGTAGTGGTGCTAAATTTGATGTTGAGATGAAAAGTGAATCGACATCTTGGTTTTGTTCTATTGAAATAAATAATATGTTGAAAGCTTTGAATGATTCAATTATATCCCAAGATCTATGCTTGTGCTTATTTAAATACAATAATTTGCATTGATATTTATGTCTGATTTGGTTGATCACAAGTTTAGAGTCTCTATATACTAATAGTTATTTGACATTGTTCCTGAGGGCAAACTATAATCTAAAAACTAGGGCCTCATATTATAATCTATTTTTGGTATATGAGAATTAGAGCCTATACACTACTAATAATTTATTTCCTTTTGGATCAACCATCTCATTACCAATACCTGGTCCTTTTTTGGATCTTGATCCATAAAAATGAAGGGTCCATAATTGGGAATGGCCTCAAATTTCTTCCTACATTTCATGCGTCATAGTAAATGTATAAATTTAAAGACTAGGAGACTTATAACTTACTTCTTCATTGATAGTGGTGTACTTTGTAATAGGATGTTGCATCCTTAGCTCTTGATCAATCTTGATCTAGTTAGCAATGTCTCTTTAGGGTAGTCAAATATGTGAGAATTCCATGGAAAGATATCCATTTAATGTCTTTGACCAATCTTTGCTAAATAATAATTCATATCTTTCTAGAATATCCACTACTAGTATGCTGATAGTCATCTATATCTATGTTTTGAGTTAACCTAAATTCTTGCATCCTTAAGTTCTCCCAAAATAGGTACTACTATCTTATTCAACTATGAAACAGTCCTCTTGGATGGATTTTGGGTCAAACCAAGCTTTAGATAAATGAAATTTGGCATTATTGTTGTTGAAGCTCTATAATCTACCAAAAAATTATGTATATTCTTTTTAAATGCCTAAATGGTCAGTAAGAAAGGGGGAACCTTAGGATTTCTTTTGTATATAAATTTGTATTAGGTTTTATATAGTCAAATTACCTATGATAGACTTCCATAAGATATCCTTCTACTCTATGATTTATGCTAGTTCACGAAGAGTAATATTGGCTATAATTTTCTTCATATACTCAATAATGATGTGTCCTCCTTTATTCTATTCCTCTCTATGTTGAGGATGATCATTCCTGTTTGGGGAGGAGGATTATTATCATCTTTAATATTTAGAAGAATAACTATATTATTGAGAGGACTAGAATTGGTGAGAGGCTTCCTATTCCTTAGGTTAAAATTGTTCCTATTGAACTATTGGAATACTTGCACTTCATGATAATTATCCTCTAGAATACTATCATCTTCATTAGGGAAGGAGACCATATGTTTCAAATACTATAGATAAATTTAAGGGGCCAAATTCATGATGGAGATCTAGAGGACTCATCATTTGATCTTATCTAATAATTTCCCAGGCTGCACATAACTCTATATAGTCCAATTCCCCATGTTATGATGTGTTGTGAACCCTTCACGAATTAGGGAAAGCTATCTCCATGATATTGATTTGTAAAAAATTATTAGACTGTTGTTGTTATGTATTATTGGTAGGCATATTGAAAGGATTGTTTTATATTGGAAAGATAGAATTCTACTTTTCTACATATTCAAGAAATCATTGATCAACTTCTAGACCATTCTTTGTATAGAATCCAATTCAGCTTTGGTAAAGTTAAAACCTTGAGTGAATGTTATGTTATTGTGAGTCTAGTGTTGATTTTGTTTGTTCTTCTAATGGCCATTCATTTATATTTGATTTTACAAGAACCCATAATTATAATTTATTATTTTTTGAATCATGGGAGGTAGAGTGTACAACTGATTCTATTTAAATGTAAGGGTGCTATAATTAGCATGTGGAACTGGATTTAAAAATGGGAATCCATTATTGAATGTTTGACCTCTTGAATTTTGAAGATTGAGTTGTGTATTGAGTTTCTTATCAATATTAGTAATTTTTTAGAATATCAAAGATAAAGTATTAGTGATGGAAGTTCTTCAAAAGAATATTGCAATAATGGGATCTAAGTAATTCATATATATCTTAAACATCAAATCCATGTCTATCTTATACACAATGTTCAATTAAGTGTAAATATTTTGGAATCTTGCATTGAAGGCCTAGATTGACTTATTAGGTTACCTCTTCATCCTGGTAAATGTTGATATACCAAACTTGGATTAGTCACTTATCTAAATTATGTAATGAATATATTTTGACACTCATTCCATGAAGTAATAGAATTTTCCTATAAATTGAGATACTAATTATAAGAAGAATCTTATAGAGTAAATGGAAAAATCTTTCATGTAACATACTCATGGGTGACATTGACTAATATTAGAGTATCCTTGAAAATTTTGATGTGTTCTTCTACCATCCTCCTATTTGAGGGGTAGAAGGTAGGGAAATATTTTTTTGTATTCCTTGGAAAATAATGTTGGTCCCTATGAATGTCAATAGTGGATCTAACTAGTTAAGGTTAAGCCATAGTATGATTAATAAGTGGGAAATTTCATACAAGGTAAGGTTTCCTTGCTTGGTGTATCTTGGGGATGATAGGTATGGCTCTAGGCCTCTTAGGATTTGACAATAGTGAAACCAAAAGGCTAACTTCAGCCCTATACCTTATTAATCTCCCAAGTATCTATAGTGCATCTCTACATAGTGACTAACCTCTATTATTGAGAAAAAAAATAAGTGTGCCCTCCTTCTAACACTATTTTTTTTAATCTATTAATGTAGGTTTTATACACACCAAAGAGTGTTAAATGAGGTAGCCTCTAACATTTTGGGATCTCTATGGAACAAGGTTCCACTCTGGGGCACGAGTTGAATATATGGGGTAAAAACAACCAGGTGATGAAATAACACATTGAGCTTGTTTGTCATTTAACCAAGTTTTTGTAGATAGAAGCATGTAATCTAATAATAATTTATTACTAGGTGAATTGGATGGGTGGAGATTTATTCTAAGGTGGGTAGATCTCAAATACATTCAAAAAGGAGGAAAGAAAGGTAAGATAGAAAAGAAGGTTCTGTGTTCCATAAATGTCACTTCTAAGATTATTTATTTGGTTTAAAAGTATCTATAAGACCACTATTTTCCATTTGTATTTATTGTACACTCATGAACAAACATGGTTAGAATTCTAGGATAAAACATATAGGATGATCAACGATCTCAACTGAAGGTTTCTCTCCTTAGGTTTGTTGTTTCACACCCTTATCTAAGAGATTACATCTTGGGATAGAAAGTTGTCTAGGGTAGTTATAATTAATGCCTAGATGACTAGACAAACATAAATACCTCTAAAAACATAAGATTATCAATTCAACTTGTCCTAATTTCTTAAACCAATGAAACTTACCAATCCTCAATTGCTATTACAAATATAATAATGATATTTATTAATTTAAATAATTACATTCATCCTTAGAATTATCACACTTTAAAATTATTGAATTAATACAAATAAAGAAGCTTAAATTTCATTAGCATAGAAAAGGAAGAACAAATAACAAACATAATTGCATGAAAATCAATCTCTTGATCTCTTCTTATATATTGATCCAAAACTTTGACCCTTTGAAAAGAGGGTTCTATATGTATATAAATGACTTTGGGAATGGGTCACCTCATCCTCCAAGTATAGAAAACTTTAATTTCATCATGAATGACTAAACAATAAGTCTTAGTTTCATGTTATAACTTATAGGTAATCCTTAGATATGTAATGTGCGCATGCTAGAAAAAATAATTTGTTTAATTACAACATGGATGTAATAAAAAATAACTATTAATTTGTAATTATTACATGAAAAATGCTAAAAAAAATAGCCTTTGACTAAGGCTAAGTCGAATTCTACTTAACACTTTTTAAATCTATTATTGGGTCTATAGTTATGGCTAGGGTTGTGTTGGAAACTGAATTTGAACTTGTCATTATAAATATGGTGATTGGAGTTATGGCTAGGGTTGTGCTCATAGCTTGGATTAGAGATAAATTATGGGGTGATTTTGATGTAGTTATTGAGATATGAGGAACAAAATTCAATGGTGTTGTTATAATTAGCACTGTAGGTGGGGTATGAGGATCAGAACTAGAAGGTGTCACTAATGTTGTTTTCTTTCTTGAATCTAACTCTTGATAATGTTTTTATACTTTAGCATGTTGTTCATGAATTAAGTTCATATCAAGGAGATGAGGTTTGATTACCCTACTTATCCATTCTATCAACCTTACATGTTCTATATTGGTGGCTCATAATCCAACCTAGAAGACATCTACTTTTGTTGCCTTCTTCCTTTCTATGCTTGACTTTGCTTCAATGTCCTCCAAGATCAGCCATTATAAACTCTATTTGAAACTTATTGAATCATCTTATAAAAAGTGGTCAAAGTTAATAGTTTCCTTATGGTATCTAAAGCTCCTGTTAATTCAAGTTCATCTAAAATTTATGTTTTCTTTTCCTATTCTGAAAGCTTATTCACCAAAGCTTCAAAAGTAGACACCCAATTTCATGCCTCTTAAGTTATGATGATAGATAAATCTAATGCATTGGTTTTGTAAAAAGGGTTCATCATGTCTAAGTGTTTGAATGCCTTATTAGGGGTGTATAATACCAAGAAATTTAATTTATTTTCATTTTATTTGATAAGCTTAAACAATTTTGTTATTGAATTTACATACAAATCCAATTAGACTCTTAAAGAATGAATAGTATCCAAATTTTCATATAACCTTAGTGCCACATTTTTTACATCATGATCTATACTAGAGGGAACTCATATCACCATTTTTAGATCCTTAAGAATTTTTAACTCTTCTTCTAGTTCTTTTTTGGCTAGTTTAGTTACCTTATAGATGGCCAATATTGATTTGGTATTGGTCTCCATATATGACTTAAGGTCCTCAATATATGGGGAATGATCCTTCTTCTTTTCTTTCCTTTTTGAAAGAAAGTACAATTCTTCTATTTCCTCTAAAATTAGTCCCTACTATTGTTATCCTCAATCTTTCTTTTCTTGACCCTTTACACTGAGGTTGTGGCTTTGTCAAAAAGTACGCTTACAATGGGAAGCTTAGTGATATTTAGATTGGGCCTCTTAAAAGTTGAGGATCCTAAATACTTGGCCTAGTATAAAATTATGAGCTTTAACAAATTTAATGGTTGGGATTCTATCTGTGTATGCTCATCAGGCTCAAGTTTAATCTCAATGGAGGGTTTGGGCATTGAGGGCCAAATTATTTTAGACTAGTGCATGTTCTTTAATTATGGCATGGGATTCACAATATAGACATGTTTATTTTTTGGGCTCTTTTAGTTGTTACTACTAATTAAGTCTAAACTAGTCTTGAAGAAGGTAGTGGTGAACCTAGTTGAGTAGAAGAGGGAATAATTTGAGTGATGGGTTGGTTGGTAGCTATGGAAATAGAGGTGGAGATTACAAGAGTGGGAGTAGAAGTGGATAGGATGGAAATAACAATGGTTGAAGGGATGGATACTAAAGGAGTGGAGACTATATGGGAAATGGTTAAATAAGTATAAGTGGAAATTGGAAGAGTAGAGGTGGGAGAAATTAAAATAAGACCAGTATAGAGTGATTTCATAGGAATAAAAGTGGAAACAAATGGAAAATGCATATTAGAATAAATTGATAATGACATTAGAGAAGAAAGGCCTAGGGAAGTAGTGAAGAGAGAGCCCTTACCAGATTGATCACCACTGAGGGGTGCCTTTGCCTTTAGTCCTTACAAGCTCAAGACTTTGGCTTGCTATAGATCTTCCTCATCCACCTATCGACATGGATCACCTTCAAATGAATGTTTTGCCTCTCTACCAATTACCCCCATGGATGGGGTGTTTGAGGTCTCTCCCCACACAATTTTGTTTGATATCACCATGTTATTTTCTTAGCTTATGGATTACTAACCTATTGGGTAAGAGGGGGGAGAGTCGTAGAAGATTTTAGGGATATTGAATCCACCATAATAGGTGTCATTTATTCTTCATTAGAATAATCTAGGAAAATGATCTCCACCTCTTCCCTACTTATGTTGTCATTTTCTTATATTAGCTCCTCTATTAGTTCCTATTTAAATCTCCTTAGTTCAATAGTCTATGATTAAACTAGGTGAGTCTATTATTCTTCTTCCTATGTAGCAGCTAGTATCTTTTCTATATCTTATTCTTGTTCATGTTCTCTAGTAACTAATGTTTCTCCTACTAGTTATTCTTGTTATTGTTGATGTTCTCTACTAGAAAATGGCTATGGGGATCTTGACTTTGCTTTTTTTAGCTATTGGTAAGGTCTACCACTCTAGAAGTTAGAGGATATGTTGTCCCAAAAATATCACTCATTTTTTGGACAACCTATGAACTATTTTGGTACAATAGACCAAAATCCTCTCTCCCCTTTTCAAGAATTTGTTTTGAGCATTCAAATTCCTCATTTTTCAAGATTCTCAAAAATCTATAGACTCTACAGGCTTAAATCTATGGACTATATAGGCTTGAATCTATGGACTATGCAGGCTTGAATCTATGAACTCTACAGGAAGAAAATCTATAGACTCTATCGGCCAAGTTCTATGGGCTTTGCAGGCTGATTTCTATGGACTCTACAGAAAAGAAGCAAGCTCTCAACACTTAAGTGCATTTGTCAAGGTTCAAAGTTCAACCGCTTCAAGGTTCAATAGCTTCAAAACACTTATAAAAGAGAAGAAGGCTTGAACCATTAAACCGTTGAACCATTGAACCACTTTGGTTCAAAGGCTCAATGGGTTCAATGGTTCAATAGGTTCAACACATTTGGTTCAAAAAGATAACAAGGACTTAGCCAAATAAGAAGAATGAACTGATTGAATCATTGAACCTTGAACCAAAAGGTTCAATGAGTTCATAGGTTCAAAGTTTCAACTAGTGTGATGAAGATCAAAGAGCTTAGAAAGAAAAATGAAGTGACGAATAAAGGATGGACCAATGAACCAATTGAACCTTGAACTGAAAGAGTTCAAAGTTTAATGGTTCATGGGTTCAAAGGTTCAAAGTTAGCCTCAGTCAAGGAAAGAAGCAGCAAATAGGTGGTTCAATAGATGGTTCAACCAAGGAGTGGGAAAGTGATTAAACCAAGAAGCGATGGAACAAAAGTGATAGAATGAACCGATGAACCAATGAACTAATGTACTTTTAGCAGGTTCAAAGGTTTAAAGTTGAACATGGTTCAAGCAGCTAGTGACCATTGACAGCCCTGTGGACATCAAATTTAAAGTAAGGGAATATCTATTGAAATTTAAATAAAGCACAAAACTTAAAGGAAAAACCAAGTGACTGACCAAAAAGATAGAATTCCTTCGAATTTGTTCAAAGGCCAATAGGGAACATTTCCTTCAAAATTTTTGTTTGAAGGAAATTATTAAGTGAAAGAGCTGTTAGAATTCTTTTAGAAGTATTTTCCATGGGAAAATGACTAAGGCAAAGCCTGACCAAAGGAATGCTTGAAAGGAAAAAGCCCAAGATCGAAGCGCTCCAAGTGTCATCATCTGTGTGATTGCTAGATTACATGAAACATGCCATGTGTCCCTTGAAAAGCTCAATGGAAGCTGCCAAGTGTCAACATTTGTGGTCTCTCCCTTTCATTTCATAAAGATTGTGGTGGGTATCAGGTGAGTTGATAAAGTAAGTAGATGTTGCCATGTGTCATCTTCTGCAAGACTCTTAAAAGGGGAAAACACCATGTGTCACTTATTGAGATTAGCAGAAAGTAGCCAAAGTAAGTGGGAAAGACATGAAGGAATTGCTAAGGAGTATGATGGGCTTGAATGCATTCAAATGCCAAAATTCCAAAGGGAAGAACCACTACTGAAAGAGCATAAAGAGCCAACAAAGTTGAGGATATAGCCTTGAGAGCTCAAAATGCCAGGAAAAGACAAAACTAGAAAGGGAAAAGATAGCCCAATGGCTCAAATCATAGCAAAAAGAGGGAAAGGCCAAAATATCTTCAAGGGAGTTATTTTTGGTAGGTGAAATAGTGGATCAAGTAGACTCTCGAGCATGCCAAATCAAGGACATAGCCTATTTTTCTTCCATGAAGTAAAGACAAAGGGACAGCTATGTAGACATTAGAAAAAGGACCAAACTATCCATACTAAGGAAGAGACATATTAGAGGAATGGGCATGCCATAGTTATGGCAATTCACTATTCCCAACATGGTCCCTCTAGATAGAATTAAAGGTGCATTGAAGGCATTCAATTTAGCATAGGCCTTTTTCATGAAAACAAGTGCCCAAGTCTTTCTTGGAGCGCTATATATTGTAATCTCTCATTTGTTACAAAGGAGATCTTCCCATTACTAGAAGCAAAACTCTACCTAAATTGAAAAGTGAATATTGAGGCTTTGAGCTCAGATTATTGTTCATATTATTTTATTTGAATGAGAAAGCAAGTTACTTGTAGACTTTGTGTTGTTATAGCTTGTGCCACTTTAGGAAATTATTCTTATGTCTATTTCCTAAAAGCATTCTTATTTATTTGATTTAACAAGTAGAACAAGTGGAAGTAATAAGGAAGGTGTCCTGAAGCCAACTGCTTTCAAACTTTGTGTTGTCATAGTTGTCTTTGGTGTGTGTTTATTTTCTATTTTTATGTAAAGGACCTTGGGACGACTTTGTGCCCCCATTATTCTTTGTATCTTACTCTTTGGGAAGTTGAGGTGGAAAATTTGTGTTCTATTTCATCCTACTGGTTACTATGATTGTGTTATTAGTTACTTGTCACTGCCAGAAAGATTCTTGTTTGCAAGAAGCACTTTTAAAAGAAGAGAAGTGCCTTCTATCATTTCACCAGGATTTCTAATATCCAAGAATGGATATGGCTCTTGGCTAAATTTTACTTCTGAAAGAAGAGAAGTACCTTCACTAATGACCCAAGATTTTCTCCTTTATCTATGAGCATCATATTTTAAAAAAGAGAGATAGATGGTTTATCCTACCCTCGAGTGATATTTTCAGCTCATATATAGTATATAGCTCCTACGTATTTATAGGGAACCTCCCCTTGATGAGAGGAGAGATTTGTCCCCTATTGATGTAGTAAACCTGCACATCTAGCTAACCAATCTCCCTATTCTATGGTTGATAAGACCTATTTTGCCCAATCAGATATCTGGCTGACAAAATATTCACCCAACAGTTTTTGGTAACTCTGCTAGGGATGAATGTGAAGTCTAAAGCCTCAAGTTTTAGATTGAAGTAGTCCCTACCCTTATCCATTATAGATTCTAGTGACTCTATTTCATGTCTTACCCATTATCATTATAGCCTTACCATCTTCCTCCATCTCCATTATATTATCTAGTTTGCAAAACTATGGCCACTAAGGAAGAGCATGTAATTTGAAGTCTTAAGATTCAAGCTAAAGTAGGGCCAGTTCTTTCCCATTTTTGTTCTACAATCTGGAAACTCCACACTATACAAGATGCTAGAGAGCCCAAGGTAGAGCTACTTTTTCTACTATTAGTAGAGCTTTGCCTATCCACATGCCACCCAAATTTGTTATCCCTTTTTTCCATAATCCCATCATGGAAGTTCAAGGCCTCTGGGGTAACTCATTTGACCCACTAAATCTTACTCCACCCCTACATGAACTTCCACATAGTTCAAGAAATAACTTCCCCAAATTCTTTGGTGATGGGAAAGTTCATCTTGATGAACACATTACAGCTTTCAGCATAGCCTGTGGCATAATAGGGGTGGAATTTGAGGATGTGGCAGTTAGGATCTTCGTGGAAACACTACAAGGTGCTACTGTAGGCTAGTTCTACCATATATAGGCTAGGTCAGTGACTAAATGGGACACACTTAAATATATGTTTGAAGTAAGGTTCAAACCTGTAGAAGATGCGCATGCCTTACTGGCCCAACTCACACAGATGAAGGAGCCCCATGAACCTATGAGAGACTTCATTACCAAATATGACAAGCTAAGGCACAATATTCTCATGGTCACCCAGCCAACACCTCAGCATCTCAAGTGTTTCTTCATCAACTCACAGCTGCTTGAAGTGAGTTTCTTACTGAGATGGGCTAGACACATAGACCTTGCTACTGCTCAGGACTTAGCTACTGAGGTATAAGATGACCTTATCCTAGTAGGAAAGATAAGGAGAGACCCTAATAAAGGTAAATCCTCTTTATCTTCTAAACACTCACCTACAGTCACCACTAACCTAATGGTATAAAAGCTAGCAAATGAAGTGCTAGCACTCAGAAAGCAAATGGCCCAAGGTATGTCTACTCCTCCTAATCGAGATATGTTAAGGACATTTCAAAATTAGCCATATCAAGGCAATGCTACCAAAATCAAGGGCAACCAAATCATCTTCCTCCCTCATAGAGGAACCTTACCCTTGAAGCACCTCCAACCAACTCAATAGTTGGATATCTAGAAACTAAACATGATTTCTCTTTCCAACCTGAGTTTGAGTAAGGAAATGATGTTGATCTCTTCATGAAGGATCAAGAAGAGTCAGCTGGAGACTCCCACATTAGTTTCCTCAATTACCAAGATGAACCTAGAAGTAAAGGTGAAGTAATTGAGGGATCATACGCTATGTTCACTTGATCCAAGAACCAGTCAACCTAGCAAGCTCATAAAGAAAAGACAAAGGAGTGACCTCAACTAGAAATTTTAATTGCTAAACATGGGACCACTCTACCCTTCTAGCCAAAGGACCCAGTGATTGATAAGAAGGTAATTATATCAAACATCTCTAAACCTTCTACATCAACTTCATATATTAGTCCTCCCCCTCCCAAAAACCAAAAGGATGAACTCCCATCCTCTCTTCCTAGTCCATTTCAGTCATTTGACATAGTTGACCATGTCAAGAAAACTAAAATTCAAATGATTGAATTTGAATTCCTACAAGCCAACCCTAAGTAGTTGGACAGGTTAGTAAAGTGTGTGAAGAATAAAACCATCCCTATAGGACAAGAGATTAGAAAGGTAACTCATGATCTCGAAAGGAACATGCCCATCCCAGTCACTCACACATCAGCACTTGAAGCTCATATTGTATTTGAGTCTTCAAGTAGGGGTAATTATTTTTTATCCATAAAGGATGTTCATGTTTCTATAAATGAAAGTCTTATAGTTGGCAATCTTGAAATATATTCAAATAAAACATCAAAAGAATTGGTAGGGTACAACATAGATAAAAATCATCTTTTGTTAGGGTGTGGAGCTAAAAGCTTCACCTTATTGAAAATAGAAGAAGGAGGTTTTTGAGCATGACAGTCGTCGGCGTCGGCAGGCCACAACCGATGTCGGTCAGGGGAAGCGTAGAGGAAAACAGCATCGGCAGGAGATCGGCCGGTGTTGGTTTTGAGTCTTTGAGCCACTTGTCTAAATTAGTGTATGCATGAGATCTATATAATAGACTCATGGGTTATATTTTTAAGCATTGAACTTGTAAAACCCAAGTGTGTAGCTTGGAGAGTTCTTCCCATGGTGGAATCAAGTAGGATTCCCCATGTATGTAAGATCAGGTTTGATATGTAGGGTGTTGCAGGATCATGGTGGAGATCTACATGTGATAAGTAAGATCAAGTTGGTCTATAGTGATGTGTGTATGTGAGGGTTAGAATAGGATCAGTGGGGGAGCAAGATCAAGGTGACAGCAATACATCAGGAGCAAGATCATGGTGAGGTCTACTTGGAGTATTGGTTCATACTCAGTTGTACTGGATGTATAATGAGGTACTATGTGTTGTGACCTATGAGAGAAGATTACTCATGTGGGAAGATTACTTAGAGCCCTTGAGGAGGAAGCCTCACAGAAGTGGAAGAAGAGTGTGATCTCTTTATTTTAATTTCCTTTGTAATGAGTTAAATACAATTGTGTGTTGCCTCTCATATTCTGTGTGTTTTCTCATTGATAGTTATTTGTTCTTTTGGTTATTTCCACAATCTTAAGTTGCTTATATAATGGTAATCATGTGTGCTCTTAATTCTAACAAGTTGTGTCAGAGCTTTGGGGAACTTAAGTCCTATCATCTTCCACTTTTAATAAAGAGAAATCTAATAGAAGATCAATTTTTGATGATGTTTGGATCCTGGAATCTGATGGCAGCAATTCTTCTACCAATGTTAGAGTTGGGACTATGTTGATATCTCCTCAAGGAGATATTTTTCCTTCATGCAAGTTGCATTTTAGCAACACCAACAACATAGAGGAATGTGAATCTCTGTTACTCAAATTGAAGGATACTCAATACCAAGATGTCAAACTCCTTCACACTAAAGGAGATGCTGAGCTGATGGTTTTTTAGGAGTTTGATGTTGACAAACAAAACATGTGCTAGACTAAACTAGAAAAACAACAAGCTATGGTAGTGGACCATACTGTTATACTCCAAAGTCATAAAAAAGAACTCTTCACCAAGAGAGCAAGGAGTTACAATTTTTAGATTGAAGACCACAACTTACCATGGGGCAATAAGAGAGAGCCAAAAGGAGTGCACAAAAATGTGATTCTTGGTGGAGAGTTCCATTCGCCTATCACCGATTCTGGGGACAAAATGGTTTCCTACTAGTTTATCAAGATGGAACGACATTTTCATTATCTCACAATGGGTAGCATCTAAATCACTTCAATCCTTAAAGTATTAAATAAGCTCAATTGTACATATGTATATTTTTATAGCCTTTGTTTCTATTGTGTGTTGTTTGTTTTCATTTTTGGAGCCTTTCTTTTTGGGTAGCATGACTCTATAGCCCAATGGCATACTTCAAGGCACTAGAGATTTTGGTTTCTACTCCCCTTAGCTATTCCAAATTTTCAATTGAAGGAAGTTCCCCAACTAGAGCTAGCTTTTGTCCCCAAAAATATCACTCATTTTGGGACAACCTATGAACTATTTTGGTTCAACAAACCAAAATCCTCTCTCCCTTTTTCAAGAATTTGTTCTGAGCATTCAAATTCCTCATTTTTCAAGCTTCTCAAAAATCTACAAACTCTTCAAGATTGAATCTATAGACTCTATAGGCTTGAATCTATGGACTCTGTAGACTTGAATCTATGGACTATGTAGGAAGAAAATCTATGGACTCTGTAGGCCAAGTTTTATGGGCTTCGCAGGTTGATTTCTATGGACTCTACAGGAAAAAATCAAGTTCTCAACACTTAAGCACATTTGTAAAGGTTCAAAGTTCAACCACTTTAAGGTTAAATGGCTTCAAAACACTTATCAAAGAGAAGAAGGCTTGAACCATTGAATCGTTGAACCATTGAACCACTTTGGTTCAAAGGTTCAATAGGTTCAATGGTTCAACAGGTTCAATAACCAAATGGTTCAATGCATTTGGTTCAAAAAGATCAAAAGGACTTAGCCAAATAAAAATAATGAACCTATTGAACTATTAAACCTTGAACCAAAAGGTTCAATGAGTTCACAAGTTCAAAGGTTCAACTAGTCTGATGAAGATCAAAGAGCTTAGAAAGAACAATGAAGTGACGAACAAAGGATGAACCAATGAACCACTTAAACCTTGAACTGAAAGAGTTCAAAGTTTAATGGTTCATGGGTTCAAAGGTTCAAAGGTTGCCTCAATCAAGGAAAGAAGCAACAAATAAGTGGTTCAATAGATGGTTCAACCAAGGAGCAATAAAGTGATTGAACCAAGAAGCGATGGAACCAAAGAGACAAAATGAACTGATGAACCAATGAACCAATGTACTTCTAGTGGGTTCAAAGGTTTAAGGTTCAACATGGTTCAAGTGGCTAGTGACCATTAATATCCCTGTAGATGTTAAATTTAAAGTAAGGGAATATCCACTAAAATTCAAATAAAGTGTATAACTTAAAGGAAGAACCAAGTGACTGACTGAAAAGATAGAATTCCTTTGGATTTATTCAAAGGCCAATAGGGAACATTTCCTTCAAAAAAAATTTCCAAAGGAAATGAATAAGTGAAAGAGCCATTAAAATTATTTCAAAAGTATTTTCCATAGGAAAATGACTAAGGCAAATCTCGATGAAAGGAATGCCCAAAAGGAAAAAGCCCAAGAGTAGAGCACTCCAAGTTTCATCGTCTGTGTGATTGCTAGATTACATGGAACATGCCACATGTCCCTTGAAAAGCTTGATGGAAGCCACCAAGTGTCAACATCTGTGGTCTCTCCCTTTTGTTTCATAAAGACTGTGGTGGGTCCCAGGTGAGTTGATAAAGTAAGTGGATGCTGCCACATGTCATCTTTCATAGGACTCTCAAAAGCAAAAAATGCCACGTGTCACTTGTTGAGATCAGTGGAAAGTGGCCAAAGCAAGTAGGAAAGACATGAAGGAATTTCTAATGAGGATGATGGGATCTAATGCATTCAAAGGCCAAAATGCCAAAGGGAAGAACCATTGTTGGAAGAGCATAAAGAGCTAGCAAAGCTGAGGATATAGCCCTGATATCTCAAAATGCTAGGAAAAGACAAAACTAGAAAGGGATAAGATATCCCAAGGGCTTAAATCATAGAAAAAAGAGGGAAAGGCCAAAATATCTTCAAGGGAGTTATTTTTGATAGGTGAAATAGTGGATCAAGTAGACTTTTGAGCATGCCAAATCAAGGATGCGGCCTATTTTTCTTCCATGAAGTAAAGGCAAAGGGACAGCTACACAAATAGTAGGAAAAGGACCAAATAGTCCATACTAAGGAAGAGACATACTAGAGGAATGGACATGCCATAGTTATGGCAATGCACTATTCCCAGCATGGTCCCTCTAGATAGAACTGAAGGTGCATTGAAGGCATTCAATGTAGCATATGCCTTTTTCATGAAAACAAGTGCCCAAGTCTTTCTTGGATCACTATATATTGTAATCTCTCATTTTTTACAAAGGAGATCTTCCCGTTACCATAAGCAAAACTCTACCCAAATTGAAAGGTAAATACTAAGACTTTGAGCTCAGATTATTGTTCATATTATTTTATTTGAATGAGAAAGCAAGTTAATTACAGACTCTGTGTTGTTATAGCTTATGCCACTTTAGGAAATTGTTCTTATGTCTGTTTCCTAAAATCATTATTTTTTATTTGATTTAACAAGTAGAACAAGTGGAAGTAATAAGTAAGATGTCCTGAAGTCAACTACTTTCAAACTTTGTGATGTCATAGTTGTCTTTGGTGTGTGTTTATTTTATGTTTCTATGTAAAGGACCTTAGGATGACTTTGTGCCCCCAATGTTCTTCGTATCTTACTCTTTGGGCAGTTGAGGTGGAAACTTTGTATTCTATTTCATCCTACTGGTCACTACAACTGTGTTACTAGTTACTTGTCACTACCAAAAAGATTCCTTTTATTTGTAAGAACAAGAACTTCTGAAAGAAGAGAAGTGCCTTCTATCATTTCACCAAGATTTATACTATCCAGGAAGGGATCTAGCTCTTGCCTGAATGTTACTTCTAAAATAAGAGAAGTACCTTCACGAATCACCTAGGATTTTCTCCTTTGTCTGTGAGCATCATCTCTAAAAAAAGAGATATGGATGGTTTATCCTACCCCTGGGTACTATTTTTAGCTTATATATATAGTATATATATCTTACGTATTTATAAGGAACCTCCCCTTGATGATAGGAGAGATCTGTCACCTATTGATGTAGTAAACCTGCACATCTGGCTGACCAATCTCCCTATGTTGTGGTTGATAAGACCTATTTTGCTCAATTAGATAGCTGGTAGACAAAATATTCACCCAATAGGATCTATATCCCCATAGTGGTAGGATCCTAAATTTATCTTAACTAAGTGTAAGGAAGGGGTTCGCTTGTATCACCCTCAAAAAGTCATTACTTAAGCCTATTATCATAACTTTTCCTTTACTTCCTCATCATCTTTGACATTAAGGAATATGAAGTCATGGTCAAACAAATCATGTTTGTATGGGGTGCCAAGGCTATGAATGTTTTGTTATACTCACTCATGGGGCTCCCAATCCCTATGGAGTAGAGTAGGCAATGCATAATACCTCCTTGCATTCCTAACTTCCCTAAAATGTCTCTTGAATGTATATTACATCCTCCCAATAGTGTTATGTGAGTTGTGAAAAGTTCCTTTATTTTTCTTTGTCAAATATTCATCTATACCATTCCATATTTGGAAAGTAATCTCTTGTTTGGAAAATTTATTAGGGAAAACATGGGGATCCAAAGAGGGTCTACCCTATGCCCAATAACCATGATGACTATATAATCAGGGTAAAGATAATAGTCACCCAAATTCATGAGTGTCTTGTAAATGCTACTTAAAATCATAGCCAGAGGGTGGCAATGAATGGCCTTCCAAACATGAGGGTAGAGGTTCTCTACAATTTTAGCAATGTTATTTACATATGCATATATGTGAATGAAAAAATAAAAGTCACATATTTTATTCTTGATAAAATCAAGGTTAGGACTCTATATAACCATATTATGCCTATCAACATATCCCAAGATTACATCCAAAAGGTATGACATCATTTAGAAATTTCCCCCTTGGGGATTCTTATCCTTGTGTAGAATTTGTTCATGTAGGTGGACACTGATGACCTCCCCCAATGCATAGGTTCACTCTGAGGTAATGAGTAGGTCCAATAGGAATACCCATTCTAGATGAAAGAAGTGGATGCTCAGGTAGCCAAAGAGTTAGTTTAACAATGTTAGGCCTATGGGAATTCCCATCCTGAATCAAGTGATAGGGATGGGATTCTTGGTATGTTATTTGATAGTAAAAGTCTTTCTTGGGAGAAGCCACTTCCCTAATGCTCACTCCACATTATTTTTTTCTTCCAAGTGACTATAGTGTGTAAATTGAATATACCATCTAGAATAGGGAGACTTAAATACCTCATGAATGCATCTTTAGAGATATATGCAACAACTATGTTATTATAGACATAGTGCATATATCCTCCATTTGAAATTCTCCCTTTGAATAATAGGATTCATAGTAAGTTTATGCATGACATGACTTCTAATTTGGTGGTTACATAGTGAAGTGCCTATTATTTGAATGTTAATATGCCAACTGTAAGTTGTTTCTCCTTAGTTTATATGTCCTCCTATAATGTGAATGATTCAACATTCCCTATGACCTCCCATAGAGGTGAGTTATTGGCATGGAGGTTGTCGAACATAGTTGTGTTAAAAACTATGTGAAAATATTCATTAGAATCCTTTAAGGGAAAATCTAGATAGTGTTGAGGATCCTTTATATGACCTAGAGAAATACACCATTAATATCAATCATCATTGGTGTGATTCAAGATTTCCTAAATGGTTATTTAAATACTAAATTACGTGAATTTAATTCATTTTGGACATAACTCCTATTTTTGAGATTATAGAAGGCTATGTGCACTTGAGATCTTAAAAATCAAAATGAGGTAAACTCAGTTATGGGCTTGATGTTATAGATTTATGCATTCATTCCAGTTCATGTGCCATTAATTTCCAATGTTTATGATCTCATCACCCTCACTCAATTCAATCTTAACCACCTAGTCCTAGTGGGTATGCCACATAAGATTCTTGCTCATTTGGGGTGCAATGGTGTTAATTTTTCTTTTTGACACTTGTCATCGTATGGTTTAGTCAAGGGGGTAGAGATTTAAATTCAAACCTAATGGTATGATATGGTGAGACCAATATTCTACATGAAAGGCCTCAAAGAGAAAAATTTTCTTTGAAGAGATTTGTTTGAAAATATTTGTCCTAAAACCATTGAAGGAATAGTTCTTGAAGATTAAGTACTCTTTAGAGAGATTGTCATTTGAGAAGAAGTTTGTGTAGAGAAAGGATCCAAAAAAAAAACCTTCTAAATGAAATCTTAACAAGATAATGTTTCCAAATACCAAAGTTTCTGAAGACCAAATTTTCTAAAGACAAAGTTACCAAAGACTAAGTTGCCAAAGACTAAGTTACTGAAGACTAAGTTGCTAACTGAAACAAAATTTGAAATAAAGTTCCTGACTAAATAATTTTTAAAGACCAAAAGAATCTAACCAAAATCCTTCCAAATGAAAGAATATAAATATAAAATATCCAAATAAATTTATTACAAATGAAATAATCCAAATAAGTGACTCTAAATACCTGTCATACATTAAAATTATTCTCAAATTTCCATTAATATATTAGTTTTAATAAGTCATTTCAAATGGAAAATAGGTGCACCAAAACATGATTCAATGTCTAAAATATCAATCTTCTATATATAATAAGAACTAACACAAACACATACACACCCAAATAATATATAAGTCCTCTAAAAACAAAAGCAGTTCCCACTTTAAAAATAAAAGAAATCAAGGTGGGGTGTGCTGAATATAAAAATACTAATGGAAAATTAAACACATTGTATGGTTAATCAATATTTTTAAATTGCATTCAATTATATAATTTATTAATGATAACTTATAAGTGAAATTGAAGAATTAATTGGACTTCTAGTTATGAAGTAATTGAGAATATTTAGCTCAGTCCATTTTGCATTGATTAGTTTTATAAACTATTTAAATTATGTAATTAGGAAATGAAATAAAGTGGTTGATGATTGAGTTATTAAATATTTATATTCTTATATAGCTATATAAAATCTTACCTAGTTGGTTTGATTGTGTTTATGTTTAATCTTATCTAAATGATTTGAGTATTTGAAATCTATTTATATGTATGGTTTTATTATGCTTTAAATAGATTATATGTTTGAAGATTTTTATGTTGCATTTGATGCACTAAATGCTAGTATTAGAGACTTTCTTGTATTAGCACATATTTTAGTTCCAAGGAAAAAATATTTAGAAATATGTTGGTTTTAATATTATAAATATATAAAACTAATTTGGTATTAATGACCCTATATAATCAAGTGATACATAAAACACTTAATTAAATAGTTTCACTAATATGCAATGATGGTGTTATCTGATTGAGTGGTGTATGAAATTGACTAATCCTAGACATCAATAACTATATAAAAAAATTGGCTAAAGTAGTGTTTATGGTTAAACATTATAATTTCATCTATTTGATTTAGTTTACATATTTTATATGATATCATGTTATAATGGGTTTCTTTATGTTACACATCATGTAATAATTATCTTACAACACACGGGTTCTAGTTGTCACTCTTTATTACATTACTATCATTATCTACCCATCCATGAAGGGAGGGCCATTCCCTAGTTAGGAGATTATGCAAAATATATGTGATCCCTATTTGGTGTGGAAGAACACTTGGATGATTCTCTCCCTCCCCATATTATTAATTCACTAGGGACTACACTCATGATTACCTATGGATATTATGAGTTCATTAAGATTCACATGCTTTGTGGAGCATTGTATCATTATACATTATTATTAAAACATGAATTATGCTAAAACTATATTATTTATTCATTTATACCATTATAATAATTGGTTATAATATTATAATAGTTGTGGTTGAATTTGTAATTATACTTTTATGAACTAAATGGAATATTCATTTTCATATTTATCTTTGTACTTGATCTTAATCTTATGATCATTAGCTAAATAGATTATTTATAGACCATATCTTTGGTAAAATTAAAAACTAATGAATTTATTTAAATATCACTTTATAGTTAGATTAATTTTGATGGAATATATTTATTAAATTTGTGTAATTTTTTTAAAAAATAAATTACATATTCTAGTAAAACCTACTGGGGTTGTTACATTGTGGTATCAGAGTTGAGGCTCAAAATCTTAGACTTAATGAATCGACTAATGAAAACATATTCTCTTGTTAACTAAGAATAATAATAGTGTGAAATAGACCTATATGTGAGGGTACTTGAAATGCCAATCCTTTAGTGGATCCAAATTAATTTTCCATGAAGCAAGCTAAAAAATTAGATCAGATCCTTTCAACTATGCATGAAACTAGGACTGAATCATATCCCTATAATATGAGGTGCATAAGCATGTTGACGAGAATGTTTAAGAAGAGCTTGAAGAGCATTCTACTGACTAAGAAAAAAATTTAGAGTAGAGGCATGAGGAAGTGACACAAGTTGCGAGAGCTCGAGTAGCTATAGAGTTGGCACATGATATGAAAAAAGTGAACCCACCCAATTTTGATGGAACCATTTTGGGAGATGGAGTTATAACATGGCTAAAAGATATGGATAAATATTTTGAGATTCAAAATTACTCTAAATTCACCAAATTAGTATAGATAACATATTAGCTAGCTAAAAAAGCAATAACTTGGTGGGAAAATAAGAAACTCAAGATGAACCTTGACTCTATCACCATCACTTGGGAAAAATTCATGATATTTTTGAGGTCATGGTGGATTATTCAACTTTATTTTAATTATAAATTGATGGTTTTTTAGAACCTACAGCAAGGAGAACTTTCTATGAATTAATATTGGGAGTAATTCACCAAGTTCCTAAAGTATGTTCCACAATATCAATAAGATGAAAGGTTTCAAATTAGGAATTTCATTATGGTATTGAAACCCCAAATTGGTTTTGAGGTGGATGTGCATGGGACATATACCATGGATTAAGTATTCAAGAAGGTATTCAAGTAGGAGAAAAAGCTAAAATATCTTGCTCAGGTTAGAGATAAGTTCAATAACAAATTTAGAGGTCCTAAAATTAATTTCAAAAAGAAAAAATTGGAAGAGGATTGGAGAATCCAAGAGCTAGTTTAAGAACCATAATGATAAGTTCAACAATAGCTCAAGAAATAGAAAACCTGTAAATGGTTTTAATGGAAATTAGTAGTAAAATAAGAGAGGACCACCTAGAGGTTTCTTCATTTGTGGAGGTGACCATTATGCTAAAGAGTGTACTCAGCTTAAATTTGATGGAAATAAAAAGGTTTATGCTTCATAATAAGGAGCTTTTTAGTAGAGGATTCATGCTTTTTTTGAATATCATCAAGTTCATTTATAATCTTCTCCCATTAAACTAACATGTATTTTGTTTAATCATTTAATTTCTATTTTATTGACACTAAGGCTACTGAATTTTTTATTGCTCCTAGAATTATTAATAAGTTGCCTATAAAATTTGGAATTATGGAAAAGGCATGATTAGTATAGTATGGGAATGAATCAAAGGTTAAGGTTGACAAGTGTTTAGTAGAAGCTAAGATTAGGTTACACAAATTCACTATAGTAGTGGATCTATACGATGCACTACTAGGGTCATATGATGTGATCATATGAGTTAATTTGCTTTAAAAGCATAAATATAAGGTTGATTACTACCTAAAGAAGGTAGAATTCCAAAATATTTTGGAAATCAGACACAAGTTTAGGGTGAGAAATGAGAGTTGAAGCTTAGATACATTTATGAAATTCAACTCAGAGGAAAGAATGTCAAGCATTTATTGTTAAAATAAATGAGATGGAGGAATATAAGTAACCATCCATCAAGGATTATCCCTTTTTTAGGAACTTTTAAGATATATTTCTTGATGAATTATTAGGATTATCACCCAAAAGTGAGATTAATTTCTTGATTGACATCATACTTGGATTTAAACCAAAATCCAAGGCACCATATAGGATGAAAACTAATGAATTGGTTAAGTTGAAGGCTCAACTTCAATATTTATTATCAGAAGGGTTGATTCAACTAAGCGTGTCAACATATTATGCAATATGGGTGTTCATCAAGAAGGAGGATGGTACCCTTCATTTGTGTATTGATTATAGGATGTTGAATAAGGAAAAAATTAATAAGAAGTATTTTATACCTTGCATTAATGATCTATTTGATCATATGTGAGGGGAAACAATCTTTTTTAAGATTTATCTTCAAGCAGGGTATCATCAATTGAGAATTTGAGATGAGCATATTCCTAAAATAATATTCAAAACCTAGTATGTGCACTATAAATTTATAGTATTGCCTTTAATGTTATAAAATGATTTGAAAATAGTTATGAATCTCATTAATAGTCTATTTAGGGAGTATCTAGACTAATTTGTGTCAATTTTTTGGATGATATCCTCATATATTCTAAAAATGAGGAAGAACATCTTTAGCATCTAGAACTAGTTTTACAGCAGTTATGGAAGCATAAATTATATGAAAAGTTTTCAAAATATGCATTTTCTAGAGGAAAGTATAATATTTTGGAAACATTATCTCTATGGATAGAATTTTAATGGATCTAATGATGATAATAGCCATAATAGAATGGGTGATACCTAAAAATATGCATGAGGTGAGGAGGTTTATGGGTTCAGTGGGTTATTAAAGAAAATTTGTTCTAAATTTCTCAAAGATAGATAACCCAATCAATTATCTTTAGTGGAAAAATCATAGTTTTGTTTATTCAGATAAGTGCAAAAAATCATTTCAAGAGCTAAAAAGGAGGCTTACTTTGACACTTATGCTAAGAGTTCTCAATCTTAATGATTAGTTCTCAGTAATCATGGATGCATATGGGGATAGATTTGGAGGATTTATTATGAAATATGATTTATTTGTGGCATAAAACTCTATAAAACTTAAGCCGTATGAGGTAAATTATGCCCCTCATGATTTGGAAATTGATGCAATAGTGCATGCCTTGAAATTTTGGAGGCATTATCTATTGGGGAAACTATTTGAGCTCAATATTGACAACTTGGGACTCAAATATATCTTTACCTAGTTAAACCTAAATTCATATTAGATATGTTGGTTAAAATTCTTATTTGATTATGATTTTGATATTAATTATATCAAGGGCAAGGAAAAAAGAGTTGCAGATGCCTTAAGTCATAAAAATTACATAGTAGCCTTGGTTACTATTAGGAGTACTTTCCATGATTAGGTAATTAAATTCTTTCTTGGAGATGATTTATATGAATATTTTATGAAATAATTCAAAGAGAATGCTTAGAATCCTAAATTTAAAGGATTCAAGTTGATGAGTGATGCTCTTTTGATGTGTGTTCTTAATAGAGATAATTTGAGGAGCACATTGCTAAAATAATTTCACAATGACCCATATTTAGGATATCTTGGTGTAACAAATCTCATGATTGAGATAAGACCTCTATATTTTTGTAAAGGGATCAAAAAGGGTGTAAAATTTTTATGTCTCATTGTTTGGAATGTCAATGTGTGAAGGCTAAGCATGTGCATCTGATAAGATTAGTTTATCTTCATGGTATACTAGAATGGAAGTGGTAGGTGATTGGCATGGAATTTTTCTAAGGGTTTCCATTATCATATAACCAACATGATATAATAATGGAGGTAGTTGACAAACTAACCAAGATAGATCACTTTATACTAGGAAACTTGATAGATGATGCACCTATGCTATAAATATATTCATTAAATAGGTGTATTGACTTCATGGATTTCCAAAAAATATCATTTTTGATAAAGATCTAAGAATAAATTATATATGTTGGTTGAATTTGGATTTATCTCTGGGTACATAGTTGAATTTTAATACTGCGTATTAATAAAAAAAACTGATAGATAGATATAAATAGTTAGCTAAGTTTTATAAGATCTACTTTAAATGTATTACATGGATCAAAAATACAAGTGGGTGGAGTAACTTCCATTGTTTGATTTTATCTAAAACAACTCATACCAATCATCATTGAAAATAGCTCTATTTGAGGCATTATATGGAAGGAGGTGTAAAACACCAATCAGTTGGGATAGGTTGCAAGATATAGTGGTCTTTAGACCTGAAATTCTTGTGGAAATGGAAGACCAAATTAGAATAGTTGAGGCCAATGATAGATAGAAAAATTATGCTAATTTGAAAAGGATAACAAGATAATTTTAAATTGGTGATAAAGTATTTCTATGGGTTAAGCCTCAGAAAAGCTTGATTAATTTTGGTAAATTAGCGAAGCTTTCACCATGATATGTGAGACCTTCAAGGTTATGGAAATGATCAATCTTATAAAAATAAGCTTTCTTTTCCACTAGATTTAACTCTTTTATATAATGTTTTCCATGTTCCCTATCTCAAAAAGTATGTTTCTGATCATTCTCATGTATTGAATTGGAATGATTTATAGGTTATCAATCTTGGGTGGTCACAATAGAGCCAATTAGAATAATTGACACTTGTAAATTAATTTTGTGTAATAGAGAAGTGTTATAGTGTAAGGTCTAATGGGACCAATATTCAAAATATAGTGCCACTTAGGAGGATTATGATGAGTTTTATAGGATATTTCCATATTTTTTTACTTAATATGTTGTTGGATTATTTTTTAATTTTCTATTGAATTATGTTTAATTTCATAACTTATGTTGGACTAAGTGTCATCGAGATGATGACCAACTTTAGGGGGAAGGATGTCACATCCTAATTCCTCTCTAGAATTTATAACCTAATGATTAGTGTATTCCATGGTTATTGATTGGTTATTGATTAGCTAATTACTATTTTGGTTAAGTTAGATTTTATATACTGATTTATGAAGAGTTATATGTAGCTTATTTACATGATTATTAACTTGTTGAGTTAACTATACTTGTGTGTTATGTACATAATGATCATGTTTATTTACTTTATTACATAAATACATTATGGGTTATATATTGATTTTTTATAAATACATTTACTATTTGGAGTTGGATATAGGATAGACCCCATCCCTTAGACTATGATAGAGAGATATTATCATCAAAGAGGGTGGCACATATGGAACCATTGGGGGATGACAGAATGGAAACTAAGAACCCACACACACCACAATAGTATAGTATGTTGTCATAATTATTTGATTACATGGATTCTAGTATGATTTTAATTATTTTTATGTTTTTTGCATTAGTATATGTTTGGTTTGAATCTATGCTAAAATCTAGTTGTGTGTTTGCATGAGTAAGATTAATATTTGGTGTGTCATCTTACTTAGCTTATTGCATATGATTATGTTGTTTAAACTCATTCTTCAATTATATGAGGGCCTTTGTTATTGCCTTTGGATATAATTGAATATTTTTATGATAATATATTGCTTACAAATACTTTGTTAAGGGAACATAATTGCATTTTGTGTTAGATAATTATTAAATGGAACACATATGAAAGGTAAGGGCTATTTGATTTTAGTGTAGTCATTATGTTTAGTAAATATGATAATGTTACAATGGATTTATAATGTTTGAATGAATTTTGTGGAAGTCGATTTGATTTTTAACATGCATAAGGTTTAAATCATTATTATTGTTAATAATCATAATGATGGTTATTGGGAATCAATTGGAATTATAATGTTTGAATGAATTTTGTGAAGTCCATATTAAACATAGTTAAAAGGATAATTATATGATTAGAATGTTTGAGATTACGGTTTTTTTTGTGGGCATTGACTTAAGTTCATTGTGTCATTTTGTAAAATAAGCACTTCTGTTCTAGATTGCTTGAGAGACCATGAAATTAATCCTAATTTTATGTGGTTAAATTCATGTATATAATTATTTCATTGAGTTCATTAAAATTGACATGTATTTTGGTAGAGATTTGGGTTATTCTATTGGAATGAAATAACATGTAGGAGAGTAAGAGATAATGATTAAAAATCATGTAGGATATGATAGATAGAAGGGGAAAAAGGGGTTCGAACTAGATTGAGAGTCAATACAAATTTTGGTAGAGTTAATTTCACTTACCACGTTGGTGTTATTATTTAAATCCATAGATGGATAACATGGATTAATACAACACAAATCTATTAAAATAATTTAGAATTTTCATATTATTTTCACTATTTGGAAATTGTATAGAAAGACCAAGGTATATGTTTAGTACTATGGATGCCTCAACCATCTACAAAACTAGGAATATGACTCAATGAAACCTAATATAAAGGGCTGAGAGCCCTAGTTTCATTTCCAAACATAAAATACTAAGTTATGAGGTGAAAATTTTGTGTTTTTGGCTTGGGATCAATTAGAACCCTATGTAAATTTTAAAGGGTATAATTATTTGTTAGTTGATTATATTCATTTTAACTATGTGGCTATGCTTAGAATATTTAATTAGGTATTGACCCATTAGGTTTTATATGTAATATGTATATTGATATGGGGGTATGACTAGTTTCAAAGAGTTAAACATAGTCCCTAAATAATGGTTTTAAGTCATTCTTTTTCTATATACCTAGGTAATAGGCTTGCTTTAATGTTTTAAATTAGGTCAATATGGTAATGGGTAAGCCTAGACTAGGGCACGACTATGTGTTTTATAAACCTAAATATAGGTATTAAATCTTTCATAGTAATCCCTTTCTGACCAAGAATAGAACAATTATGGTTTTACTTCATTTGTAAGACTTATATAGAAATGTATACATATACACAGATATGTATATATAACCCTCAATAATTTTTTGACCTATATATATATCAAAGTAAATATGTACATATATAATTTAGGTTATGATGCACCTATATAAACTTATATATTTGTGTAAATATGATGACTGAATCATAAATAATGATTATAAGTCGATTGGGTGATTATTGTGGTTACATTTGATAATTTCATTTTGATCACTAAAGGATTAAGTTCCTCATAAATTTAGCATGGTTATGTAATCTTGTCAAATATTATAATGATTGAAACACATGTGATTCTAGTAACCAATTATAACATATACAAATAAATCCATTTATATTAATAGATATGTTTTAATACACAGCTATGTATAATAATGATTGTGTTCTAATCGAGCCATATAGTATTCAAGTATGGTATATCATGTTTGAAGATTAGAATACAACCAAAATAATTTCATTAGGTCTTATCATATAGTTAGAAATGAATTTAATAATTTTGAGCTAGATAATTCATGTAATAGTTTACAAATTATTGTTAAATTATAGACATGATACTTGTCTGATACGTTGTAACTTATAAAATGAATTTATATATGTATATTTACTTGTTTTTATCAATAATGTATGCATTTTGTGATAGTAAATTAAGATCTATTAGATTTGTAGAATGTAGTTACAACATAATAGATAAATCTCTTATGAGTTAATGGAATGAATTTAATACAATTATGCTTTAGTATATGTATAAACATATTTATATGTGATACTCTTACATTGTTGTTATAATTATATTTTATTTGAGTATACCATATGATTTTATACATACACTACTAGACAATTAAACATATTATATGATTAATTTTGATGTATTAAATTACATTTTTTACCTAATTTAATAATGATAAATTAGAAGTGAAATTGAGGAATTCAAGGGACTTCTAGTTATGAAGTAATTGAGAATATTTAGCTCAGTCCATTTTAAATTGAATGGTTTTATGAACTATTTAAATTATGCAACTAAGAAATGAAATATAGTGGTTGATTAATGAGCTATTAATTATTAATATGCTTTTCTAGCTATTTAAAATCTTACCTAGATGATTTGATTGTGTTGATTTTTAGTCTTATATTAATGATTTGACTATTTGAAATCTATTTATATGTCTAATATTATTGTGATTTAAATAGATTAAATGATTGAATATTTTTATGCTACATTTGATGGACTAAATTCTAGTATTAGAGACTTTCTTATATTATTACATATTTTAGTTATTAGTAAAGAAAACACATTTAGAAATCTATTGGTTTTTATATTATAAATATATAAAACTAGTAAGGTATCAATGACCCTATATAATAAAGTGAGATGGACTTCACTTACTTACATAGTGTCAATATTAAACATAGATGGTGTAATCTGATTGAGGCGTGTGTATGAAATTGACTAATCTTAGATATCAAAAACTATGTGAAAATTCTAGCCAAAGTAGTTTTTATGGATAAAACATTGTCATTTCATCTATTTGATTTAGTTTATATGTTTTGTATGATATTATGTTAAAAATATGTTTTTTTATGATATACATCATATAATAGTTATCTTATATCACACAGGTTCTAGTTATCACTCTTGATTCCTTCATCGTAATCATCTACCCATCTATGAAGGGAGGGTCATTCCCTAGTTTAGAGATTGTGTGAAAGATCTATGGTCCCTATTTGGTGTAGAAAAGCACTCAGATGATGTTCTCCCTCCCCTCAACAATAATTCACTAGAGACTACACTCATGATTACTTATGAATATTACAAGTTTGTTGAGACTCGCATGCTCTATGGAGCATTGTATCATTATACATTATTATTAATACATGTATTATGCTAAAACTATATTATTTATTCATTTGTAGCATTAAAATAGTTGGTTGTAATATTATATCAAATGTGGCTAAATTTATAATTATACTTTTATGAAATAAATGTAGTATTCATTTCTATATTCATCTTTGTACTTGATCTTGATCTTGTGATCATTATATAAATAGATTAGTTATCAACCATATCTTTGGTTAACTTAAAAACCAATGTATTTAATTAAAGATCACTTTACTTTTAGATTCACTGTGGTGGAATATATTTATTAAATTTGTGTAATTATTTAAAAAAAATACCCTATTATAGTAAAAACTAGTGGGGTTATTATATTATGGTATTAAAGCTAAGGCTCAAACTTTAAGACTTAATGAGTCCACTAACATAAATGTATTATGTTATTAATCAAGAGAAATAATAGTGAATGATAGACCTGGAGGTGAGGGTACCTAAAACACCAACCCTTCAATGGATCAAAATAAATTTACCACTAAGTAAGATATAAGATTAGATTAAATCCTTACAACCATGCATGAAACTAAGACCAAATTAGGGCCCTAGAATAGGAGGTACATGGGCATGTTGAGGAGAATGTTTAGGAAGAAACTAAAGGGAATATTTTTTAGATGGAAAATCCTCAAGAGTATATGCATAAGGAAGTGCCACATTATGTGAGAGCTCTAGTAGATGCAAAGTTGGCACATGATATGAGAAAGGTGAATCCACCCAAGTTTGATGTAACTACTTTGGGAGATAGAGTTGAAGCATGGATAATAGATATGGATAGATATTTTGAGATTTGAAATTAATATATAGTCACCAAATCACTATGTGGAGCATATAATTTTTATAGAGAAGTAGAAACTTGGTGGGTAAATAAGAAGATTGAGATAAACCTTGACTTTACCACACCACTTGGGAACAATTCCTGACATTATTTAGGTCAAGGTGGCTTCCTTAGTTGTATTTTGATTACAACTTGATAGATTTTTAGAAACATAAGAAAGGAAACCTTTCCATAAATGAATATTGGGAGCAATTCACCAATCTCCTAAAGTATGTTCCACATTATCAAGTAGATGATAGGTTTCAAATTAAGAAATTCATTATGGAATAAAAACCCAGGTGGATGTGTATGGGCCATCTACCATGGATTAGGTCTTCAAGAAGGTAGTCAATAAGGAGAATAAATTTAAATCTCTTTCTTAGGTTAGAGATAAGTTCAAGAAAAAGTTTGGAGGTCCTAAAATGAATTTCAATAATAAGAATTGGAAGAGGAGTGGAGACTCCAAGAACTAGTTTAAGAAATAGAATGATAAGTTCAATAATATTTTAAGAAATAAGAAACCTAGAAATGGTTTTAAGGGAAACCAATAGTCTGATAGGAGAGGACCATTTTGAGGTCACTTCATTTATGGATGTGACCATTACACTATAGAGTGTACTCAAGGTAAATATGATGGAAAGAACAAGGGTTTTGCTTCATAATAGGGATCTTTTTAGCATAAGATTCATGTAACTATTGATAATCATCAAAATGAGTTACAAGATTCTCCCATTGAACTGACATCTATTTTTTTTGATCATCAAGTTTCTATTTCTTATTGATAGTGGGTGATGTAGGAGTATCAAGCAAATAGACAACATTTTGGTTGTTAAAGGTCATAAGTTAGTAGAGGTCAAAGTTGGTCAACTCTTGGAATGAAAATGTATGTGAAGAGAATATATAAGGTCCATTTATGTCTTTGAGGTAGTTTAGAGTCATCAATATGTATTATATAGGTATTAGGAGTTTTACCTCCAGAACTAGGAATTTGAAAATTCAAATATGTGACCTAAACCATGTAGGGCCATAAATATGGTTTGAAATGGTTAGGTGAGTGAAGGTGGGTCAAGGGGCATAAATATTAATCATGTTTTTAAGTCATTAAATTTTTAATTAATTAATATGGTAATAATCTAAGAGTCAAATATTAGTCATGTAATCACCCTCATACATTAAAGTTAGTTATGGTAAGCAAATTAGTGTCACTACCCAAAACCAATGTTGAAGTTGGATGTAAAATTTTTTATAAGGGGTTATGTGGCATAAAAGAGAGGTGAGAGGAGATATATGGGGAGATATCTCCAAGAATGAGAAAATAAGGAGCAATGAAGCTAAAATAATGTACCTCTCAGAATAAGATGATCAAGTCCTTTCATGGACTATATGTTGTAACCAAGAATGCTAAAACAAATCAAGATGGAATGATTTTTTGTGTTTATATCCTTAAATACTATTGGAATCTTATGAATAAAATAATTTATTTGAAAGGACCTTTAGGCCATGACCATGTTGATATTTGTGTTAAGTTATAGGTTTGGATAAATAACCATAGGTTATAGTTTGGTAAAAGAGTATTGGGGTGATTTCTCCAATATTAATGAGACAATATTGTCATGGCCTTAGTTATGAAATGTGTTTAGGTCATAAATACCTTCATATGATTTATAAAATCAATTAAAAGTGAAGAAAATTGTTGTAAAAGGTAACTCTACCAATGAAGCCCTATATGCATCTACTATAGTCAAGAAATGAGGGTAAATGCTTGTTTCTTAAGACATAGGCCATCAACATGTGGAGATAGTGATTGGTAGATGAATCATGCTCAAATTGGTTGTAATTTAGTTTTTTTTCAATCCAAATAAGGAATGAAATCCAATGCATAAGCTATAATAAATAAATCATTTTATTATTATAGTTAGTGCCCTGTATGTATAGTCCCAGACAAGGTCAAGAGTATAAATGTAAGAAATAACATAGATGTTAAATAGATTAATTATCATTATTATTTTAAAGATTTATAGGTATTTATATTAAACATTTTAAATTTTTTTCAACCTGTTAAACATATACAGTTCTTTGAGAACCCTATCATAGACTATACCCTATTGTCACAACCAAGAGTTAACCAAAGAATCATGTCTAATAAGAGGAGTTGATGGATGTTGATGGACTATGGTATTAGGAGAGTTATGAAATTTATGTAAATGGTAATAAATCAAAATAATAACCATTTTAAATTTAAATTAGCATGTGAAGGTACATAAACCTAAAAACTCTTCCATAATTAATTGAAAAGGTGTAAAACTCTATCTTTTGCTTAGTTTAGGACAATACATGATTGATCCTTAGAAATAACGAATTGGAAAAGGTAAATAATGTGAAAAATACCCATTATTGGTATTTATTTTCTTTTAAAAATATTATAACTAAAAAAAGTGAATTCATTAGCCTCTCAGCCTATGTAAAAGACTTACTAGGGTTTCTAAATAAAAACCCTCATATTTGGAGTTCTAACCATAGGAACTAAATTAAACTTGGTCATATTACTAGTTTTTTTATTTAATGAAGGATTAAACTAGTTTGAGACTAGCACAATATGGAAAAGTATGGATTTGGTGACTAAGGGTGTAAGTTAGGGCTGAAAAGGCCTAATTGGGAGGAGGTTTACAAATGAAGTACCTTATAAAGGTGGATTTAAACATTGCAAATTAATTATGAGTTTTATCAAGATAGAGGGTGGTAAAAAGTTCCTTTATATCTTTATGATAATCCATATGTTTCTCAATACAAGAGGAAATGTAAAAAAATGCTACAAGCCTAGTGGGTCATTATGAGATTGAGGTCAGAAAATGAGTTATGAATTATTAGTGATGGATTGAAGGAGGTCATAATAGGTGTGATATGATCATATAATATCATATATGAAATAATATTGAGTCCTTGGAACCATTAACAATATTTGGTACTTGAGACCTAACAAGATTGCCTAGTGAGAAGATATTGGAAGAGTGAGAGGAATTTTGTGAATAGAATGAATGAAGTGAGTTAGAGAATGAATGTGAAATTTTTTTAATAGGTCTAATTTCATAAATGAGTGTATTTAAATTTACAATAAATAATAATTAGTGAAAGAGGCTATTAATTATAGTGATCAAGAAAGAGAGACTAGATTGGTGATAAAATAATCAAGTAAAAGTAACAGTATTGAATGAGATATTTACCAAGACTAGAGCCATAAGGGGATGTTTTGGATAATTATTCCATATACCTCTGCATAATTTGGTAGTAGATCAATGTAAGCTTGGTTATAGTTCTGTTTTGAGTTTTTTAATGCTATGAGGTTTGTAAGAAATGACACTTGTAGGGTATTATGGGAGGAGTACAATATAGGTCTGATCTATTGAGTTTATAACAAAGAAATATAATATTGATAAAGAGAGTAACCAAATTCCTAAATTCTAATGATAAGGACTAGAATTTAATCAAGAAAAGACTAGAGAAGGCAGAGTGGCAAAAGAGATTTAAAGCTCAAGTGAGAAAGAGAAGATTAAAGAATCAAAGAGAGAGTTAAGAAGGATAAGAGGAGTCCTATATAGAGGACTAAAGAAAGGATAAAATATGCAATAGAGTGATCTAAGAGGAAAGTAGGCAGCTTTCTATTGATTGGTCTAGATAGGCCTAGAAAGCAAATAAAAGTGAGAGAAGATGGATGTAGAGAAATAAGTGTAAGATATGAGAAAAGAGTTGGGGTAGAGTATTTATAAGGTAGAGCTCATGGTGAATCTCTTTAAAGGACAAGGAATCCAATGGCTTGGCTATAGTGTGAAAAAGAGTGTGAAGCATCCAATAGAGATGCTCAAGAGAGAGATAAGGCACAAGATAAGTGTCTTGAATAATGAGAAAAATAAAGAGAGGACAACCCATAAAGGAATGAGGAATCAGGAGTTTCCAAGAGAGAAACAAGAAAAATAGATAGAGAAGAGAGTTTTCATTGAGGAAAACATGAAAATAAAATAAGTGCCAAGAGGATCACTTGAGAGATAAGATAAGAATAAAAGATGGAGGATGTCCATGCAAGAGACATTCAAAGAGACTATATGGTCTCTTATTTTATTTTCTAACATTGATTTTAAGTTTGTGTATGCATGTATGAGGAGAGGTTTGGTGAAGGCCAATTATAAGGTCTTAAATTTGGTGAAGGATGGGCCTAATACATCACCCATCAAGTGGAAATAAGATGACAAAGAAAGAAAACCTATTGTGGAAGACATAGTGATGGATATTGAAGGAATTCAACATGTTGAAAATGAAGTTTAAGAGAAATAGTACGATGCCTTAACAAGTATAGTAGATGCAATAAAAGAGATAGTTAACTAATAATCCATAAATATAATCCATGAATATAATAAGGAAGAGATAACCTTTTAACAATCATGTAAAGAGGTAAATGAGTGTTTTAGAATTAATTTTGATTGAACATATGAAGAAGAGGTATCTAATATGCATTTTGGAATAAATAAGCACAAGGTACAACCCTCAAGGAGAGAAAAAGGACATGGATATGTTTGGCCTAAATAGCTCAAGCAAATAGGTGGTGACAAGGAAGAGGTGAACCTCAAGTATGAGGTCAATAAATACAAGTACATAGATGGAAAGCAAGAATACATGTGTAAAAAAAGAATAAAAGGAAAAGTAAATCAAGTTTGTAAGATAGGTTACAAAGGCATGAAACAAGAAGGAGATGAAATGAGAATCAAATGGTAACTCAAGAGAATACAAGTTAGTAAGTGGGTTTCAAAGAGAAAATAACACAAGAGGATAATATTATAGGTGTATCCCAAGGAGGCAAGAAGATAGAGGAAGATTAAAAGCCTACTAAGAAAATAAGAGAGATGGTGTAAGTAGACCAAACCAAAGAAATGAAGGAACAACTATGTAATAAATAATATGAGTGAAAAGAACATAAGGGTTCTCAAATTTTTTTTTTAAATGTTGTTTATGATGATTTATATAAATTTGATTCAAGTAATGAAGACATATAATATATATAAACAATTAGATTATGAATGAGTTTGTAGAAAGGCAAGGTGAAAATGAATCACCTCAAAGAGTTCTTAACAAACATGGTATATAATATAATGAATTTGTATTTTAATCTCATGCATGATGGATTCCAAGGACAATATAAAGATCAATGTACCAAAGAATATGAATAAAAATGTTGACCAAGTTTTGATGAATATTGGGAAGAGGTTGATGCTCTCAAACTACAAAAAGAAATGGATATGTTAGAAGACATATTAATTCCATATAAGGAGTTGAAATCAGGTGAAGTATGACAATAAAATCTCATAGATGAGCTCAAATAGGGATCAATAGTGAAGCAGTGTAGGGAAGCATAAGGAGTTGTGCAATCAATGACACAAACAAAGATCCAAGAAAGAAAGAAATGGGAGCATAATCATGT
Source organism: Torreya grandis (assembly GCA_037957365.1). Taxonomy (NCBI): domain Eukaryota; kingdom Viridiplantae; phylum Streptophyta; class Pinopsida; order Cupressales; family Taxaceae; genus Torreya; species Torreya grandis. The sequence continues at coordinate 1,629,237 of JARHVA010001749.1, forward strand.
TGACAAGATAATATACACCATGGATGAATATTAAATAGAGTTATTAAATGAATTTCATGAATATATCAAGCTTGGAAGGTGTCATATAACATTGTACCATGCTGAAGATGAATTAGTTAAGAGAATGATATTGAAAGGTGAGTCATGTCATGTAAAGATATGTGAAAAAGTGAAGAAGTGTGAAGTAGAGGCAAAAAAATAGAATATATTGGAATAAGAGACATATAGAAAAATTCCCATGAATTAATTAGAATAAAGTATCAACATTTCAAAGAATTTGACACCTAAGCAAGAAAAAATCAAGTGATATTCATGAGGAAGCAAGCCATAGAAAAAGCATGAGAAAGAATAATAAGAACCAATGTCTAGATATGTATTATGATGAAGGATAAATTTACTTAAAAAATATGGAATGTGTAGAAAATAAGGAGTTACAAAACCTAGTCACCTCATATAGGTAGAGGATGCATTGACAAGAAGACTTGAAAAAGCCAAAAAGAAGAAATGCAAGAGTTTAACAAAGAGAAAGGAGCAAGAAAGGAGGATTAGAAATAAAGTAATCATGAAGGACCCTCAAATAATAAATTATAAGGAAATAAATAAGTTGTATCATGAATTTTTTTCTCCCTCCTAGGGAGTATGATGCAGGAAAATCAAGCAAATAGACAACATTTTGGTTGTTGAAGTTCATAAGTTAGTAGAGGTCAAATTTGATCAAATATTGGAATGAAAATGTATGTGAAGATAAATTATAAGGTCCAATTATTTCTTTACCTCATTTATATTCATCAATATGTGTTATATATGTACTAGTATTTTTCCATCCAAAATTAGGAATTTGAAAATTCAAATATGTGACCTAAACCAAGGAGGGTCATATGGATAGTTTGAAGTGGTTATGTGAGTGAAGGTGGATCAAGGGGTCATGTTAAGAATGTTTTTAAGTCATTAAATGTGTAATTAATCAATATTATAACAGTACAAGAGTCAAATATTAGTCATGTAATCACCCTCATACGTTGAAGTTGGCTATGGTAAGCAAGTTGGTGTAACTAACCAAAACCAATGTTGAATTTAGATGGGAAAGTTTTGGTAGTGGGTTGTGTGGTGTATAAGAGAGGTGAGAGAGGATATAAATGGGGTAGAGAGACCCAATAATTATAAAATAGGGATCAATGAAGATAAAATATCATACCTCTTAGAAGAAGATGATCAAGTCCTTTCATGGACTATATGTTGTAATCAAGAATGTTAAAGTGAAAAAAGATGGAATGATTATATGTTTTTATATCCTTGAATATTAATGGAATATTATGGATCAAAAAATTTATTTAAAAGGCCCTTTAGGCCATGACAATTTTGATATTTGTGTTAAGTTGTAGGTTTGGATAAAGAATTATAGGTTACAATTTGGTAAAGGAGTATTGGGGTGATTTATCCAATATTAGTGAGGCACGATTGCCATGGCCTTATTTATGAAATGAGTTTATGTCATACAAACATTTATATTATTTATAAAACCAATTAAAATTGAATAAACTTAGTGTAATAGGTAACCCTATCTATGAAATCTTGGAAATAACTATTATAGTCAAGGAATGAGGGTAAATGTTTGTTTCTTAAGACATAAGCCATCAACATGTGGAGATAGTGATTAGTAGGTGAAGAATGTTAAAATTAGTTTTTTTTTAAAACCAAATAAGTAATGTAATCTAATATATAGGCTATAGTAAAGTAACCATTCTATTGTTATAGTTAGTGTCCTGTATACACAATCCTAGACAAGGTCAAGAGTATAAATAGAAGAAATAACATAGATATTCAATATATTGAATATAATTATAATTTTAAATAGGTTAAGGTATTTATATTTACCATTTAAAATTTTTTTAAACCTCTTGAATGTATATAATTCTTTGAGAACCCTATCACAAACCATACACTATTGACATAGCCAAGTGTTAACCAAAGAAGCATGTCCAATAAAAGGAGTTGATGGATGTTTATGGATTATGATATGAAGAGAGTTGTGAAATTTATGTTATGTAAATGGGAATAAATAAAAATAATTACCATTTTAAATTTACCTTATCCTGTGAAGGGACACAGACCTAAGAAACTCTTGCATAGTCAATTAAAAAGGTGTAAAACTCTATCTTTTGCTTAGTTTAGGACAATACATCATTTATAATTTGAAATAATAAATTATAAAAGGTAAATTATGTGAAAAAATACCTAGGATTGGTATTTAGGTCATTTTAAACATCTTATAACTAAATAAATTGAATTCTTTAGCCTCTTAGCATGTGTAGAAGACTAACTAGGGTTTCTAAACAAGAACCCTCATATTTGGAGTTCTAACCATAAGAATTTTATGAAAATTGGTAATATTACTTGTTTTGTTGTTTAATGAATTATTAAAGTTGTTTGGTACTAGAAAATTATGGAATAGTATGAATTTGGTGATTGAGGATGTAAGTTAGGGCTAAAAAGGCCTTATTAAGAGAAGGTCTACAAAGGAAGTACCTTCTAAAGGTGGAGTTAAACCTTGAAACTTCATGATGATTTGTATAAATATATAGGGCCTTAAAATTTGTGTTTAATATCTAATATATTCCATAATTTTCTCAATATAAGAGAAAATGTGGAAAAAAGGCTAAAAGCCTAGTGCGGTCATTGTGAACTTGAGGTCAGAAAATGAGTGGTGAATTATCAATGAGGGATTTAAGGAGGTCATACCAGGTTTGATATGATCATAAAAGATCATATATGAAATAATATTGAGTCCTTGGAACCATTAACACTATTTGGTACTTGAGACCTATGAGGATTGACTAGTGAGAGGATAATGAAAGAGTGAGAGGAAGTTTGTGAATAGAATGAATGAAGTGAGTTAGAGAATGAATGTGAGAGTTTTTTAAGAGGTTTAATGCCATAAATAAGTGTTTAAAAATTTATAAAAATATGAATTATTAAAGTATTATATTAATCATAGTGATCAAGAGAGAGGACTAGATTGGTGATAGAAGATTCAATTCAAAATAAAAGCATTAAATGAGATCTTTACCAAGACCAGAGCTAGAAGGGGATGTTTTGGAGACTTATTCAATATAAGTTTACATTAATGGGAATAATAAATGTTTTATTTCTCCTAGAATTATTAATAAGTTGTCCATAAAATCTTGTGTTATGGAAAATGCATGGTCAGTATAGTATGTGAATGAATCAAAGGTTAAGGTTGACAAGTGTCTAGTGAAAGCTAGGATTAGGTTACCTGAATTCACTATAGTAGTGGATCTATATAATGTACCACTAGGGTCATATTATGTGATATTAAGAGTTAATTGGCTTGTGAAGGATAGATTTTACTATTACTTAAATAAGGTAGAGTGTCCAGATGATTATGGAAATTAGATAACTTTAGGGTGAGAAAAGAAAAGATTAGAGAGATTTTTCTAATTCAACTCAAGAAGGCTCAGAAGAAAGGATGTTAGGAATTTATTGTTAAAATAAATGAGGTGAAGTAATCATCCATCAAGGATTATCCTTTTTTGAGGAACTGTCAAGATGTGTTTCTTGATGAATTACTAGGATTACCACCCAAACATGAGTTTGATTTCTTGATTGGCATCATACCTAGATTTAAAATGCAATCCAAGGCACCATACAAAATGAAAACTACCAAATTAGTTGATTTGAAGGCTCAAATTTAGGATTTGTATCAAAGGGGTTGATTTAACCAAGTTTGTCATCATGGGGTGCATGAGTGGTGTTCATCAAGAAGAGGATGGTACTCTTCACTTGTGTATTAATTATAGGATGTTCAATAAGGTAAATATAAATAAGAGGTATCTTTTACCTTACATTGATGACCTCTTTGATTATATGTGAGGGGAAATAGTATTTTCTAAGATTTATCTTTGAGTAGGGTATGATCAATTGAGAATTCAAGATGAGGATATTCCTAAAATAATGTTTAAAACTTGGTATGGGCATTATAAATTTACAGTGTTTCATTTTGGGTTAACAAATGCTCTGACAATATTTATGAATTTCATGAACAATGTTTTTAGGGATTATTTGGACCATTTTATGTTGATTTTTTTGGATGACATCTTCATATATTCTAAGAATGAGGAAGAACATATTTATCATCAAGAACTAGTTTTGTAGTAGTTGTGGAAGCACAAATTATATGACAAGATGTCAAAATGTGTATTTTACAAAGGAAAATGAAATATTAGGGACACATTATCTTTATAGATGAAATTTTAGTGGATTCGATGAAGATAAGAGCCATAATGAAATCATCAATGCCTAGAATGTGCATGAGATAAGGAGTTTTATGGGTATAGTGGGTTATTATAGAAAATTTGTTCCAAAGTTACCAAATATAGCTAACCCAATCACCTCTATTTAGTGGAAAAATAAGAGTTTTGTTTGGTCAAACAAGTTCAAAAAGGACTTTTAAGAGATGAAAAGGAGGATTACTTTGACACCTTTACTAAGAGTTATTGATCTTAATGTTCATTTCTCAGTAATCATGGATACATCTAGGGATGGAATTGGAAGAGTTATTATGTAAGATGGTTTAGTTGTAGCATAAGAGTCTAGAAAAATTAGTCCATATGAGGTAAATTATTCCCCTCATGATTTATAACTTGTTACAATGGTGCATGCATTACAAGTTTGGAGTTATTATCTATTATGGAAACCATTTGAGCTCAAGACTAATATCTTGGGACTCAATTATATCTTTACCCAACCAAAATTGAATGCACTTTAGATATGTTGGTTAGAATTCTTATCTAATTATGATTTTCATATTAATTATATCAAGGGAAAGGAAAGTAGATTTATGAATGCCCTAAGTCATAGAAGGTACATAACAACCTTGGCTACTATTAGGAGTAAATTTTGTGATTAATTAATTAAATTCTCATCTAGAGATGAGTTATATGAAAATGGTTAGAAATTATTGTTGGAGAATGCTCAAAATCCCAAGTTTAAAGGATTCAAGTTGGAGAGTGATGGTATTTTGAGGTACAATGATAGGATATATGTGATTGATAGAAATATTTTGAGTAACATGGTTCTAAATGAATTTCATAATGCCCAGTATTCAAGACATCTTGATGTAACCAAGCTTAAGGTTGAGTTAAGACCAATCTATTTTTGGAAAGGTATCAAAAAGAATGTAGTGGATTTTATGTCTTATTTTTTGAATGCTAGTGTGTGAAGGATGAGCATGTGAATATGATATGATTTTTTTATAATCATTATAAACCAAAATGGAAGTGGAAAGTTATTAGTATGGACTTTATCTAAGGGTTTCCATTTTTATGGGACTAACATGATATGATCTTGGTGGCAGTTGATTAACTAAGGTATCTCACTTCATAACTTGAAACTTGAAATATGATGCACCTATGCTTGCAAATATATTCATGAAAGAGGTGTAATAATTGCATTTATTTTCATAAAAGATTATTTTTTATCAATATTTGAGAATAAATTATATATTTTGATTGATTTTGAATTCAACTCTAGGCAGGTAGTTTAATTTTAGTATTGCATATCACTTGAAAACTGAGAGATTGATAGATAGAGTTAACAAAGTTTTAGAATATCTCTTTCAAATTTATTTCATGGATCAAACATACAATTGGGAGGAGTACCTTCCATTGATTGAGTTTTCTTACAACTCATACCAATTAACATTGAAAATGGCTCTTTTTGAGGCATTATATGGAAGGATGCATAGAACACCAATTGATTAGGATAGGTTTGATGATAGAGTGGTATTTGGACCTAAAATTATTATGTAAATGGAAGGACAAGTTAGAACAATTGGTTAGATATTGGTCGAGGCCAATGATAGACATAAAAATTATGTTGATCTAAAATGGATAATAAGTTAGTTTTTTATTGGTGATAAAGTATTTATATGGATTAAGCCTTAGAAAATCTTGATTAAGTTTGGTAAATAAATGAAGCTTTCACCAAGATATGTGGGAAACTTAGAGGTTCTGAAGGTGATCAATCTTGTAGCATATAGGCTTGCTTTGCCACCATATCTAGCTCTTTTACATAATGTTTTCCATATGTCCTATCTTAAAAATTATGTTGCTAATAATTTTCATGTATTAGATTAGAATGATTTATAAGTTATAGATCTTGGGTGGTCATAGTAGAACCAATTAGAATAATCGACACTCACAAACTCAGTTTGCCTAATAGATAAGTATTATAGTGTAAGGTCTAGTGGGACCAATATTATGAATATTATACCACTTGGGAGGATTATGATGAGTTTTATAGTTAGTTTCTACATTTTTTTACTTAATATGTTGTTGTATATTATTTAAATTTTTTCTAAATTATGTTTTATTTTAGAACTTATGTTAGAATAAGTGCCATCAAGATAATGACCAACTTTAGAGGGGAAAGATGTCACATCTTGATTCCTCTCTAAACTTGATAACCTATTGATTAGTGGATTCTATGGTTATTTATTGGTTATTGATTAGATATTTACTATTTTGGATAAGTTGGATTTCATATAATGATTTATGGACAATTATATGTAGATTATTTAAATGATTGTTAACTTTTTGAGTTAGTTTTACTTGTGTGTTATGCACATTATGATTATGTTTATTTAGTTCATTAAAGTAGTATTTTATGGATTATATATTGATTCAAGATAACTACCTTTAATATTTTGAGGTGAATGTAGGATATACCCATCCCTCAAACTATGATGGAGGGAGGCATCATTGGAGAGGGTGACATAGATGGAGTCATTTGGGGATGAGAGAATGGAAATTATGAACTTGCACGCACCACAATAGTATAATAAGCTATGGCCATTATTTTATTAGATGCATTCTAGTATGATTTTAGTCATTATTATGTTTTTGAATTAGTATATTCTTGGTTTACCTCCATACTATAATTTGGTTGTGTGTTCATGTGAGTAAGATTAAATTTTGGTGTGTCATCTTACTTATCTTATTGCATATGATTATGTTTCTTAAACTCATGCTTGAATTATGTGAGTGAATTTTCTACTACCTTTAGATATAATTGAAAATTTTATGATAATATCTTTCTTGAAAATGCTTTTCTAAGTGAACATAATTATATTATGTGCGATATAATTATTAAATAGAACACATATAAAAGGCAAGGGTTAAATTGATTTTAGTGTAGTCTTTATGTTTATTAAATGTGATAATGTTAAAGAGGATTTATAATGTTTAAATCACTTTTTTGAAATTCAATTTCATTGTTAACATGCATAAGTTTTAAATCATTATTATTGAAAATAATCATAATTATGGTTATTGGGAATCAATTGGAATTATAATTTTTGAATGACTTTTGTGAATTTGATGTTAATTATAATTAAAATGATTATTATATGATTGGAAATTTAAATATTAGGGTTTTTTTTAATGTTTGTTGACTTGAGTTCTTGATGCCATTTTGCAAAACAAACACTTCTATTATAGATTGCTTGAGACAACATCAAATTATTCCTATTTTTTTGTAGTTAGTTTCATGCATAGAATTATTTCACTGAGTTCATTTAAATTTACATGGATTTTGGTGAAGATATGGGTAGTTTTATTGGTATTAAAATAACAAGTAAAATAATAATATAAAAGGGAGAAACATCATGTAAGACACAATAGGCAGAAGGGGAAAAGGGGTTTGGGTTAGATTGAGAGGCAATACAAATTTTGGTAGAATTTATTTCAATTACCCTGTTGGTGTTGGTTTTTATATTCATAGATGGATGATATGGATCAATTCAACATAAATCTAGTAAAATATTTTAGGGGTTTCATATTATTTTCATTATTGTGAAATTATATAGAAATATTGTGGTATATGTTTGGTACTCTAGATGGTTTGGCCATCCACAAATTCAGGCATATGGATCAATGAAACCTAGTATAAATGGATGAGATCCCTAGTTTTGTTTTCAAACATAAAATATTTAGTTATGAGGTGAATTTTTTGTGTTTTTAGTTTGGGATGAATTGTAACCCTAGGCAAAATTTAAAGGGTGGAACTATTCATTAGTTGATTATATTCATTTTGAATGTGTGGCTATGATTAGCATATTTAATTAGGTATAAAACCATTAGGTTTGATATTTAATATGTATACTACTATGGGGGCATGATTGGTTTGTAAGAGTTAAATATAGTCCTTAAAACTAGTTTTAAGTCATTTTTTTTTCTTTATACCCATGTATTAGACTTTTTCTAATTGTTTTAAATCAAGTCAATATGGTAATGGGTAAGCCTACACTAGGGCATGGCTATGTGTTTTATAAAACTTAATATAAGTATTAAATATTTCACAATAATCCCTTTTTAATAAAGAATAGAACAAGTACAATTTTATTTCATTTATAAGACTTATATAGAAATGTATATATATAACCCTTAGGACTTTGTTGGCATACATGTATATATGTATGCATCAATCTAAATATATGATTATATATTTCAAGTTATGATGAGCCTTTATAAACTTATATCTTTATGTCAATAAAATGTCTAAACTATAAATAATGATTGTAAGTCAAATGGGTGATTATTATGGTTACATTCAAAAAGTTCAGTTTGATCACTAAAGGATTAATTTCCTCATAGATATACCATGGTTATGTAAACCTAATAAATTATATAATGCTTGAAATACATATGATTATGGTAACCAGTTGTATTAAATACAAATAAATCAATTTATATTAATATATATGTTTTAATACACATAGTTGTGTGTAGTCACAATTGAATGATAATTGATCTATATCATATTCAAGTATGGTCTATCGTGTTTGAAGATTAGAATAAAATTGAAATACTTTAGTTAAGTCTTAGGATATAATTGGAAATGAATTTAATAATTCTGAGTTGGATAATTCATATAATAGTAGATAGATTAATCTTAAATTATAAACATTATACTTGTTTATTAGAGTATATCATATACAATATGCATATACTATTGATGATATGATACATTGTAATTTATACAATGAATTTTTATGTGTATATTTAATTACTTGATTTGTCAATATTGTATGCATTTTGAGATAGTAAATTAAGAGTTGTTGGATTTTTAGAATGTAGTTGTAACATAATAGATAAATCTCTTGTGAGTTAATGGAAGGAATTTAATATGGTTGTGAATTAGTACATTCATAAAAATATTTATATGTGATACTCTTGCATTGTTATTAGAATGCTTTTTTATTTGATTATACCATATGATTTTATACATATACTAATGGACAATTAAACATATTATATGATTAATTAGGATGTATTAAATTAATTTTTTTTACCTAATTTAATAATAAATTAGAAGTGAAAGTGAGGAATTCATGAGACTTTTAGTTATGAAATAATTGAGAATATTTAGCTCAATCCATTTTGTATCGATTGATTTTATGAACTATTTAAATTATGTAATTAGGAAATGAAATAAAGTGGTTGATGAATGAGATATTAATTATTAATATGCTTGTCTATATATTTAGAATATTACCTATATGGTTTGATTCTTTTGATGTTTAATCTTATCCAAATGATTTGACTATTTGAAATATTTTTATATATTTGATTTTATTATGATTTAAATAGATTAGATGTTTGAAGCTTCTTATGTTGCATTTGATGGACTAAATGATAGTATTAGAGACCTTTTTGTATTATCACATATTTTAGTTTCTAGTAAGGAAAACTCTTTTAGAATAATGTCAATTTTTATATTATAAATATATAAAACTAATGTGGTATTAGTGAGCCTATATAATCTAGTGAAATAGACTTCACTTGTATAATGTCACTAATATGCAGAGATGGTATAATTTGATTGAGTGGTGTGTATGAAATTTATTGATCTTAGAGATCAATAACTATATGAAAACTTTGTCAAAATTAGTGTTTATGGTCAAACATTTTCATTTCATCTATTTGATTTAGTTTACATGTTTTATATGCTATCATTTTAGAATGATTTTCTTTATTTTATACATCATACAACACATAAATTCTAGTTGTCACTTTTGATTCCCACAATATCATTATCTACTCATTTGTGAAGGGAGTGCCATTCTCTAGTTGGGAGATTATGGAGGGAATATATGGTATGTGGTTGGTATGGAAAAGCACTCGGATGATGTTCGCCATCCCCTCAGAATTACTTCACTAGAGACTACACTCATGATTACTTATGGATATTATGAGTTCATTAATACTCACATGCTCTATGGAGCATTGTATCATTGTAAATTATTATTAAGATATGTATTATGATGAAACTATATTATTTATTCATTTGTAAAATTACAACACTTGGTTGTAATTGTAATATTGTATCAATTGTGGCTGAATTTTTAATTATAATTTCATGAAATAAATGTAGTATTCATTTATATATTCATATTTGTGCTTGATCTCAATCTTGTTATCATTATCTAAATAGATTAGTTATATACCATATCTTCTATTATCTTAAAAACTAACATATGTAACTAAAGATCACTTTATTGTTAGATTCATCATGATGGAATCTTTAAAAAAATGCCCTATTATAGTAAAAGCCAGTGGGGTTATTAAAAATTAAGTTCAATGATCCTATTATGTTCAAAGTTAACCCAAAAATTCAATATTATAATCATTATGCTCCTATCAAGAAAATCAAACATAGAGACTAAACCAAATTAAGGTCCTTATTAAAATGTACCAAGCATAGACCTATACCATAGACCCAAAATATTTTACAAATATAAGGTGTTTAATTCCTCAACAAGGATCAAGGTAGAATGGTAGGTTATAAACATAACAAGATTTTTTTTACAAAACTTATAAGCTTTTATATTTAACTATTACACTAACATATATACTTGTAAAAGCTAGAAGCTTATGTTGATTCTAACAAAACAAATAGATTTTACATTAATAATGAACCTAAACACAAATGTAGAAAAAATAATTAGATAAAATCTAATGGTGACTATTGAAACAAAATATGACAAACCTTGATGGTCAAACATATAAAGAATCCATTAAAGTGAATCTCCTACTTATTTTAATTGTTTCTTGTTAATTTTGGATCAAAATGAGGATATTACATCTCTTTCCCCTTAAAAATGCATCATCTTGGTGCCTAAAAAAATAAATCTAGGAACCTTTCCCCTTTTATTTTAATCATACCTAACCTAAGCACTAGTACTATCCCATACATAACTAGAGATCTACATAAAAATTTAATTAAGAAATTGAAATTAAGACCAATAGTTTGATAAATAAAATAGTTGTGTTATTAATTCCTAATACCATAGAGAGGTGTCATCTCATAGACCTAAAAAATTATTACATTAGGTTACAATAACCCAAACCAAATAGACTATCAACATAATTTCCAAGTTTAATGTGGAATTAACCATTATAATTATTATTCCCTATGCATGAAATCAATAAACACCCTTCCACACTGATCACATCAGACACATGATAATCCATGCCAACCTTCACATGCAACCTTTAAGTTTTAAAAAATTATCTCCAAATTTTTTTGAGCTCATGATGGTTTAGGGAAGCCAATCCCACCATCAAATATTATCCATATAAGAGAATTTACTCAACCTCTCATCAAATATTTGAGGAGGTTGATATGCATAATATTCTTAAACTTTATAATTTAATGATACTTTCTCTCTTGAAAAAACTTGTCTAGTTTTAAATTATCTGAGTGCATGCATTAAAGGGTGCATTAGGAAAGGGGTGGGTAGACCATTGGTGTTTCATAAGTTTTTTGTTTAAATATATAAATCATATATCCACTACAAACTCCCACTTACTTGATCCCCAAATAAATATTCCTCCTAATAACCCCCAACTAAGATAAGACTTATTTTTTTGACTATATCAGTGTGGATCAATGTAATATTTTCTACTTCCTACCAAAATTAAAAACAGGTTGGCCCAGGTTGATGTAGTTTGAAAGTTAAAATGCACAGTTCATAACTAAGTCAACCTAGGCTGACCTAGTTTAAGGTTAAACTATTACCATTAAACTACATTGATGAAGGTCAATATTGTCAACTAAAATTTTAGAAGGGTTTAGGATCATCCACCTTTATAAGTACAAGTCAAATTTCAATCCAATAGGGAGGAACATTTATATTTGCACTATTATTGATCATAATTATAATTTAGTATACATTTATAGAATCCATTATTTATATCTTGTATTAGAGTGATATAACCTATTTTGTGGAGTCATAAATGTAACTAGGAGAAGTATTTTAGCCTAGAGATGATTTCAAACTTTTTTGTCCTTAAAACAATAATAATATCTCAAAAATCACCATTGGTCAAGTAGATAATGAGTCTCAAAAGGTTCTATTCAAGGTAAGTATTTCTAACCTTAGCTATTTTATTTGGTAGATAGATATTACATAATGAATAAATTGAATGTATGTATAAATCCTTGTTTGATTCTCCTCTACACTTAAACTTAGTGTGGATATAGGGTTATTCAAGATTTCCATTTTCCACCCTAGTTAACTTAGCATCCATTTGCATACCTTGATTTCTTTCCCATTTTAGTTTTGTTTTAACCATCCCCCTTATTTGTGTTTCAAGCTTTCATAACACTCTTATTATATTAATTCCATTATTGTTAAGATATCTATTTAGGGTTATTGTAATAAAATGATTTCCTAAATACTTTAGAACCCTCTTCATTCATGTTGTGTGATAATTATTCCTCTTAATAGGTTTAAAAATTCTGATTCATCATGCCCTGATACAACTATCTAATAGGTTTTAGTTGATTTATCTTCTTTGATTTTGGATCTACTAGTTAGGATAAGGTATGGTTCTATCTTAATTGTTACATACATTATGGTTAACTTGACATGAAATTACCCATTGCATTTTCTCATTTATAAAACTATATTAGCAGAGGTTGATACATTTATGTTTCTCTATATTTTTTAGTAAACTACATCAACATGGGTTGATTGTATTTAACCCTTTGTGTTTTATTTCAATAGGCTACATTAACATATAGTTCAATTTATTCATCTAACTATATCAACTAGGATTGATCTAGATTTATTTATCTAATTTATTTTTTAGTATTTTCTACAAACTAAATCAACCCATGTCGACCCAATCTAATTGTTCTATGTTTTATAGGAAACTACATTAGTGTAGGTTGATATAATTTTAATTATGTGTTTTACAGTAGGTTACCCTGATGTAAGATGATACAATTTTCAACCTTAGATCTACATTATCTTTCGTCAACCAAACTACATCAGCCTAGGCCAATCTAGTTTTATCTTCCAATAAATTATATTGATACAGGTCGATACAGTGTTAATTCAACTACATATTCCCATGTTGATATATTTATATATTTCTATTAACTCTCTCACATACTATATCAACCCAATTTTATATAATTTTACTTTACAATCAATTATATTATACAAATTTTAAATTTTATCAAAATTAATTCAATATATATATATATATATATATATATATATATATTGATGTAGGTTGATATAGATATACATTTATTTTATTCCATGTAAAAATAGATCAACATTAGTCAATATAGTTATGTGTTTGCATATTTATCATTAAATTGTATCAACCCTTTCTAGGATTTTGATCTAGTTTACTCTCTATGTACATTCTGAATAAACTACATCAGCCAACATTGATATAAATCTATGTGTTTTCATTTTTAGCATATGTAAGGAATATTAACTCTAATTTTTATTAATTAAATTCAAAAATTACTTTCAATTTGAATTTTTATTTATTTTCATTCATTAAAATCTGCATATTGATTTTTTACATTGATTTTCACCTTTTATTTTCTCTTGATTTGAATTTCCTTAGAAACTATGTTCAAATAATTTTCAAACTAATTATCTACTATCATGAAGTGCTACATGGTGCTCTATTTAAATATTTGTCTATTATTTATAGACATCATGGTATGAGGGGTATTTCCCCACTACTCATATCTATAAGATAGAGCTAAACATAGACTATAGTTTTTATGTACCTCATAGTATTTAGGAAACACCTATGATTTAACCTTTTATTAAACCTTAAAAATCCAAACATTCATTTGATTTTGTATTACATCATCTAGCTAAGAGAGTAGGAAGTTATTTACCTTTTAAACTAGGTTTAGTGGGCTATGAAAATGGTACTTCCTCCATAGTTGGTGCCATAAAATATTGGGATGACACTATCCAATAGACAAGAAAGTATATTTAAGAGCCTAGAAATTAGTCACATCCTTATAGCACATCTACATGATCTTTATTTCAAAAAAATAGTTAGCAAAATAGTTAAAATTCTAATTTGCTACTTGATATTATATTTTATATTATAAATTAAATAAGGCAATATCAATAAAATCATGTGTGAATAGGCTACATTGATTAGGCTCGATATAATCTACTGAGTTTTCTCTCCCTCTATCTTTGTGTATTAGATTGTATTAACTAAGACTGACACATTTTAATAAAATTATTGATAATTTCCCCCAAATATGACTACACTGACCAGGATTGATATAGTCTATCCTTTCACATTTTAATCTATTATAACTACATTGACTGGGCTCGATCTAGTTATATTCTTCCATTTCTACCTATGTAACTACATCAACTAGTCTTGATGCATCACAGTTCTTGTTCTTGATATTATTAACTACATCAAATAAGATCAATAGAGTTTATCATTCACATTTATGTATGTATAACTACATTAAACATGGTTGATACAATACATTATATACTTCCCTTAGTTGGCCAATAATGTTCATTTCCTATAATCAATCACATACCATCAAGAAATCATCTATTAGAGTCTTCCTTAATAATCTTAACATATTTATATTTTACACAGTTTTCTCTTTCCTACCTTCATTTTACACTTATTATGACCATACTTAATGGTGAAACTACTCCCAAAAACCATCTAGATTATTGATTTTAACATGGTGTAAATCACTCAAAATCATTATCTATATAAATCCCATATCTTCAAAAACATGGATGGCAATAACATTTATACTCTTAATATAAATGTTACTTTATCTAAGCTTCCCTAATTTACCATTATATCTATTGATACCAACTTGGGAAATACCTCCTTAGGAATCCTCCTATCACTACTTTAGGTAATGCTACTCTTGATAATATAGGGATTCCACCCCCTTTTAATTATCAAGATCCACATATTGATACAACCCAAATTATTAAAAAAAAAAATTCAACAAATGAATGTTATGTAAATAAATAACATCTCCCAAATTCTCCAAATGCAAAATCATATCTTACAAATTACAAGCCAACCTTCCATCATCTTGCCTCAACATGATCATAATTTTTTTCTCCTCTCCAAGCTACCAATGAGAATATCATTTCTCAGCCTCTTTTACATAAAAAGATGCTTCAATAGATTCAAAAGGAACCTTTATCTTTTTTATTGTATCCATATATACTGTAAACATTTGTCTAACTATTACATATGATGGGGATAAGGTTCTAGATATTTTACTTAAATATTTTGGTAATATTTACAAGGAATGGGTCCAATCTAATGCCTTCACTAGTATTAAACTTATTGTCAAAAAATTTATAGGATATTATCTATAATGGTATAACCAACTCCATCAACATTCCATATCACAACTAAAATATTTATTTAGTTCTCTAGTTAAGGAATTTTAACACATTGGCCTTATAAAAAAATAGCCTTAACCATTTCATTAATGATAATAAATTATATAATGAATCTGCCTATACATTTTTTAATGATAGAAATCATTAACTCATAAATAAAATAATAACATGAGTGATGATAATATTTTCAAACTCCTCATCACTTCCCTTTAAATCTATCTTCAATAAAGGTTTTAGGTTTTATCTCCAAAAACTATATAATATCTTTTGATCAAGCCAAAAGATAAGATTTTATCATGACTCAATTAGAACCTTATCATAGTCTCATCATGTATTCTTTCCAAAATTCAACCAATTTAATCACCATTACCACTTCTAACTCTAAGACTTATCAAATCAAAATAGGAGCAAGCCAATCATATATTCACAATCCCTTGCACCCACCCTTAACAGTGTCAGAAATGTGGAAGATATTACTTCCATCCAAACCTTTCATTCATACTACAAATGCTCCTCCCTCATGGTATGATCTTAACAATTTTTTTGGTTTCATGCTGATGTTGGTCAATTTCATGAAACATGTCATTCTCTTACACATTTTTTAGTTTCCTTCATGTTAAAAAATGCTTTTGATCATGATACTATGGTCAAGACTCATCATATTGAGTACTTTTAATCTTATCAAAAGAGATTTTTTAAAATGTACCAATCAAAAATCTCAAAAAGTTCCATTTGATCCCAATACATAACATCCAAATGATTTTTTTAGTGATATTCATGCTAAATATGACCAATATTATAATTATTCTTAGTATGTGAATGTGGCTTAAGTCAATTATCATTGTAATCCCACTCAAAAATATCTTGTCACCAAACCTAAGAAGCCTTTCACTAATGAAAAACTTATTAAAGATACAAAAATTACTTCTCCATCATATTTTGAACTAACCAATAGTGATGAGCCCTATCCACATGTGGAACCTCAAACTAGCTCTATTATTCCTCCAAATAACACCATCTCTAATCAACCTAAGTGCCATGATAATTCCTCTTATAAATCTCATTAGATTTTTCATATGAAATTAAATTTATACCTTGAAAATTTACACTCATGTAATTATTCATAACTTCTCCTTATCATCTCAATTTCCTTATACAATAACTACAAGACATAAAGGAACCATCATCTAATGATTTTGAGATACCCGCTTTAACTTTTGATGGTCCCCCACCCATAAAAGTTTATGATATTGAAATTATTCCTTATTCAACAAAACCTACCATAGAATTCCTTGAAGATGATATGATTAATGATGAAATCTTTTTTCTAGCTAAGGATCTACCACTCTATTAAAATTTGAATCAATAATACCTTAATCATAAAATTATTGGTAGATGAAGGTTCAGGGATTAATTTCCTTAAAAAATCACCTTACATTTCATGTATTTTATAAACCACACAAAATTCACATGGTTGTATTTGGCTTCCCCTCATAATTGGACCCAAAACAATTCAAACCAAACTAATGGATCTTAATCTTACTTTATCTTATAACATGATTTTAGGGCATCCACAAACTTATCATATGATATATATTGCATATCAAATGGATTAAATTTATCCATAATGGAAAACATTATAAACATGAAGCAAACCCAAACCCTTAGAGCATACAAATTCCCAATCCTAAATATCAATATCACATTCCTACAATTACTCACATTAATCTTCCTCAAATTCATCAACATGCATTATAAATTACATGTCACTCATGTATACTTTTATGATGATGAACCCAATGAATTTAAAACCATTTTTAACACCACTCAATTACCTCCCTATATATTAGAATTACTTCCTCCTCTATTTCCATGAGATCTCAACAATCATTTAATTGATGATATTTCTGATAATTGTAATCCATGTAATGCATATGAATCCTATTACACAAAATTTGATGTCACTTGTAATGGTTATGTAGTTTCCAAAATTTTTAAATACCCTTTATCCATGTCCCCTCATCATTTTATTAACACATGTGTATCCACTACTACTATCCATATTGAAATGGATACATGTACTATTTATCCATCTTAATATTATGCCTACATTATTACCAAAGCCAAATCATGAGACTTAAATGTAATGCATTATAAAAATATGCTAGCTAAAATAAATGCCTTTAACCATAATGTTCATTTTATTCAAATATCATCTAATATTGAATCTAAATTTCAATCATATGCATAATGTTCTACTCATTCCTATTCATGATTAAGATTTGAGGATCATGTAAACCATGAATGTGAGGAGTTATATGTTTCACTATAATTATCTAAAATTAATCATGATATTTATGGTAATTTGAATCATTAGTCAAAGTTGGGAAGAGTAAGGCTCAAGAGTGAGGAAGGAAAAGGTAAATCAGAGGATGATCTTTAGTATTTTGAATTTTTGCTTGGGAGAGAAAACCATAACAATCATGTGGACTATACTCAAAAGCTAGATCATAATATTTTGAGAAATAATGACTTTTTTGAAGTCAATACAACCCCACATGATGATCATCATGGAACTATCATGGTAGATAAATGAACAAAAGAGATGGATTCCACTCAATTAAAGGTAGACAAGCTTGACAAACAATAAGAGATAAATGACTCACATTCCCCCAATTTTTCTTGGGTGGATAGAGTAAAAGGAAAAATCCTCATGGGCCATGTTTATTTGAATATTTAGATATTATCGATAGTATAAAATAATGAGGTTTTTGTTTCTGTATCGAATCCCATGGTGAAATAGGCTGACATAAAACTAGCCAAATCTATCATGGCTAGGGTAGATGGATTTCATCCAAATATAGATTCATTTCTTAGTTGGAATAATTCAAATTGGAAACCCAAAGGAAACCTAGAGGTTGTTTACTTGGGTAGAGGGTTTTTTTTGTTAATTTATCCTTGCAATAATATTGTATAAGGGTTCTATCTAAAGGGATTTGGCTCATGGGCAAAGTGAGCATAGATATTAGGAGGTGAAAGGTCTATTCAAACTTCTATAACACTACCATGGATGACATCCCAATGTGGGTTCTTATTTCAGAACTTCATTTATAATACTAGCACTTATAAGTTATTCTAAGAATTATGAGGGCACTGGGTCAAACCATTGCCATTAACCTGGTAACCCTCTCTTGTTGAAGGATGGTTGTGGCTTAGGTGCACATATTCCTACCTATGGATAAGCCACTAATTCACAATATAAAAATAAAGTAAAAATATGGAGAATGGACATAGTAAATTATTTATGAGAATAAAGCCATCATTTGCCTATGTTTCAAAATTCCTATCCATATGTTGAAAGATTGCCCAAAGAAAAATTAGGTTCCTGCTACCCCCCCGAGACCATGTGAAATTATAAAGATACACCAAGGATTAAACACAAAGTGGATAAAATTTTAAGGATTATAATACCTAAGGCTCCATCAAGTGCTCTAATTCTAGGTGATTAAAAAGGTTTTTCCTACAAAAATTCCTTTTCTCCACTTGAACTTTTTTTTGATTCCAATTCCTTGGGTGACAAGGTACCCCCCTAGGGAACCTACCTAGACCCCCTCCACAACCTAATCCCACTTTACCTCTATATTCCATGTTAGAGGGTTAAATAACTCTAGGAAGTAGAGGAAACTTTGTAACCTTAAAATATATTTGACCCTACAATCATTTTTATCCAAAAAATTAAAATGTCTAAAACCACTTTAAGATCATGTGTTGATAAAGTTTGGAGGAAATATCATGTAATAAAATAAAATTATAAAGGCACCTTATGTGGCCTTATGGTTTTTTGGAACTTGAATAAATTTAAATAAAATATTCTTTGGAAGACCAGTGATCATATATTTATTATTTTTAGGGACTTAGGCAACAATGAGGAATGGATCATCTCCAAATTTTATGCCCTAAATGTCAAAAATTATATAATTAATTCATGAGAAGTCATTCTCTCCTTCCAAAGGACCTATAAAAGATGGAACTAGATTGTATCTAGGGACCTTAATACCACTCTCACTCTTGAGGGTAAAAGAGGGGGGATAATTTTATCATGAAAAGTATGATGGATTTTAATGATTTCATAGTAAGAGTAGGGATTGTGAATGTGGAACTAAATGGCAACACATTCACATGGTCCAATAGAAGAATGGGAGATAATTTTATTTAGGTATACCTTGATAGAGTTATAATCTCCTTAAATTGGGACATATAATTCACTAGGAGTTTCTCTTCTATACCTATAATTGGATTAGATCATAATCCTTTTGTAGACACCTAAATAGTCTCTAACCCTTGGTCACTTTCCCCCTTAGTCCATTCCTAACCCATTGCTAACAATTACTAATTTAAAATAATAAACTTATTTTGAATTAACCCCCCTCCTTGGACACATCACCCATGACACCTCACCTAGGACACCTCACCTTGGACTAATTCCCATCCTATGACTCACCCAAGACCTATTCCTACTTTTCTCTAACCGCCTAACAAACTCTCATGCGTATTTAGCCCAACCCTCGACATTCTCTAATAGATAGGGCACTTGGTAGATGAAAAATGGGCTTAGTGGCTCTTTTTTCCAGTTCTAACCCCGCTGACGTCGGTCAAGTGTCGGCCGGCGCTGGCGGAATCACCGACGTCGGTTATACTTAACCAATTTTTCAGACTCTTTGAGGATCCCCAATCAGAAATTGGCTAATTTATGGAAGCAACTGACAAATCCTTTGAATCCTTCAGTCTTCAACCATCCGTCAATTTGCAAAATCTCTCAATCAAGTCTCTCACTCTCTCCCTCAGGTGCAACAATAGCTTCAAGGTTCTCCATCAGCAACAGGTTCTCCACACAGGCTACATCAACAGCAGGTATGGAAATCATCAGTAGCACACCTTCCACAAGGCACATGTAAGTATATTGTCTGTGTTTTTATTCTCTTTTCAGTTATTGCTTTCAAACAATATCTCCCTAGACCAGACTGTTAACCAAGCCAAACCTGAATCTTGACTTATCCACCTCCCTATTTCCTCCATCCTCTATCAGGCCATACATTCTGCCCATTTAACCAGACTCTCAGACTCAGACCCTAGACCATTCAACCAAGCCCAAAAACTTTGTCTCAAGACTGTTAACAAACCTAGACCCTTCCTTGGCCTTGTCCATAGACCAAAACCTTGACCAAACTCTGTCCACAGACTACAGGCCTGCCCAAACCCCATCCAAGCTAATTGCCTTGATCGATGCCAGTCACTACCCCAACTGACATCGGCAGATTAACCGACGTCAGCACCTTGATCAACCGATGCCAGCGACTGTGATTAGTTCAACAGCTTCTTTCAAGTAAGTCTTTGCTTCCCTTTTTCATTCCATTTCTTTATCATTTTAGTTCTTCATCATTCAGCTATATATCAGACATTTCTTTCCATTGATTAGTGGGTTTATATCCCTTAAGGAAGTTTTCATACTTCTGGGATCAAGCTTTCACTTGACAACCCACCATCTGTCCATTTAACACCTTCTTTTGTCCAAGCTTCTTTTCTTTGAAAGTGTCATTCCTCCACAGCCAAAGAGGAGTACTCACAGTGTTTGGATTATGGTGCGTAAACTATATCTAGGTACACATCAAGCCTTGACCATTCTTTCTTAAGTTTCTTAATTCTTCCTAGAAATTGAAAGCAAAATTTGAATAGAAACATTCTGGCACGCCCAGTGGGACAAGGTCAAGGAAGGGTCTGGGTTTGTCAACAATTTTGGGACAAAGTTTTGGGCTTGGTTAAATGGTCTGGGGTCTGGGTTTGAGAGTCTGGTTGAATGGGCAGAGTGTATGGTCCAATAGAGGATGGAGGAAACATGGAGGTGGATAAGTCAAGATTCAGGTTGGGCTTGGTTAATAGTCTAGTCTAGGGAGATATTATTTGAAAGTAAATAACTAAAAAGAGAATAAAAACATAGACAATATACTTACCTATGCCTTGTAGAATGTGTGCTACTGATGATTCCCATACCTGCTATTGATGTAGCCTGTGTGGAGAACCTGTTGCTGATGGAGAACTTGAGGCTGTTGCTGCACCTAAGGGAGAGAGTGAGAGACTTGATTAAGAGATTTCACAGATTGATAGATGGTCGAAGACTGAAGGATTTGAAGGATTCATCAGTTGCTTTCAGAGATTAGCCAATTTCTGATTGGGGATCCTCAAAGAGTCTGAAAAATTGGTTAAGTATAATTGATGTCAGTGATTCTATTGGCATCGACCGACACTTGACCAATGTCGATGGGGTTAGAACAGGCAAAAAGAACCACTAAGCCCATTTTTCATTCGCCAAGTGCCCTATCCATTAGAGAATGTTGAGGGTTGGGCTAAATATGCACGAGAGTTTGTTAGGCGGTTAGAGAAAAGTAGGAATAGGTCTTGGGTGAGTCATAGGATGGGAATTAGTCCAAGGCGAGGTGTCCTAAGTGAGGTGTCATGGGTGATGTGTCCAAGGAGGGGGGTTAATTCAAAATAAGTTTATTATTTTAAATTAGTAATTGTTAGGAATGGGTTAGGAATGGACTAAGTGGGAAAGTGACCAAGGGTTAGACACTATTTAAGTGTCTACATTTGCCCCTTTTTGTCTTGTTGGTTGTTCAAAATGAACTTCAAGACAAAAACAGGAGTCGGTTGCCCCAGGTATGAGATAAGGTTGATTTCATCTTGTTAGTTGTTCAAGTGAACTGCAAGACAAAAATAGGCAAGGGTTGGTTGCCCCGATTAAAGATGAGGTATGCCCCCTCAAAGCAGGAGTCGAGAGAAGGGAACCTAGTATCGGATGCTGATTTGATAGAGAGTGGATGAGAAAAGGGGAAAGATATAGTGAGAATGCTGTAAAAGTTGTGATTGTGTGTACATCTTTAATCGGGGCAACCAACCCTCGCCTATTTTTGTTTTACAGTTCACTTGAACAACTAACAAGATGAAATCAAACTTATCTCATACCTAGGGTAACCGACTCCTATTTTTGTCTTAAATTTCATTTTGAGCAACCAACAAGACAAAAAGGGGAAAATGTAGACACCTAAATAGTGTCTAAACCTTAGTCACTTTCCCCCTTAGTCCATTCCTAACCCATTCCTAACAATTACTAATTTAAAATAATAAACTTATTTTGAATTAACCCCCCTCCTTGGACACATCACCCATGACACCTCACCTAGGACACCTCGCCTTGGACTAATTCCCATCCTATGACTCACCCAAGACCTATTCCTACTTTTCTCTAACCGCCTAACAAACTCTCATGCGTATTTAGCCCAACCCTCGACATTCTCTAATGGATAGGGCACTTGGCAGATGAAAAATGGGCTTAGTGGCTCTTTTTGCCCATTCTAACCCCACCGACGTCGGTCAAGTGTCGGCCGACGCCGGCGGAATCGTTGACGTCGGTTATACTTAACCAATTTTTTAGACTCTTTGAGGATCCCCAATTAAAAATCGGCTAATCTCTGGAAGCAACTAACGAATCCTTCAAATCCTTTAGTCTTCGACCATCCATCAATCTGTGAAATCTCTTAATCAAGTCTCTCACTCTCTCCCTCAGGTGCAGTAACAGCCTTAGGTTCTCCATCAGCAACATGTTCTCCACACAGGATACATCAATAGCAGGTATGAGAATCATCAGTAGCACACCTTCTACAAGGCATAGGTAAGTATATTGTCTGTGTTTTTATTCTCTTTTCAGTTATTTGCTTTCAAACAATATCTTCCTAGACCAGACTGTTAACCAAGCTCGACCTAAATCTTGACTTATCCACCTCCCTATTTCCTCCATCCTCTATCAGACCATACACTCTGCCCATTCAACCAGACTCTCAAACCCAGACCCCAAACCATTCAACCAAGCCCAAAACTTTGTCTCAAAACTGTTAACAAACCCAAACCCTTCCTTGACCTTGTCCACAGACCAAAACCCTGACCAGACTCTATCCACAAACCACAGACCTGCCCAGACCCCATCCAAGCTAACTTCCCTTACTGACGCCAGTCACTACCCCAACTGACATTGGCAGATTAACTGATGTCGGCACCTTGACCAACTGACGCCGGTAGGCTTACCAACATCGGTGACTGTGATCAATTCGATAGCTTCTTTCAAGTAAGTCTTTGCTTCTCCTTTACATTTCCATCTTTTATCACTTTTAGTTCTTCATTATTTAGCTATTTATCAAACATTTCCTTCTATTGATTAGTGGGTTTATATCCCTTAAGGAAGTTTTCATACTTCTGGGATCAAGCTTTCACTTGACAACCCACCATCTATCCATTTAACGCCTTCTTTTGTCCAAGATTCTTTTCTTTGCAGGTGTCATTCCTCCACATCCAAAGAGGAGTACTCACAGCGTCTGGATTACGGTGCGCAAACTATATCTAGGTACACATCAAGCCTTGACCATTCTTTCTTAAGTTTCTTAATTCTTCCTTGAAATTGAAAGCAAAATTTGAATAGAAACACCTTTGATCTTTGAAGGTGAGAATTTCAAAACCAAAAAATAATCCTTTTAGATTCAAAAGCATGTGACTCCATCACCAAAACTTGATTGAATACATAAAGTAATGGTGGAAAGAACTATTATTTGGCTCTGGATTTTTTTTGACAAAAAATCTAAGTTTCCTCAAGATAAAACTAAAAATTAGAACCAAGAAGCCTTTGTTGATATCTTCCTGCAAAAAAGGGCACTAGAGGAGGAATTAATAAAAATTAAAGAAATATCAGCTCTAAAAGGAAATAATGAGCATACCTATCAAAGGGAAAAAAAAATGTGCTAATTTCCAAACCTTAAGGCAAGGGAAGAAGCCTAATGGAGACAAAATTTTAGGTGCACTTGGTTGAAGGAAGTGGATATGAACACTATGTTCTTCCATCACTCGACATCCAGACATAGGAATGTGAATAGAATTACTCAATTGTAAATGGATAATGGGAATATTAGCAAAGAAGATGAGGAGATTTACTACCATAAAATAAAATTATTGAAATATATTCTTATAGAAGAAGTCCCCCTTGATGAATAACTAGTGGATAACACTTTGAATAGCTTCGATAAAGTTATATATGATTTTGACAATGTTTCCATTACTAAAATCCCATTAGAAGAGAAGGTAAAAAATGTATTTTTTATGATGCAGGGATTAAAAATCCTATGTCCTTATGGCTTCCCCACTTTTTATTCTAAAATTTTGGGGACATTGTTCACACTAAGGTTGAGGTAATAGTTAAGGATTTCTTTCAATCTAGAACCATTCTTAGAAAAATGAATAAAACTTTATTATTTTCTATTCCAAAATGCCAAGAATGAACAATATACATGACTTCTACCCTATCAATATTTACAATACCACATAAAAAGTTTTTTTGATCATCTTGGTGAAGAGAATATAACACCTCCTAGATAAATTCATCAGGGAATAATAGAGAGCATTCATGGTTAGAAGATAAATAATGGATAGAATCATCTTGGTTCACGAATCCATTCATTAAATATACAAATCCCCAAGACAATGAATTTTATTTAAGATGGACATGAATAAAGCATATGACCAAATCTCCTAGAATTGTTTAATAAAGATCATATAAAATTTGGGTTTCAATCAAGACCTAAGGAAAATTATCTAGAATTGCATAGCTACTCCAAAATTCTCCATAATAATTAATAGAGTACCAAAAGGATTTTTCTCATCCTCTATAGGAATAATATATGGGGACCCTCTTTCCCCATATCTCTTCATAATCATGGTTGAAACTCTAGGGAGGAGTCTATTGAAATCCCATACACAGGGCCTAATTAAAGGCAGCTCAATTGCACTCAATACTGAGCCTGTCACCCATGAATAATTAATTGATGATATGATAATTTTAGGGGAATATTTGGTGGAGGAAGGTAGACAACTGAAATATATTCTAAAAAATTATGAATCTATCTCAAATTAGTGTATAAATTTTCATAAGAGCTCTTTATTCTTCATTAACACCCCAGTCATCTAGTAGAAAAAAATGCAAGAATATTGGAATGTTAGATGAGCCAACTACTATAGATTTATTTAGGCATTCCATTATTTTAATTTAAAATGTATTATGAACTATGGAATCCCCTCATTGATAGAATTCAAATAAAGATTGTAGGGTGGAAGGGACAGCTTCTAACTCAAGTAGGCAAAATCCAGCTACTTAAAGCTTTGATTCAAAGTATCCTAGTATACCTAATGTCAATATTTTAGACACACACCAAGGTGGAAACTAAAATAGAATAAATTAAAAATAACTTCTTATGGAGGGGCACTAAGGAATGATTTAGGTTTCACCTTGTCTCTTGAGAAAAAGCTTGTCTTCCTAAAGCAATGGAGGGTTGGACCTTAGAATCATTAAGTCCATGAGTAAGGCCCTAATAGAAAAAATAAGATGGAGACTTATGAAATAATATAGATAATGGGATATGATTTTCAATTCTAAATACTTGGAAGGGCTTGAGGCAAATTGCATTCTATGGGAGAAGGTCCAGAGGAGAGATCTACATTCTAGAAAGTCATAAACAATGGTAAGGTTCTTATTCTAAAATGAATAAAATGGAAAATTGGAGATAGGGAGAGAATAGACTTATGGGAGGATGCTTGGATGAGCACCACCCCCTTTTTTCACAACATAATAAGGCTAACCATTATGTGAAATTCAAGAAAAGATGAGGCTCCAAATTCAAAGATTATTAGGTTGTGAATGAAGATATGAAGAGTTTGAAATTCCTTCCCATAAAAGTATGTACCACTGCAGAAGCACAATCCATTCATAATCTTAAATCCTCCATCAGATAGGCTCACATTTCTTTATTCCCTAAGTATGATCTTTTAATTTTTGTAACTAAAGAGAGTGGCATGTACTCAATGTCATTAGGATAGGCCACTGATCAAAATCTAGAAGATGAATGGAACTACTGGAAAGATTTATGGATAAAACACTTGACCCCCAAGGTTAAATTTTACTTTTATCTAGTGGCCCAAGATAAGATCTTAACAATGCATAACTTGGCAAAATGAGGAATGATTATCCCCAATAGATGCCCACTATGAAAGAAAGCTAAAGACCTAGTTAATCATCTATTTTTGACTTGTCCTTTCATTTTAAGCTTATTTGATTGGTTGTTGAATAAATTCAACCTCTCATGGGTTAAACCAGACAATGTGTTTGACCTCATTAATCAATGGAAACCCCCTTATGATATAATATCCATAGAATTCTTATGGAGTTTGGCTCTCCCACATTGGTTTTAGAGTGTTTGGAAAGCCCGTAATGATAACCTATTTTAAAATATAAGGCACCAAAAAAAAGGGGTTTTTATTTGACTTGTCATGCCATCACTAATAATTGGAAAGCCTTCCCTCCCACTAAAAAAATTTAGGACCCACCTCAACACAAATGATTTTCAGTAATTAGGTGGTATAGAAGATAAGGTCCCCATCCATTTATCCAATTCATAAACACACAAGGTGGAAGATTCCACCCAAAGGTTGGGTTTAACTAGACTTTAATGGATCCTCAAAAGGAAACCCAGGACCTATGGCTAGGGGAGGAGCTATATGTAATTTGAAGGGGAAGCTAATTATTTCCTAGATGGGCCCCATGGAAACACAAACTAATAATGTATCTAAAGCTAAGGCAACATTATGGGGCATACAACTTGCCTCCATCTCCAAGATAGAAATAATTATTGTGGAGGGATACTCATTCAATATCCTAAATGCCCTTGAAGGAAAAATAACCCCCTTTCATATAATAAAACCCATAATTAATGATGCTAAGCATAATTTAAGAGGGATGACATAATTACACATTATTTTTACTTACCATAAAGGTAATGGGGGTGGTAGATATAGTTGATAATATAGGAGTATGTCTCCCTCTTTTAACCAACTGGCATACAAAATGCCATGTCTCTAAAAGTGTCTCATTGACCATTCAAAATAAATTCACATTAGGATAAGATGATGATTTGGAAGCCATACATGTGAACCATTCTCCTCAAGTGATGGATTTAAAATATAATGATCAATTAGTATTCAAACATGAGTATAATTTATTACATAAGGTGGGAGGAAGTGTGCCTTTCAAGTCTTTTTTTAATCGCCAACACAAAGCTATACCAGGACCTACTAAATTTAATCCTTGACTCAATAGGTACTATGGAAATGGGGGGTGATAGACATCATTTGGAACTAACCTCCTAATCAAATGTTTGAGGCATACATAAAGTATGTAATAAGCTTTATTAAGTTGGGCTTACTAAAATTATGCTGAGGATAACTGAACATGACATGGGCGTAGTGAGAGATTTTGTTACCACTTAGAATAAGAGAGTTATGGAGTTAAGAAGAGTTAGAATATTAGTCATAGAGGAGTTAATTGGAAAATATATAAGTATGTTGTGTTAGGGAGAAAAGTCATAAAAACCAATAAAAAAATCAAGAGATACTTTAGAGGTTCTCTTGTACCAATGGATTCATCAAGACAAAAGAGGGCTTCCCTCACACCAACCTCCTACACAAAAGGATCAAAGTATGCTTTCAAGTTATGAAATAGTTGAAACTTGAAGTTAAGCACACCCTAATCTTATCTCATCACTTTTTACTATTAAATAAATTTCAAGGGTATAAAATAATCCTCCCCTTTTATCTCCTCAAATCTATGGAGAGCACCACTCTTGCCCACTAAATAAATTATGCTAACCCCATCCTGTAAAAAGGCCTCATCCTAATGTTTAAGCATGATGAAACCCTATAGGGTAGGGAGGTTACTTTGGAGGATTATTTTTCTAAATATGACTCCCCTGAGGAAGACCCTACTTATGGGTCCTACCATCCACCAATCAATACCCCCCATGCTATCCCTTTATCCAAAACATCTACTAAAGACCCTCCTCTAAAACTCATTGTCCATAAACCCAAACCAATCATAATATATGAGGGAACCTCTGGGGAGGTGGCTAAGAAATGAAAATCTCCCTTGATAGAGGAGATTAAATACAATAAAGAGTAGTTAGAAAATTTTAATAGCAAACTTCAAGGCCAAGATGAATCTAGTAGGACTTATATTAGAATGAAATGACATAAACAAAAAGGTGGATAAAATAATCCAATCCTTCACCCACTCTACTAAGGTGGACTTAACCCCAGTGAATCAACACATGATTGTGGTGGAGACCCCCTCTCCTAAGATCCCTAACATTACTCCCATTAAGTGGACCCTAGTTTAAGAACAGGTGCAGAAGATACCATAGATGATCCTACCTAGGGATGACACAAAACAGATTGGAAAAAGAACAAGGGCTAAAATTTCAAATATAAAATAGGGTACACAAGAGAAGAATATTGAGGATGTGATGGAAAAAATGGAGGGAGCCCCCTCTTGGACTAGTTTTCTATTTTTTTTGTCTACTATTTTGCCTTCCATAGGGATAGTTAGCTAGTTTTTGATACTTTTTGTTGTTTTATCCTATGGGGCTTGCTAATTTTTTTCATAATTTTTAACTATGGTTCTTGGTGAATTTACCTTATCAAATAAAAAAATTTAACCTAAATGTCATTTAACTCATACCAATCCATTCTTAAAAAATAATTCATGGCTTGTTAAAGAAATCTTTAAACCTACAACATTTGATGATATTGATAAACTTGATATTATTCAATCTACTCTTTTAAATATAAATTTTGTTGAACAAATAAATTATGTTCATAATATTCCTCATATTTTTTACTATGTTGACCAATTTGGCATATTTAAATTATTCTTCTCTAAGTGCATCAGTAATGGAAAAAACCTGGATGATATAATTGTTTCTAATTCATTAATTCTAATAACATCTCATGACCAATATGATATAATCAATATTGTTTATATTATTCATAAACATGTGGAATATTTACCTAATAACATTATATCTAAATGTAAATATTAAACCAATATAATAAAAATAAAATATTAATCTTCTAATCAACTTCTCAAGATTACCTTAGATTATAAAGCTATTAAAGTATGCTAAATAGATTCTATGTTTTATATCCAAGGTAATAAAATCATTTATCTCAAAGTGCATATCAAATATTATGGACATCTACCCACACTTCCTAGTGGTGAATATATATTATAATTACTCCATGCTCATGATCCTCAACTTCCATGCCAATATCATAAGATTTTCCATTTTTAGATAAGGCTTTTTGATTCAATAATTTTGTTTCTAGTATTGATACCAAAATGCATCATGTATCCAAGCTTCTTCCATCCCATATCATTTACAAGATGGAAATGATATGAATAGTGAATAAACTATTGTAATGAATTATTGTACTAGGAACACTCAATGACCTATTCTTGTCTCTAGATAGCTTCTACTTGAATAACATGATAACTATAGTCTCTTTTTTGATAGATACCCTAAACATTCTGCTTAGTTATATGAATGCATGCTTGGTATCAATCCTAGTATTGTGGTGTTAATAAGTGTTGTCATTAATTTTATGTTTGATGTCATTGATTTCAAGGTGCATATATTGAATATTCATGGTGAGTACTCTTTGAGGTATGATATTGTGTGTTTGATGTGACAAGGAAGTCATGTGATAGGAGAGAATTTGAAGGAAACTTAATGTCTCTTCTATTGATAAATAATTTGAAGGCAACCAAATGTCTTTCTATTGAGAGAGAATTTGACTTAAACCTAATGATTATTTTATTGGTTATTATCAAGGTTGTTGCATTGGTGTGAGAGTGTTTTCTGATGAATGTTCTTATTTGATAACATCATTGAGGTATTCATGTTTGAGTACTAGTTATGGCATGTAAAGTCCTAGTGAGAAGGTTTGAGCATGGTGTCTTGGTGAGATGGATGAAAAGAGGAATAAGAGGTTTTATGAGGTTTATTTAACATGTATGTGAGGAATTGGATCACTCTTGAGAGTCTCATGGTGAGCTTATAGGGGTAGGAACCTTCAAACCTAGTTTGTACCTAGACCATTTCTAGATGTTGCCTAGCATAATGGAGTATCATGATATTTTTTCAAGTAATATGAAGGATGAATGGTACTATTTAAGCATAATATATTTTTATTGAGTATGTGAGTGAGGTTGAGATCATATGGAAAGAGGCATAAAGGTCAGTTTCAAGACCTAATATGTCTTGTTGGTCAAGGTATAAACAAGTAAAGAGAGAGAGAGAGAGTATGGACTAATGGGGTATGAAGTTCTATTTCCAAATAAATTATTTTTAGTTGAGTGTTTTTATAGGTAGTACATGTTTTTTCAATCATGTTCAAAAATTTTGATGTTATGGTTTGTAAGAAAAGGAATTAAAAGTGGTTTTGAGGTCGTTTGAGTACATAAAATAAAGGCAAACAAACCTGATTTTCAGGTTTTTATTAGCACATGCATCCTTTTAATGATAACCTAATGTATTTATGGTGGATGGGGAAGGAACCTAGATCAAAATGGTCTAAGCTTTATGAATGATCATTAAGAGTGAAAACAGGCTTAAACCCTCTGAGAATCCTAATAATGACATGATGTTGAGGATGTTGATTAAAATAGCTTAGAATTGTCTAATATGACTATAAAAACTATTATATATTGTATTAAACTCTCCCACACACCTCTAAGTGTGATTGAGTTGTTAGGTGTGTGAGTAGACCCTATAAGAAAGTGCACTTTTCTCAAAGATTTATTATAGTATTCAGATTTGACCAAGTCAAAGTATGAAAATAATTGGATGGAAAATATTTATACTTTTATTTTATGTATATGTTGGTGTATATAAAATTTATATCCCTCAATAGTGATAAAATGGTAATCCAAGTTAGCCAGTTGCTAACAAGCCTAATGATGGAAATAATGAGAAATCTAGGCAGTAGTGAGAAGGTGAATAGGGATGAATTATCATGAAATAGGAATGAATCCAAGTGTACAAAGATATTTTAAATATTTTTAATACATCATCATGTTTTTTATAAATTTTGAAAGTTAGTGATTATAATGAAAAAGTTGTTCACAAGTTGACCTGTGTGATTTAGATGAGATAGTGAGATATAAGGTTATGAGATTGGCCTGCAAGAACAATATTTACATTTTTAAATATTATATCTATATATAATAATGGTATATTGATATAATAATATCATATACATGAATATTAAGTCTTTTTAAATGGTCATACATGTGTTGAAGGTCATTGTCACCATGACTGTGATTAAAGTCAAACTGGCAATTTTGGGTAAGCAAGTTATACTAATGAGTTTGAGGCTCTATGATCTGAGTTTATATATCTAATCCATATGGTTTTTTTTTAATTTAAATTATTTATCATTATTTTTTAAATATTATAATTTAGTTAAAGTGGTTGAAACATTGAAGCCAAAATGGCTTGTCTAGTTCTAGTCTTACATTGTGTAGTGAGGTCAAAAGATTGGTCTACAAAACTAATATTTGACATTATACCTTGTGATTTTTTTATCTAATAGTGGTTTAAATAGTTTTTTTTTATATTTATTCTATCCTCAAGAGTGATAAACTTATCATCCAAGTTAACAAGTAGCTAAAAAGCCTAATGATGGAAACAGTGAGAAATCCAGGCAACAGTGAGAAGGTGATTAGGGATGTGTTATCATGAAATAATGATGAATCAAAGTTCATGGAGATATTTTTAGGAATTTTAAGACATTAATTTTTTATAAATTTTTTAATTCAATTATTATATTGAAAATATTGCTCATAAGTTGACCTATTTGGTTTAGATGAGACAATGAGATATAAGGTTATGAGATTGGTTTGTAAGACCAATATTTCCATTTGAACATATTATATTTATATCTAATAATGGTATAATTATCTCATAATATCATTTAAATTAATCAAAATTCTCTATAAATGGTCATATATGTGTTGAAGGTCATTATCACCATAATTGTGCTTTAAGGCACACTGACAATTCTAGGTAAGCAAGTTACAGTGATGAGTTTGAGGCTCTATGCTCTGAGTTGATATATATAATACATATATTTTTTTAATTAAATTATTTAAATTTTCTGAAATATTTAATCCAAAATGGCTTGTCTGGTTCTGGTTTGATTGTGTGTAGTGAAGTCAAAATATTGGTTTGTAAGACCAATATTTGACATTAGACATTGTGATTTGTGTATCTAAGAGTGGTATAGAGATTTAAAAGTATATTTTTAAATTATAAATATTCATGGGAATTATTTATTTATTTATTTAATATCAAGTTGTTCATGATTGTGTTTTGGAGTGTTCTGGTAATTTTGAGTGGGTTATTTGTAGAGAAGAGTTTGAGTCAATTTTCCCTGAGTTGTGAAGTCTAAAGCATATGGTTATCAATTTTAGGTCTTGTATTTTATATATATTACATTTATGACCATGATTTTTTAGATAATTTATTTTTAATCTTTAGTATTTCAAGATAGATGTTTTGTAGGTTCATAGGCCTAATTATGAATAGTACTAATGGCATGCTTCAAGTGGTGATTAGAGATAAAAGGTATCATGGACCTAATATGAGATTATTATGGGTATATTTTAGTATCATATGAATTTTTATTTATTTTTTTGGAGTTTAAAATTTCTATAAAGAGATAAAAGGGTAACGTGTACTAATGAAAGCCTAATTAAATTAGGTCTCCTTAAGGCATAAAAGAGGTTTTGGTACTATATACTATGAATAAACTATTTAAATTATTTATTCATGTATGAAGCATGTTATAATAAATATTTAAAGGGTAATATAAGTGTTCAATTATGTATGGAAAACCATGAAGGATATGAGCAAGAGGCTTGTATAAATATAAAGCGGTTTTAGGCTCATTTGTGTGAGTATAAGAGTATGCAAATGATATAACACATTGTTGATTAGAAGGATGCATTGTATACCATCATAGGATTTTAGAGTATATGTTATGAATATTTTATATAGGTTATATGTATTAATATCAAGGTCATATGACCTAATCAATCTTGAAGAGACCTAATTGAGCAAAGAAGCCTAGAAGGTAGTTTGAGAGGAATAAAGCAGTGAGAAGAGATGAAGAAGGTGATCATAATATATTGTATGAGAAATAAGGTGTTATAAATGTTATAAATTCATTAAATTTTTCTTTTGAGTCATCTTGTGGGTTGGTTATTCCTTATAAGTTGGTGCTTGTTAAAGCCTAGTTGGGTTGGTGCTTAGCTACTTGGGGATTAATATTCCATGTGAAGTTAGGACTTCACTACACTTGGTATTTTTACATATAAAAATTTATTACATTTATAGGGATCATTGTGTTTTCTTCACATTGAGGTTTTACCATATATATGGTGTGTTGACTTGTGTAATCCTGGTTCATGCTTGTAGAGTTGATTGTTTATGCATTATTTGATCTATATATTGATATGATGATTCATATATTTAAATAAGGAATTGAAATAATGTTTTTAAGACATTGACTCACCACCCCCATCTTAGTGATTATGCTTCCAAAATTTGGTTTCATATCATTTCCTTTGAATTAGGACTAATATCCTAAAGGAAATCTTAGAAGGAAAGATGACTAGTCAAAGAGATCGAGGTGATTTCTCTACTAGTAAGGATCCATTATTTATTGAAACTAATTATGATTTTTGGAGAATTAAAATGCAGACATATCTAATGTTAATAGGCCATGACATATGAAATTCATTTATGGATGGATATACTCCACCTCCTACACCACCAACTAATGCCACATGAAAGAAGGAAAGTGAAAGCAATTCTAAGGAAGTGAATGTTATTCTATGTGGCCTATCAGAGGTAGAATTTGTGAAGGTGATGAATTATGAGTCAGACAAGGTGATATGGGAAAAATTTAAGACTCTCTATGATGTATACATAAAGGTGAAGATGGCAAAGTTTTAGATCCATCAAAGATAGTTTGAAAGTCTGAAGATGAATAAAGATGAAACCATTGCATCTTGCCTTTTGAAGGATGATGAAGTTGTCGATGTCCTTATAGGAATAGGAAAAGAAGTGAAAGAGTCTATAGTTGTTTAAAATTTATTTAGATCACTAAATCATAAGTTTGATTCTAAGGTATATGAACTATAAGAAGTGTAAGAATTATATGAGCTTAAAATGGATGGGTTTCATGACATATTGACTACCTATGAGATGAGAATAAATTAAGGAAGGCCTCCCAAGAAGGAAACAACATTTAAAGAAAAGAATAAATAAAAATTAAATAAGGTCAAGGATGAGTAATGATTAGATGTTAATGATGATCAACTAATAACCATGTTTTTAATGAATTTAGGTTTAGATCTAGTAAGTACAAGAGTACGTTTTCATTCAAATGTTTCAATTATGGTAAGATTAGTCACTTTGTATCTAAGTGTCTTAACAAGGATAAGATTGAGCATGATGAAGAACATGATGAACATCATGGAGATGATAAGAAGTTTTATAAGCCTGATAAAAACAAGAAATATTGTAGGAAGTATGAAGGTAGGAAAGGGTCATTTAAGAACAAGAAAAGTTTCTATACCAAATAAGAGAATAACCCATTTGATGCAAGTGACACAAGAACATCTAATAGTGATGATGAAAATAATAAACATGAACATGAAATTGAAACCTTATTCATGGCTATAGAAACAAATAATTAGGGTTTATCAAAAGGGAAAGACCTTATGGATAATGAAGAATGAGGTGAAGAAGAGGTGGAGGTGAACCTTGAGGTAGAATTGGTGAGTGTTCTAGAGGAACTAAAGTTCCAAAAAAATAATAATCACAAGATAAGATAATTAGTTAAGGACTATGAAGATTAGATTGATTTGTTTAAGGAGAGATTAAGTAACACATCCAAAGAGTATGATGAGATCATCAATTATATTGAAGCACAAATGGAAATAGTCATCGATAGCTTAAAAGATAAAGAGGAAGAATGCACCAGGTATGGAACTGAGATGGAATCCTTGAAAGTTGGGTTAGATCAAGAATCTAACAAGATGAAGACCTTAGTGAAGTTTAAAAAGAGCATTGAGGCTTTAAATGACATATTGAATAGTCAAAAGTCTATAAGTGATAATATATGTCTTGGTCTCAAGGAAGACTAAAAGGAGGTAGCTCAATTCAAGGAGAAATATAATGAAAACAAGAAAGTAAACATGAAAAGTCTAATTATATAGCTTAATACTATGAGTTATGCTAATTCATTCAATGGTTACTATTATACATGTAGTTAGTCTGGTCATAAATCATGAAAGTGTAGAAGACTCTCTAAAAATAAATATGAATGGGATTATGAAAGGAATCATCCGTCAATAGGTGTATAAGGTTGTTGTTACAACTATCATAATATGAGACACATTGCAAGATTTTGTCCTAATAGAGGTAGAAGGCCATCAAGTCAAAATAAGAGGTTTAAAGATCTTAGAGTGAAAGAGAGAAGGAAATTGAATGTATGGAAGCCAAAGATAGTAAAAGTGAGTTAGGATTAGTCTAAAAGCTCAAGTGGAATATTTACTATGGTATAACATACTTTAGATGAGAAATCAATTCAAGAATGTTCATTATAAGCTCAGCTTATTGATCATACAGATGATGAAAAGGTTCATCCTAAGGTACAAATCAAGCCTAATAGAATCTTGAAATATATTTAGTCCTATAAGAGCAGGGAGATTTGGGAATATCCTAAGTTTGGGTTTTTCTAGTTGCCTCTGAAAGGGATGACTCCATTAGGCTTCATGGAGACACACTTTTAGTTAGTAGAAGCATGGTGGATGCTTGGTTTAAAGGGGATCTATTTAAGTAATTCATAAGCTCCAAATGTAATTGTTAACAAGCATAGAAGAGGTAAAGAAAGTAAGTTATATGTTTTATAATTTGGTATTTGGGAATGGCTTTTTTTTTAGATGGTTTGAGAACTCTGTTGATTCTTTTGGTAAGCCCAACTTGTGAAGACAAAGGGGGAACTTAGTAGCTCTAAGATCCTTTGAATTTTTTTTGAGAATATTTGTCAAAGAGGGAGAATGAGTGGTTTTGTAATTTATGTTTTTTATGACCATTTATAATTAATTTCAAATGGGGAGAAAGTTCAAGAAGGAAGTTTGACTGATTTGGTGAAGATGTGAGTGATCAGATTGAACAATGTTTTGCCATCAATGATAAAGGGGAAGTTTGTTGAGAAGTTTTTTCATTGATGTTAAGGTTGATTTAATTTATATCAAGGTGAATATGGTGAATATTCATTGTTATTATTCTTTTATTTATGATCTTGTGTACTTTATGTGACAAGGAAGCCATGTGACAAGAGAAAATTTAAAGGCAATTTAATATCTCTTCTATTGAGAGAGAATTTGAAGGAAACCTAATGTCTTTCTATTGAGAGATAAATTGAAGGAATCCTAATGATTATTATATTATTTTATATCAAGGTTATTTAATTGTTTTTAGAGTGTTTTCTGATGAATGTTCTTGTTTGATAATATCATTGAGCTTAGCATGTTTGAGTACTAGTCATGGCTTGTAGAGTCTAGTAAGAAGGTTTGAGAATGGTGGCTTAATGAGATGGATGAATAGGGGAATAAGAGATTTTATTATGTTTATTTAACTTGTATTTAAGTCATTGGATCACTCATGAGAGTCTCAAGGTGAGCTTATATGGGTAGGACATTTAGACCTAGTCTGCACCTAGATATTTTTAGACCCTGCTTGGCCTAATAAAGTATCATGATCTATTATTAAGGCATATTAAGGATGTATGGTACTATTTAAGAATAATATAGGTTTATTTATTATGTTATTGAGGTGTATATCACAATGAAATAGGTATGAAGGTTAGTTTCAAGGCCTAATATGTCTTGTAGGTCAAGGTCTAAGCAAGCAAAGAGAAAGAGTATGGCCTAATGGGTTATGAAGTTATATTTCCAAGAAAAGTATGGAATTTGAGTATTTTAAAAGGTATTATATTGTTTTTTAATATTTTTTACAAAATTTTAGGTCATGGTTTGCAATAAAAGGCATGAAAAGTGGTTTTGAGGTCTCTCAAGTACACAAAATGAAGGAATTCAAACCCAAGAAAGAATTTCAGGTGTCTATTGGCATGTGTAACCTCTACATGAGAAATTAATATATTTTTTGTATATTTTTAATGGTATTATATCAAAATTTTATTAATTATTTTATTGATTAAGGAGTTATTATTTATGCATGATTGTTAAGAGTGGAAATAGGCTTAAACCCTCCTAGAACCCTAATAAGGACATGACGTTGAATATGTTGATAAAAGATAATATAATGGTATAAAATAGATATAAAACCATTTTATATTTTATTAAACTCTCCCAGGTACCTCTAGGTGTGATTGAGTTGTCAGGTGTGTGAGTAGACCCTACAAGAAAGTGTACTTTTCTTGGAGACTTATTATAGTAGTTAGAGTTGAAAAAATAAAAGTATGAAAATAATTAGATGGATAAGTTTTAGAATTTTATTTTATGTACATGGTGTTTTATTTATATTTTATATCCCTCAAGAGTGTTAAACTAGTCATCCAAGTTAGCTAGTCGCCAATAGGCCTAATGATGGAAATAGTGAGAAATCTAGGTAGAAGTGAGAAGGTGATTAGGATATATTATCATGAAATAGTGATGAATATAAGTTCATGGAGATATTTTTCATTAATTTTAATAAATTATCATGTTTTTTATAATTTTTTAAAGTCAATTATTATAGTGAAAATGTTACTTGTAAGTTGATTTGTCTAGTTTGAATGAGACAATGAGATATAAGGTTATGAGATTGGTCTGTAAGACCAATATTGAAATTTACAAATATTATATTTATATATTATAATGGTATAATTATATCATATGATCATATAAATTAATCATAATTTTATTTAAATGGTCATATAAATGTTGAAGGTCATTATCACCATGACTATGCTTTAAGGAAAACTGGCAATTCTAGGCAAGCAAGTTTTAGTGATGAGTTTGAGGCTCTATGCTCTGATTTGATATATCTAATGCATATATTTTTGTTTTTGTTAATTTAAATTATTTATCATAATTTTTTAAATATTTTAAGTCAATGAAATTGGTTGAAACATTGAAGCCAAAATGGCTTGTCTGGTTTTGGTCTAACTATATGTAGTGAGGTCAAAAGATTGGTTTGCAAGACCAATATTTAACATTAGGCCTTGTGATTTTTGTATATAGAAGTATAGAGATTTCAAAGGATATTTTTAAATTATAATTAATCATGGTAAGTGTTCTTCAAAGTATTTAATATCAATTTTTTCATGATTGAGTTTTGGAGTGTTCTGGCAGTTATGAGTGGGTTATTTGTAGAGAAGAGTTTTGAGTCCTTTTTCCCTGAATTGTGAAGTCTAAATAATATGGTGATGGATATGAGTTAATTTAATTTTTTTACATGATATTTATTAAAAAAATTAATATAATTTATTTTTAATCTTTATTAGTTCAAGGTAGGCTTTTTATAGGTTCACATGCCTAATTATGAATAATACTAAAGGCATGCTTCAAGTGTTGATTGGAGATAAAAAGTATCATGGACCTAAGATGAGATTATTTTGGATATATTTGAGTATAATATGAAGTTTTATTACCATGTAATATTTTTTAAATTGATCCAAATATATCAAAGGGTAACATGTGCTAATGAAGGCCTAATTGAATTTTAGGTCTCCTAAAGGCCTAAAAGAGGTTCTAGTCCTATATGTTGTGACCAACATATTAAAATTATTTATTTATGTATAAAATTTGTTATAATACCTTTTTAATGTTTAATAAAAGTGTGAAATTATGTATGGATAACTAAGATGGATATGATAGACATGCTTGTATAAATACAAGGCAGTTTTAGGCCTATTTTTGTAATTATAAGAGAATGCAAATGATATAGCGAATTGTTGAGTAAAATAAGGTATTGAAGACCATCAGAGGAGTGTAGAAGATCTATGATGAATATTTTATAAAGTTTATATGTACTAATATCAAGTTTATATGACCTAATCAATCTTGAAGATACCTAATTGAGATAAGAAACCTAGAAGATAGTTGAGAAGAATAGAGCAATGCGAAGAGATGAAGGTGGTCATCATTTATTGTATGAGAAACAATGTGTTATTAGTGTGATAAATGGTTTTATGTGGATAATTTGGTGTTGATTCATCTATGGGGTTTGTTTCTCCTTGCAATATCTTAAGCATTAGGAATTGGTCAGAGCTCTTCTTCATGGTAGAGGAGTTACCACCCATTTCCAAGGAGGAACAAAGAATTGACACCACAAGAAGGAGGTACTATGACCTAGTTATAATCTAGATGGCTATAATTCACCATGCCATGGAAAAACCTAAGGTTCTACACTATATAAACTTCCTTGCTCCCATCTTTATTGATTATAGAATTGATAATGAATAAATCATTGAGGGAAACTCCAAGGAAATGGCATATATTTCTCCTATAACATTTGATCAATATTATAATCTCCCTCTTCCCCATGTGGATTTATCTAATATAAAATATTGGACAAGAAACCATTACTTGGACTCTATCCTTAGACCCTAGCTACACCAAGGCCCTCATATCTTTAGGGACTTTGAGGGAAAAATCCTAGTGTTCTAATTTAGGGATGGTATTAGGGTTATAATGAGCCTATTTAATT
Organism: Torreya grandis; assembly: GCA_037957365.1. Taxonomy (NCBI): domain Eukaryota; kingdom Viridiplantae; phylum Streptophyta; class Pinopsida; order Cupressales; family Taxaceae; genus Torreya; species Torreya grandis. The sequence continues at coordinate 1,669,758 of JARHVA010001749.1, forward strand.
GAGCCTTGGGAACCCCCTCAAACACCTATGTGAAAAAAATATGGGTTCCCTTTGTACATTTAATGATGAAGAAAAGCTTACCCTTTCAATCAGAGATTTAATCAGTATCTTACTCAACAAGTAATTCACTACCATAAAAATAAAACCTCTAAGAAATTTTAAATGATGTCATACCTACTAGATGCCCTTCTTCCTCAATAAAATTCCTTGGTATTATGAATTGGTCCCCAAATGTAAAAACCATCTTTTCACATCACTATTCTAAATTACATATCTTCAAGTACAAGAATCACATATAGTTCATTTATGACTGCATTTATCCAACCATAGTTGAGACCATCATTAATGTTTCCATGCCTAGGGTCCACCCCATAATCAATAAGTATATTGAATTGATGGGTGACATTTGGTATTACCCTAACTACATGGTCATTAGGATTGAAGGTATCATGTCCAAACCTTGCAAGTTGCTAGTATATGTTCCTAGAAAACTAGCTGAGTAAGAAATTTCTTCTTAGTTATTGCATGGAATTGATGGAACGTGTGAATAAAAGAAGAAAGGTCTTCTCCAACCCTTCCCTCTAATAATTTTAAGGACCATACTCCAATACTATAAATATGTTGAGACCATGTTCAAACACTGGGATTCATTTGGTTTTCAACTTGATGAATTTTAGAAGAGGGATCATAAGGGTATAATGAATAGCCATTTTAAGGACAAGAAACTCCCAAAGCTTGAATATGTACATCAACTTGGTGTTCATGACACCATATATATTAAGGCTAAAAATTGTGAAGAGGTGTTGGCCAAGATTCAAAAACACAACATCAAGCTTAAACATAGGTTAATCAAGGATGACAAGCCATTAGGGGAAGCATGGAAAATGCATCCTTTGAAATATCACTTACTACCAAGACCATCTAGGACAACACAAGAGTAGCCCTGGGTAGAATAACCACAACCACAATGATAGGGGTAGCTTGAGCAAAAATAAGATGAACAAGGTAATGGAAAGGAGAAAGTGGGATAAGTAAATTTGGAAGAGAGACTTGGGGAGGGCTCCCCACCTTTAACACTTACCCAAAGGCCACCTTTTCTAGTGGAATATTTGGATATGATATCCTTGGAGCTAGAAAAAACACTTGAGGTTGCCCTCAAAGAACTTATAGATGCCTATGACTCAAATAAGGAAGAGGAGCTTGAGGAAGATAAAGGAAAAGAGCTTGCTCCTATGGCATCCCAAGAAAATAAGAAGGGAGAGTTGGCATTGGTCCCTATTGGACCAAGGAAGAGACCAAGATTGACTTTCACTCACTCCACCAGTGAAATCAATCTCTTTAGTGATGAATTCTCAATTTATGGACTAGTCATTCCTGACTAGTTCATTTATGGAAAGTTATAAAAGATACCATATCTTTCCCATTCATGGGATATGACAAGAGTTTCTAATGTTGAGATACAAGATGACATAAAGACATGGATTAGGGCTATGGTGAAAGAGCAAGTAGAAATAATAATTATGATCACCCAAGGTCTAGAAGGTAAAAGGATGGATGCCCTAGAGGTATCAAGTAGCTCATGTGTGGAGGTCCTAAAACATCCCATATTCAAGAAGCCAGTCACTACCATCTAATTCAACCTTGAAATAGTTAGATTAGAAAGGGTTATAATAAGGATAGATATGGTTGAAATAGAATATTTCACCTTTCAAAAGGTGGAGCTCTTTATGGGATTAACCCTTATGGGAGGCCAGTAGCTTGGTAAGGTAGCCATTCATGAAGAGGATGTGGAAATCTTGATTGAGGCCCAATCAACATAGGCTAAAGCTAGAGTCCAAGGGATGAAGCAAAGGATCTTAAATTTAGAAAGAGAAAAGGAAAACTTGTAAACACAGGCAACTCTATCAATGCTTAAGGAAATGACCAAAATGATTGATGAGTTATTTTATAACATGTGTAAGGTACTCAAAATAATGAAACTAAATTAGAGTGCATTAGAGGGGTAGTGTGCATTAGCCAAGAGCTTGGTCACCTAATGAAAAGCCTCAAAGGACAAAATAACCCAAATTCTCAACATTTGAGCAAGGACATAGATCCCAAAGTTTAAAAACCATTAGTTTGGGACACTTGAGCACAATTTTAGGAATTATGGTTGACAAGGTTAAAAGCTTGAGTGCTTGGTACAATTATGTGGGAAGACTCCTAGAAGATGATAAGGATATAATTGCAAGAATTGAGAAAATTCTTGGGACCATGCTCATAGATCCTGTATAACCCACTATCCTTGGAATCATAAGTGGTGAGGAAATTAAACATAAGGATACTTTGGTAACCAAGGAAATCAAAGGAAAAATCTAAGGCAAATCTAGGGCTAATAATAGTAAGATCATAGACATGATATTTAATGGAAGAGAAAGGATAAATGAAGCTAAGAGCATTAAATAAGCCATGGCTAGGAATGACAGGGAACTTGATGACTTGGCAGATCAACATAAGGAGTGTATAATGAAGCTTATTATGGATCTAGAGCTAGTTGATGAGAAACATGCTAAATCCATGAGCATCCTCTAGTAATGACAATCGGAGGCCCCACTAGTAAATTATGCAATATACTATTTTGTGGAATTTTATAAATTTTGAAATAAAATATTCCACTGTAAAGGCATATGCTAGTTTGTTAGAATATTTGCCTCTAGGTCAGTATGATTGTGAAAAGCACATGTATTTTAGAATTTTTAAGGGCGGTTATCCTTATCTTTATACACCTGTATTTTGTAATTGATTTGTATATTGCTTGGTATTTCTATAAAGGCATGTATCACCATTTATAAGAGAGAGAATTTTGAGTAAATTTTATACATTTGAAATAATTAATATAATCAATGAATTTTACAGGGATTTTCCATATCTGATATGTCAATTGCTAATATAACTTTTCTCTTAATTAATATTAGATGTCTTGAATTTGAATGGTGTCTTTGAATTCTAAGTTACATTTTCTAATCATAGCGTTTCTAATTTGTGCATATGCTTGATTAGTTGGAAGATATTAAGTTTTTATTCATTTCATTTTGTTCTATATTTAGATATGCAAAAGTAATTTGATTATAGTAGTAATTCCTTAAAGTAGACTTGGTTCTTATTATGAATCTTTACATTGTCCTTTGAAGTTTACCTAATATATAGTGGAATTTGAGCTTAGGATATGTTGCATTATATATTGGTTGAATGCATACTTAGTTGAAATTGATGCTTTGTCATAATTTTTGAGACTAAAATTGGCAATCACTCATTTCTTTTCTACCTTACCCTTCTCTTCGCTCTTTTTTTACACCAAATCACTTTAGTTTTAGGTTCATTATAAATATCCATTTAGATTAGCCTATAGCTTAAATTTGGAACATAATTCACTAAGTATTAACATAGCCTCCTTGTAATTCACTAAGAATGGACTAAGGTGGCTCCAACCACCATATCATATAAATATTATGGAACAAATTATCTTGCTTTCGATGTTATTTCACCATAGGCAACTAGATTGTCAAAACCTACAACCCATGCTCTAAATTTTATAAATTATAAAATGAGATGTGTTATTTAAAAACTAAGATCCCTTTTGCTTCATTTAGAAGCATCAACAGGAAGAATCTCCCACTGGTGTTAGAAGGAGGGCCTAAATCCTTCAAATATTTGTTGATCTTAGTCTATTTTATGTAAAGATCAGTATCTCTTTATGTTTTTTAGTGAATTTGCTTAGAAGTATAAATATCATTGATCTTTTTTGTTTATAACACATATGTTTGCTTCCTCTAAATTTCTTCGAGCATTGATAATTTTTTTTGGTAAATTTAGATTCAAGCTTTGACAATGGATAGTATCTAAGGTTAGGATGGCTCATTTTGATCAAAGGTGGGCATATATTTCATATATATGAGTTATTTTAGGCTTATAATTATAAATATATACCATATTTATGTAATTGTATGCATCTTTGAGCTAATTAAATCAAAGATCAATGTCCTTCAAAAATTTTCATACCACCTTTGCAAAAAAAGCTCAATGTATAGGTCTAACTCTTGTTATTTATAAAATTTAACTTGATACATCATATTTTAGGAAGGATCTTCAAATTTGAAGCTATAATTGCCTAGGATTAGAACAAGATCACACTCAGAGACCAGGGATCCTTTGCTCAAGCTTGAGGTCCAAAAAAAATGTAGACGTGATAAAGATAGACATAATAAATCTAGATCTTTGCCAACTTCACCTCTTTAAGTTACATGTGCTTTAAATTTTCATAAAAATATGACTTTATTGGGAGAATCCTCAATCAATGTACCAAGTGTTGTTCATGACCTTCCATGTAGCCCTAAAAATTACTTACCTACATTTAGTATAATGGGTATAGTAACTATTAAAAAACATATAAAATATTTTAGAGTGATCTTAAGATTACTGAGTGTTATCCATGAGGATGTAGATTACAAGTTATTCCCCTTCACCTTTAAGGATGTTTCTTATGAATGGTTCTTGAACTTGCATAATAATTACATCACTAGCTAGGAGGATTTCAAAAATGTGTTCATAGATCAATTTGGTATGATTATTAGTCTTTGTGTTATCTACCATCAATTCACCAACATTAGAAGAGATGCAAGTGATCCTATTATGTCCTTCAATGCTAGATTTTAGAAAATGTTTAGTAGGATCATAGACCCTTATACTCTTTATGATGTATTAGCTCTAGAGATTTACAAAGATTTAGTAGATCCCATGACCTCTATGTTTTTCAAGAGATCTATGCTAGCCATAACTTCATTAGCTAGAGACTATACTAAAGTAGTAACCATAAATGATCAAATGTAGCCCCAAGGGTAAATGGAATATTATATGCCAAAAATAAACCCATAAATAATTTTGATGAATTTATTCCCAAATAATAACCAAAATCTCCCAACTTTAAATCAACTCCCAAACCTAACTTAGTTGCCATTGAGTCATGAAGCTCCCAATCAAAATTTAGGATTCTTAAGTCATCCTACTAATGGATTAAATTTGAATGATCAAAGAGCTTTGATACCTTCTAATAACAACAAATAGGTACATAATTTTTAAACTCCTAAAAATGAGAATGAATCTATCTTAAAAATGGTCCAAATGTTGATCATTGATTTTCTTCAGTTGTGAAAACAAGTTAGAAATATTGCTAAAATTTTAGGTTAAGACTTCTCATTTAAAAGGTATAATAGGCCAACTAATAGATTTTAGAATGATATATTTCATAATAAAAGGAATAATGACCCACCTTATAAAAATAACACCATGGACATTAACATCAATACATTGCATTACCTAATTATTACAAGGTACATTGCATAACCAAGCATGTGGAAATTGATTGTATAAAAAATTTCAAAGACTTTGAGGATTTCCAAGAGGATTTGAATACATTAAAATTGGTCCTTAATAAGGATAAAGGTGCAACTAATTTTGGATCTAAGTCATCTGATGAAGCCTTCATGGTGGACATCTTTGAATTCTCCTTTCAAGAGGAAAATGAACTTGATGAGATCCTTACAGAGATCCAAGCCTTTCAATAGTTCTTAAAGAAGACCTATACCTTGAGTAATAGGGAATAGAGACATAATTTAACAACCTCAACACCTCTAAATAATTTTTAAACTCCTCTAGACACTTATTCAAGCAACAATATTGAGCCACCTAAAGGGAGTACTTTTAAGCCCAACATTGAAATTACTAGTTCTCCTAAAATTGGATATAACATAGTTGAGGACATGAAGAAGACAAATGATAATATTAAATTTCATGAAATTACATAGATTAAATATAAAATGGACTTTCTTCTATAATATTTTTCAAATAAGTCTAATAATCCACCATAAACTAATCATGCAAATGTGACTGTGCATAAGGCCAAGGATGAATCTCCTCCTTTCTTGCTCATTATTAGGATGTTTGGTAAAAACTTACATAATTGCTTATTATATTCAAGATCATATACCAATATCATGATTTCATGTATATTCAAACAAATTGGCTTGACCCCCATTAATTCTGATAGGGTTATTACCTAATTAGACAAATCTAGAGTTAGGGTAATTAGGAAGATTTTACATTTTCACATGCAACTAGCTTTTGAGCCTAGGGTGCAACAATTCATTGATATTAAAGTCATTGATATAACTAATGTTTATGTAATATTTTTGAGTATGGAATGGGCCAAGCCTTTGAATGGTTACATGTTTATAGATTGTTCACATCTATGGCTACCTTGGAAGGGAATTCCTAATCAGCTCAGGGTTGAGAGAGAACTAAGGATGAAACATATGATAATAAAGTACAATGTTATGTATTAGAGGGTAAACATAATTGAATTATACTTAGGGTTTTTCACCCTAGATAATGATAAGGTATGTGATTCTAAGAGTACTCATGTTGTTCTTGGACTATGGAAGTTTCATTTTGATCGTATTAGGTGTAATGTTAGATCAGGTATTGGTATTGTTTTAACTGTCCCTAGTAATAGAAAGTACCATGATTCTTATAGGCTCTATTTCCATTTTAATAATAATCTTTATAAGTATTAATCCTTTATCTTAGGTTTATATTTTTCTATAAATAATAAGGCCAAAGAAATATTATTTTATGGGGATTCAGAACTAGTGGTCAATCAGGTAAGAAGCAAATATCAATGTAAGATTTCATACCTAAAAATATATAAGTTTAGAATTTTGGATTTTATTAAATCCTATGATGCCTTTGGAATCATTTCCATCCTAAGAATAGAAAACCAATTTGTTGATGATTTGGCATCTACTATAGCCAACCTCATGCCCAAACAAGATTCCCTTAATTTTAGCATGGAACTAATCCCTTGTCCTTCATTGCTTGATAATATTAGCCATTTCTAAGTCTTTAATGATGATCAATAGATACTAGATTTCATGACCAATTTTGGATCATTTGATACTCATATTATTGATGAGACTAATGAAATTAAATCTATAGAGGATAAATTTAGTGGTCAAGTTATTCAATTAAATGATAAGATCCCCAAGGGAATGACTAATTTATAAATAATATTTGATTAGGATAAATTGGTTGAGGTTCCCAAGGTGAGTGGGAAAGATTATATTACTATTGATCTTATCCTCCAAGATCAATCCTAACTAGTAAATGTTTGAAAACATTGCACAAACATTGATAACAAGAAAGCCAAAGAGCTCCTTACCCAATATAAAGATGTCATAGCTTGGTCTTATGATGACATAAAGATATTTTATCCAAAGGTCATTACCCATACTATACCCCTTAAGGATATTTTCAAACCATTCAAGAAAAAATAGAGGCCTATAAACCCTATCCTAAAACCCATGATCTTCAAGGATCTCAAAAGATTATTAGATGATAGGATAGTCTTCCCCATCAGGTATTCAACTTGGGTGGCTAATTTGGTGCTATTCAGGAAGAAGAATGGTGAGATTAGAATTTTTATTGACTTAAAAAATTTAAACAAAACATTAAAAAATGACAACTATCCCCTTCTTTCCCTAGACCAAGTGATTCAAGTTATTTTAGGTTCAGCTATGATGTCTTTTCTTCTTGGCTTTTCAGGTTACAAATAAGTGTTAGTGACAAAGAAGATAGGATGAAGACAAATTTCACCAAAAAGTGGGGGACCTTTGATTACAAGAGGATTCCCTTTGGGATAATAAATCTTGGGGATACCTTCCAAAGAGATATGGACCATGCCTTCTAATGCCTGATAGGTAAATGCATCATTATTTATCTAGATGATCTAATTTTTTTCTAAAAACAAGGAAGATCACTTCATGTATTTGCAACAAATTTTTGAAATATGTAGAAGGTATGGCATTTCCTTAAACCCTAAGAAGAGTATCTTTTATATGACTGAAAAAAATTATTGGGTCATATTATAACCAAAGATGGGATCTCTATAGATCCTAAAAGAGTGGAGGCCATATCTAGAATATAATGTCCAAATAGTAAGAAAGAGCTAAAGTCATTCTTTGGTAAGATAAATTTTGTAAGAAAGTTTATTTTTGGATTTGCAAATGTTTTCAAGCCACTAAATAACATGCTAAAGAAGTATGCTAAGGTCACATGGAATGAATATGAAATAAAGGAATTCAATGATATCAAGGAGGTCATTATTCAAGCTCTAGTCCTTATAAGTCCTAATTTCTCAAGGGACTTATACCTCTATTCCTTTACATTTGACCATATTATGGTTGCAATATTGACTCATTAAATTGAAGGGTGTGACCACCCAATTGCTTTTATGAACACTAATTTTAAGAATGTTGAGTTAAATTATTCATTGATTGATAAACATGCATATGCATTAGTTAAGGTAATTAAGAAATTTAGGTAGTATATCCTTAGAAATAAGGTGTATGCTATCTTACTTGACCCTACCACCAAACTTTTGTTAAGTTAGAATGAATTGGGAGAACATAGAGGTAAGTGGATGTCATGTTTTTAGGAGTATAACTTGAAAATTAAAATAGAAAAATTGGTAAGATGCTAAGGTCTGATCTAGATGATTTCTAGTACTGACCCTAGGCTAAGTATTATGCAAGTGGATCAATGAAACTTTCAAGCTAGTGAGTGGTATGATTCAATCATACATTTTCTAGTTAATAGTACTTATTTTATAAGATTTTCCATAGAGAAAAAGAGGTCCCTAAGGTTGAAGGCAACCCACTACTTAATCAAGAATGGGATATTTTATAGGATAAATTTTGAAGTATTTTATTTGAGATGTGTCTCACAAGAGGAAGCCACCCAAATCATGAGTACCTTTCATGAAAATATGGGTAGTGGACATCCATTTAGGAGGACCACAAGTCAAAAAATTCTTAGAGCTAGATACTATTAGCCAACTATTTTTAAATATACTCACAAACATGTGAGGGAATGCCAATCATGTTAGATTTTTAGCACCAAGGAGCCAAAGGCAACAATGCCACTATAACTAGTCATGATTGAAAAATCCTTTCCTCAATGGGGGTTAGAATTTTTTGGGGTAATCAACCCCAATTCATCTAAAGGTCACAAGTATGTCCTTACTAACATAGACTATTGTATGAGGTTGACTAAAGCTACAACCAATAAATAATGTAGGATTGAAGAAGTTATCAACTTCTTGGAAGAAACATATATACTAGGTTTGAAAATCCAGTCTCTCTAGTGTGTGACAATGGGTCTAGATTTATATCTATAGAGATGAATAAATGGGCTTATGATAATGGAATCACTCTCAAGTTTGCATCTAACCATTATCTCTAAATGAATGGAGTCTCTTAATATATAAATAAGAACCTAATGAAGTCAATCAAGAAGTCTATTTTAGACAAACCCAAGACTTGGCAAAATCTTCTTAAATTTACACTTTGGGTAGATAGGATAAGAATCAAGCAAGATTTAAGAGCCTCACCATTTCTATCGGTGTATAGATAATAACACATCTTTCCTATCACTCTCAAGTTTCCCACATACAAATTTATGCAAGAATATATAGAAGAGAGCCAAAAACTTGCTAATTCAAGATTTCTAGACATACTTTAGATGTAATATGCAAGGGAGAAAGCCTTTTTTGATTTTAGCAGGAATCAAACCATAGTCAAGATATGGATTGATAAAAGGTCCAAGATCAAGTTGTTTAGATAGGGAGACATGGTTCTCATTTAGGACAAAGCATTTGAATGTAAGGGTAAACATGGTAAATTCACACCCTTGTGGATTGGCCCATACTAGATTATAAAAACATTGGGGAATAACACCTTCAAGCTCAAAGATATATAAGGAGCAGAGTTTACATTTCCCACCAATAGGCAATACCTCAAGCACTACTTCTCTACTACTCCTCTGGAGGTCTTCATGGAGTAAACTATAAGATGGTTAGATTTAGAGTAGGTAGGCTAGCTAGTTTCCTTTCAATTATTTCCTTCTCATCCATTATTTGTGCATAAACATGTATATATTTATTTGTTTTCCCTTGTTATCTTTATTTATTGTTTTTTGTTGTGTGTTTATTTCCTATTTATTTGTTCTTTGATTCCAATAAGTCACATTAGACAATCCTAAGCTTAAAGTTATGAAGTTTGCTTGAAATTTCCCAAAACTCAGAAATAGAGGTATGAACCCCATGCATATGATGATAATGGTCATGAAATGTAAGCATAATTTTTTTTTAGAAACCAGTAAAGACTAATAGAGTAAGTTAACTATTTCATGGGAACTTAAGCATTATCCTAGCCTCAATTTAGTTTTAGGAAGACTTGCACCTATAGGGTGAAGATTCCAACTATCATGGTTTAGTCATACTTGAACTTAATCAACATCTTTACTTAGGATAAAGGTTGAAACCATAGATGATTTTCTAAAGATCAAACACTTGACCAAATCCTAAAACCTAGCTATTCTAGTTCCCAACCTTGATAAAAGAATAAAAGACTCAAGAAAATACAAGAAAAGAAGAACTCAATACAAAATCAAAAGCTTTATAATCATAGGTGATTATGGTAATATCCACTAGGGTTATAGACACCTAGCTGTCCATGGAGAAAGGCCTTGAGTGGATCCAAAATAAACTCTATTGGGGCTATGGATGCCTAGATGGAAATAGAGCAATTCCCAAGCCTTACCTAAGCTATAAGAATGGTTATTAATGAACATCTTAAGATGTTATAAGTTAGTGTTAGTGAATAAGGACATGGAACCTAGAATTTATTTCTTAAACCCCATGGCAAATATTAAGTTGAATCAAAACACACACATTGTATGAATATGTCCTAGTATTTGGCCCTAACTCTACAAATGCAAGGTTTGTTTCAACCATAATCTGATCTAGATGATGATATTGATCAAATGGAATGGATGGCCTAATTACTTGTCTAAACTAGAGTCTTTAAGTTCTAAGATATTTCTATGTTTCCCCTCTAAGTCACCATTTGTTGGGACCAACATACCCCCATTTTTGAAAATTAGGGCCCTAGAAAAACCTTAAATCTTGGACATGAAAATTTAGCATGAAAGGATCATTTATAGAATTTGAAGATCATCCACTCTATTAAAGATAGGCTTAGTTTTTTTTTCTTTAATTTGGACTAACATCGATAATAAGTGTCCTTTATTGATCTAGTTGTAGATTTTATGGCATTTATCTCTGAGAATTTCATGTTTTAAAACCCGAGCCAAAGCCCCCAATTTAGATTTGAATATTGGTGGGAACTAAATCGGTGGGAACCTTTTTAAAATCCATTTTTGGGACCTAATAATAAAGGTCATATTTTAAGCTTAATCATGTTTTTCAACCAACTAAAACTTAGTCTAAATTCATTGGTCCCATTTATTACTTTACCATTTAAAATTTCCTTGTATAACTACTTGTTCATTTTGTAAGGTCCTTTTAGTTTTTCCTAACTTAGCTTAAGATTTTAACCATAAGGCCCTGATGTATTTATTAATATGAACAAGACCTTAGTCTTAACACCTTAGCGTAAGTCCTAGCTCCCCAAGTTCAATTTTATGTTAGCTAGGTCCTTTGATTTACAACTTAGTCTAAGGTTTTAATCATAAGTCCCCAATGTATTTATTAATATGAGTGAGACCTTAGTCTTAACACCTTAAGCCTAAGCCTTTTATATCTCAACAGTCCTAACTTAACTTCCCTACATCTTGTAAGATCAAATATCCCATGCTTTATCATGGCATTTGATCCAACAAAGTGAGGAAAGCATGAGCTTTGACTTAAACAACATGAATTTTTGATGATCTGATGGTTCACAATTTTGCATGGCCTTTAAATTGAACAACATGAAGAAATCTCGACAGAATCCTACATATAGCCTATTGGACCAATCACATTCAAGATCTCAGATTGTAATCAATAGTTTTCACTTTATTGCAGCCTTATGATCATATGGAATGAGGTGTAATTGAAAATTCAAAGGTTAATGGAAGGACCAAATGATCAAAACATAGCACCCTTACATTTAATGATTAAAGATAAATGGGTCCTACCTAATAACATAACGAATCATGAGCAAGATCTTGGATTATAATTGATGGTTGATGCTTCATCATAGATTTTGATTTGATGGAGCAAATTAAGTCTAAAATACTGGGAGGCCCCATGGATGTGCCAACTGGCATTCTCACATTAGGTTATAATAATTTTATGAGCTTATAATTGACATTTGTGTAACCATCATTTGACATCTATAAGGATGCATTTGATGTCCATATGAGAGTCAACTTTAAGCCCAATAAATTAAAAACTTCACTATCTTAAAATTTACATTCATACAACCATCATTTGATGTTCACAAGGATGTATTTGACATTTGTGAGACCATCAAATTTAAGATAATGAATTATTATGCCTAGGGTCAAAACTCACTCCAAAATCTTGTTTGAAGGCTAAGAAGTGGCTTTAAAATCTAAAGGAAGTGCTCAAGAGATGCTCAAATGCTAGAAATATTTAATTTGCAAAAATGTTGAAATGGTCATATGGTCTAAGTATATGAAAAATAAACCTAGTCTAATTCTATACTTTAAGGTCCCCATGACATTTTATTCAAACGTCATGAACCTTAAACTGTAGACTTGTACTATGTTTTAGGCTAAAAGAGAGTTCTTACAACATAAAATCTAGACCAAATGCTTTTAGTTAAAGGTTTTGATGTGTTTTGTTAATACAATAAAATCCTATTTATTATTGGACCATTATGTCATGTTGATCATTTTTTATAAGCTTCAACATAAATATTTTAGACCAATTTTTACACTGTGTTCATTAAACACAACATAAACATTATCCTAGAATATTTAGGCCATAGCCCCCTTAAGTATAAATCAAGAAAACTTCAGCATAAACCCCTTATCCTAAGGTTTATTTCATGTTTAATAAATGAAACAAAACTTAGCCTAAGTCATGGTCTTAATAATGTGCTAACATAATGATTAGGCATCTCTATAGATCAACGATTCATGCTTTATCACTAAATTTTGATCTAATGACGTGAAGGCTCCCATAGAATTTTCAATGAGGCCTTAAGAACCCATGAGTTTGATACATGGAAAATGCCCATTTGAGGTAGAGATGACAAGATGATCTGATAGTTTGCACTTCATCACTAGAAGATGATCCAATGGCATGAAGGTGCTCATTAATTTTCAAAGGCCCATGAGCTCACCACATGGCCAATGCTCATTCAATAAAGGACTAGCATAGGATTTAGATCATGAAGAGGCATGTAAAGATGCCAAGTGTCACTATCACATGGTTTACAATAGAAGGATCCCATCACACACAATGTCCCATATTACAATCAATAGATTGTGATAAATATAGATTTTGATCCAATGAAATGAAATAAAAGAGGCATTTTTAAATGCCAATGGCTAGTGCTCAAATGGTATTTATGAAAAATGCCACAAAAGGCCTAGACCAATGCCATATAGTCACCATGAAAATAAAAAAAGGCAAAATACAAGATCTTGTGGGCTCAAAAACACAAAGATATAAAGGCAAAGGTCTAAATCAAATCTAAGGCATGTATAAGCCAAAGCCTAGATATATTCCTCCATTAAAGCTTCTAAACCCTAAACCCTTCATAAAATTGACCCACATGGACTCGATTGGTTATAATTCAATTAAAAGAGAGCTTAATTATGTTTTTGAGTGTAAAAGATAATACATAGAGATCATTTGGTACAAGTGTAAATAATTTGTAGGAATAAAGATAATGACAACTCACAGACAATAATTGAAGGAAAAAATCAAGCTCTAATTATCAATAGATAATGAAGGTTATATCTTCAAAGACACTGAATTAGACATTATAACCCTAAATATCCAAAGCATTAGAAATCAATCCAAGCTCTTCTTCATGGTAGAGGAGTCACGACCCATTTACAAGAAGGAACAAAGAACCACCACCATAAGTAGGAGGCACTATTACCTGGTTACAGTCTAGATGGCTGGCCTTCACCACACCATAGAAAAACCTAAGGTACTACACTATATAGACATCCTTACTCCCATTTTTTTTGACTATAGAATTGATAATGAATGGATAATAAGGGATGGAAACTCCAAGGAAATAGCCTATATTTCTCTTGTAGCATTTGAAAAATATTATAAGCTCCCTCTTTCCCATGTGGATTTATCCAAGATCAAAGAGTGGATAAGCAACCATGACCTGGAGTCTATCTTTAGATCCTATCTTCACCAAGGCCCTCATATCTTTAGGGAGAGAATTATGGTTATAATGACCCTATTTAAATGACCCTTTGGATCCCCTTCAACCACTTATGTGAACAAAATATGGGTTCCCTTTGTACATTTTAGGGTGGAAGAAAAGCTTACCCCTCCAATTAGAGATTTAATTAGTATCTTCCTCACCAATATATTTACATAAAAAGAAAGGCCTCCAAATTTAGACATGTAAAATGTGAAATTGTATAACTTCATTATGGATAAGACACATAATCCATAGGTCCTCTTGTTGGCTTATTCAACCCTTATAGGCTACTTCTTTCACCAATTTCCAATCATCCATAACTTTTCAAACTTAGCCCTTTTAGACCCAAGTAGCCCTTTTAGGTCCAGATCCATCCCCAAAGGTATCATCCCCTGAGGACAATAGCACCCAAATAGGACAAGAGCACTAGAACCCAAGGTGTCTTATTTCTAGCATTGTTTTCCAAGTTCACTTTTGCTTCCAATGGTTGGATTCTTTTGGTTCCTTATATTTTCCCTTGTTAGCCTAATTCAAATTTCTTTAACCTAAAATCATTTGTTTCCCTATAAAAGGCCATTATAAGTCCATTTAGAAGGGTTGGTACTCATTTTTAAGATAAATGCAAGAATAAAAGCAAGTACACTCAAGCAATCTTCCCTATTCTTTGAATACAACCTTAAAATATTATTCAAAACCTACTTAAGTAATTGCACCAATACCTAACTAAAAGAAGCACATCTAATTTTTCATTCTAGTTACATTGATCATATACAAATTGTACCAAGCACTTTAATGGGAAAACTACATTACCTTGATCCCTCTTTAGAGTATTGGTATGTTGGTAGTGTGGCTACACATGAGGTGTGAAGTACATCCACTATATCCTTTACACACTAACCCCTTCTCTCTCTTTCCCAATTTTACATTCAAGTTCAAGCACTAGAAGATCTTAAGAGTTTTGAAGATTAAAATAAATACACAATGAACTCCATGAGGTCTTAGACCCTAAGATTTTAGTGAGAGGGTAACATAAGCATTCCAAATAAAACCCAAAAAGCTTTCATTCTTAGTCCAATAACATTATAATAGGACTACAATGCTAGATAATAGGGTGTCATATTTTTGATGCTCCTATCTAATCAATAAATGAAGTCTAGAGATCTATTTGTGACTGTTTCTCAATCCTGCTCCTCCAATATTAGACCTTGTCTCAGTCTAGATCAGTCATAATAAGCTAAGTTATAATCTTTCTCACTTCCTACTATATTTAGAAAAGGTAAAAATATAATATATTTACACAAATGAGTAGGTTAATTCTTGCATATTTATTTACTAATTTACATTGCTCAGCCACTTTATTATTTAGAAATATAATTATAATATTCCAAAAATAATAAAACATTTGGTGAACCCGACTTACTTTGAATTTTTGCACAAAAACCCTAAAAACCCTAGGGATAATTATTTTTTATTTTTTTCAATATATTACTAATTTTCCCTAAATTTAAAAATAGAAAACTACAACTTAATTGAAATTCAATAAATTCACCAAGACCCTAGTATGCACATACTAGGTCTTATTTGCATACAAACACTTTCAAACCACTAAGAAAAATATATTTATAATTTTATAAATATTTTTAGATTTTTCCTAAATTTTTCAATCTAAATTCTACAAATTCATAACAAAATTTTCAAATTATTATACTAATTTTGAAAAAAAATCTTTTCAAACCTTAGTTGCATTAACTAGTTCCCAATTATTTTTCCAAGTTTTTTCCTATCATTTTCTACATTTTTAGTTGAAAATATAACTAAAAAAATCAATTTCAAATTCAAAATTTCATAGTATTTTGAAGTAATATTTCTAAAAAATCTTTAGTTGTATATACTATCACCTACTTGCTTTTGAGGTATCACCTTACATGTTTAGCAGCTCAATATCCTTTTTGCACAAATTTCAATTCACTATTTTTTGGACTTTGCATTTATTATATTCATTACTTTCCATTTCAAGCACATTACCTATTAAAACATATTGTAGAACATTTAAAATTATTTTCCTACGTTTCTAATGGATCAATATACTAGTTTTGATTGAAACTAATAAAAAAAACTTCAAGAACTTTTAATGAAACAACTAGATATGCAAGATGGCATGCTTATGATTTTACAAGAACAACAAAAAGTAACCAATAGACAATCTCTCAAACCATAGAGCAGCGAATCAAAAATGACACTATGGGGGCAACTATGTCTCAACAACCCCCTATAACATCCCAACCTTTTTCTATGCCACTAGTTATAGCTAGTACATCCCTATCTCCTGATGTGGTAGCCCTTGTGCAAGAGATAAGATCTCTTTAATCCAAGGTGCAACATCTTGAGAAAGGTACCACTAGACCTATGTAGGCTTTGGATTCTTTTTCTCTTCTAGATTTCAAAATAATAAACAAAGATCAAATGAACCCCTCACAGATTATGTTATACAATACAATACTATTCTAACTAAACTAAATAGACCCATGGTTGATCAAGAGCTATAAGAAATCTTCAAATAGAGCCTTCTATTAGCATTGTATGAATCTATTATATTCAAAATATTCTCTTCCTTCATTTAATTATGTCATGCACTCAAAGCAAGAGAATTCAAGCTAATTAAAATGTTCAAACTTAAGTATTCAAATATCCCAAAAAAAACTAATAAGAGTAACAACAAAGTCCCATACAAGGTCAAAATCAATGATAATAAGACTCAAAATCAACCAATATTTAATTGGGCTTCTAATCCCCCTTAGTGTGTGGTTCTATTATAATCTCCTAATTGTGCATTTACCAATCTAATAGTTTCTCCAACCAAGGTTTTACAATAGTTATTGGAATGTAACATCATTACTCTCCCTCCTATCTGGGAAGTAGATCTATAAAATCCTCTTCCATAGGGATATGATCGACATGCATTTTTTGATTTTCATAGGGTACCAAGCCATATAACTAATATATGCATCAATTTATGACATAAGATACATGATTTGATTGATGATAATCTACTTGATCTAGGCACTTTAGTTGAGCCTCCAGAGGTAAAACCAACACAGGATAAAGCTTTGAGATTTTTTAAAGATTTATTTCCACAACATTCTAAATAAGAGCTTGGGGACACATCATGTGTTCACCATAAATACTAGGAACCTTTAGTGGAATCACATCCTTTGAGTAGTATGATAAGGGTGTATGAGTCCAACATTCTAGCTAAGCCTTTGATATCTTTTTTATATCATGATATTGTCAAGGATAATATATGTTACAATGCATTATTTATTAGAGCACATATTCAAAATCAACCTATTCATAGTGTACTCATCAATAACAATTCTAGTCTTAACATGTGCACTTTCACACTTCTAAAAAATTTGGGTTATTCAGATTAGGATATCACTCTAAAAAACATAGCTATCAATGGTTTTAATGGGAATATATATAGTTCATTGGGAGAGATAGTACTTTCATTATAGGTTAGTCCTACATATGTGGCCACATCATTCACTATAGTTCCTAACATAGGATTTTTTGACATATTACTTGGTTGATCATGGATTTAAAAACTTAGGGTGGTACCTTATATAGTTCATAGATGAATGAAATTCATTCACATTAATTAGGTTATTAAAATTTGTGGTGTTCCTTATGAGTCACCACTCCCCACTTTAGACCCATTTACTAGCTTTCAGTCACTAGCTCTAATTATCCCACCAATTTTATCTTCTATTTCAATTTAAAAATAGCTTTCACTTTTGATCCAACCATAATTATAACATCCATCACTAGTACAAAGGGTTCATACACCCCCACAATTTTAGGATTCTAGATAGCTTCCACCTATAATGTTCACACCTAAGTAGCTACATAAAGAACACCTATTCATAGAGCTTCTTATCCTACTTTCATATGGGTCCCTAAGAGCCCTATAGTTGTATCCACTTCTCAGAGTCATAGGGGCACTCCAAATTTAGTTTACACTTTAGATATTTTAGAGTAGTTATAATGTACATATATTTTAATGGCATAATCTTAGACACTCCATTATTCCTCAGAATCATGCACGATCCCATTATTTGATACATGACACCATGATAGGGGGTCTCATCTGAGACTCATTGGTTAGTATCATTTCTTTCTAGAATTGATTGTACATATTATCTCCTAATTTAGTGTACATATTTCAAATATTTTAAAAAATACAAAAACAATACAACACTTTAAAATATAAAAACATTCAAAAAATTACAAAAATGCCAAAAACATTTTTTGATTGTATGCATCATTCATATTTACATTACTACTATCATGATAGGACTTAAATTTATTATTTTGTGTTATTGTATGTCAATTTATCTACACTAACATGCTTCACTTGATCTCTTTTGAGTGTGCATAGTGACATCCAACTGTTTGATTGCTTCACTTTACCCATTGAGGGGACATTTCTAATTCTACATTTCAGACACATATCAATATACATACCCACTAGGGGTATCTCATACATTACTACACCATCTAAGTTATGTCATTCCTAAACAACAGACTTTGAGTTATCATACTAATGCACATTACTTACTCGATTACACATATTACTACATTAACATTTCACTAGTACCTAACACTTGTGTATTTATTAGCATATACCTAGTCTTGTACTACACATATTTTCCATAATTTCAAAATTGCTTTGATTATTTATATGTGTTTATATCTTCTAGTTCTTACTTTTTCTTTCATTCCTTGATTAGCATAGCTCATGTGATTATGCTTTCTAGTTCCTACTTGTCTCCTACTCGTGCCTTAGGACATTTTCCAATGTCCTTTGCTTATATTAATTTATTTGCCTTAGGAAATATACCAATGTACTTTGTTTATATGCTTTCATGTGCTTGTGGCCCTCATGCCAACTTTACTTATTTACTTGTATGTGTATGTGGCATTTAAACATTCCTTGTATGCCTATTTTCCAGTTTGAGGGACATGTGCCTATGTGTTTTATTTGTATGGCCCCTTCGCCACCCTTGTATGCTTCTTGCTTCTTCCTTTTTATGCTTTTTTTCTCCTCACTATGTGTAATGCCATGATTCCAATCAATCATTTATCTTTCTTCTTGGATGTAATGATGGATATCATGCTCCATCCCTCCATGCTTACTAACAACTAAAAACTAATCTCTAACATTATCATTTTAGTTTAGTATCATGCACATGCTATTACATTCTTATATCTATCTAAGCATACTCAATCAATCTAATAATTTATCAATTCAAACATTGTTATATCTAGAAATATATTGTCAAATATCAATGCTATATCATGTATCTATATAGTTTAACACACTTATATGACTCTTTTCTTTTGAGGGTAGTCATTACAGGTTCATCATTCCTACCCTTAAAAAAGTGGGAATCAAATAAGGGTTTTACATAGAGATAAAACCTCTTAATAGTCAAAATATTAGCATTTATAACACTTAATACATAATGTAGAGGTCAAACTGATCAAACTAGAGTATAAAAATAGCGACATTTTCATATCAGCGGTCAATTTTCACATGGGATAATAGCACTAAAAATGTATAGTAGAACCAAACATAGGGGTGTACACATTTTGGAACACCTATCTAGGTATAAAAACACTTAGGGTTTCTAGAAATAGGAAAAACTTTCAATTTAGGGACAATTTTTGCACTTCTAGATCAATCAGATTCAACAATTTTAGTATAGTTTTCATAGATACAATGGGTTATCATGCGTGGCAAGATGGTTCTAACTTTTAATTTAGACTAGGTAGTTGGCATAACTTCTAGATTATAATCCATGTTCTAGACATCAGTGATATGGGGTAATGTGTATAGAACATTAATATTTTTTTCTTTATGAGTTTAGTTTTATTTTAGACATTCTCAATAGTTACATGCCTTACTCTATCTACAGGTGGTTGGAATCACATTTAAGTTAAACTTTCATATAATGTTATCTTTCTAAGTATCTAATTTCTTGAGTTGGATTTACCATAAGCATTTTGCATCATTTTTAGAGAGGCTTTCATACAAGCCTAACCTCCATCTTTCAAAATGGCCAAGAGTGGCCTAGTTTCTATCATGCATTCAGGCTATCCACACCACATTATTAGATTTATAGTACATCCATGGGCTCCATGAGTCATCTCATATGACATCTATTATATACTGGTATTAATTCATAGCTTTACTTTATGAGGCAATGATGGAGCCAAAGGTCTAGCTAACCTTTATATTCTTGAGCCACCTATTCAAAGAGATTAGACACATAGTCCAAACATCAATTAACACACACATGATTCATTAACTTAGCATAGTTGGTGATTATGGAGATAAAGGGCCAACCTTTGCATTCTTCATCCACTTTTAAAGGAATTGAGAACTCAACTCCACTCATGATATTACTTTTGATTCAACACACACTCAATATCATCCAACACATTCCAACATCACAATAGGTTTTGTATTCATTCACATACCCAGTTACGTGTATTCATTCCTTTCTCTTCCTTTTACTTATCTCTTATACATTCTTATTTTAGATATAGCATATCTAGTAATAACTAATTTAGTTTATGTTTTCATTATAGATTCATAATTCATAGTTTGTTCTCTCTATGCACATCTAGCATCACACAGCTTCATGAGCTTCACCCTTACAAGTAAGTTCAGGTACGCTTCTTATTCTCCTTTATCCTAGTATTTCACTTTATTTCATCACTATAATTAAGAGGGAAAAAATGTAGTCATGTAAAATGTAAAATTATACAACTTCAGTACGGATAAGATACCTAATCCATAAGTCATCTTGTTAGCTCACACAACCCTTCTAGGCTACTTATTTCAATAATTCTTATTCATCCAAAGATTTCTATACTTATCCCTTTTATACCTAGGTATCCCTTTCAGGTCTAGATCCATCCCCCTAGGTCTCATCCCCTTAGGAAAACAATGCCCAAATAAGACATGACTGCTAGAACCTAGGGTGTCTTATTTTTAGTGTTGTCCAAGTTCACTTTTGCCTCTTATAGTTAGATTCTTCTCATTCCTTATCTTTTCCCTTATTGGCCTACCATGAATTCATTTAACCCATGATAATTTGTTTCCCTATAAAATTCCATTCTAAGTCCATTTATAAGTTTTGACACTCATTTTCAAGAGAGATGCAAGAATACAAGTATGTACACTCAAGCACTCTTCCCTATTATTTTCATACATCCTTCTAATATTATTGAAATCCTACTCATGTCATTGCACCAGTCCTTAGCCAAATAAAGTACATCCAATTTTGCATTCTAGTTGCATTGATCATACATAAATTACACCAAGCACTTCAATGTGAGAGAACTACATTAGCTTGATCCCCCTTTGGAGTATTGGTATGTAGGTGATGTGCCCACACACAGAGTGTGAAGTGTTTCTAGTGTGTCCTTTACACACTAACCCCTTCTCTCTCTTTCCTAAGTTTGCATTTATGTTTAAGCACCAAAAGCTCCTAAGAGTTTAAAGATTAAAATAGGCACAGAGTGAGGTCCATGAGGTCTTATAACTTGAAATTTAAGTGATATGGTAACATAGACATTCTAAACAGAACCTATAAATATTTAAGTCTCAAGAAAACAATGTAAAAATAAGACTACAATGCTAAATAGTAGGGTGTCATATTTTTGGTGCTCCTATCCAATCAATAAATGAAGTCTACAGACCTATTTTTGACTATTTCTTAGTGTTGTTCCTCTAGTATTAGACCTTGTCTTAGTCCAAATCAGCTGAAATAAGCTAAGTTCTAATCTTTCTCACTTCCTACTATATTTAGAAAAGGTAAAAATACAATCTATTTACACAAATCAGTAGGTTAATTCTTTCATATTTATTTATTTATTTACATTTCTTATCCCCTTTATTATTTAGGAATATAAATATAATATTATAAAAGCAATAAAACACCAAGAAATTTTACATGATGTCATACCCACTAGATGCCCTTCTTGCCTTAATCAACTTCCTTGGTATTAGGAATTTCTCCCTAGATGGCAAAACCACCATTTCACACTACTATTCTAAATTACATATCTTCAAGTATAGGAATCACATGTAGTTTATTTTTGATTGCATTTATCCAGCCATAATTGAGACCATCATCGATGTTCCCATTCTTAGGGTCCAACCCCTAATTAAGAAGTATATTTAATTTATGGGTGACATCTGGTATTACCTTGAATGTATGGTTATAAGGATTGAGGGGGTCATTTATTAGCCTTATAGGTTACCAATATATGTTCCTAGCAAACTAACTAAGAAAGAAATTGTTTCCTAGTTTTTGCATGGCATTGATACAATTGTAAAGAAAAGAATAAAAGTATTCTCCACTCCTTCCCTCTAATCATTAGAAGGACCATACTCTAAGACTATAAATAGGTTGAGACCATGGCTATAAATTGATATTCATTTGGTTTTCAACTTGATGAACTTAAGATGTGGGATCCTAAGGGTATAGTGACCAACCACTTGAAGGAAAAGAAACTCCCAAAGCTTGAATATGTACATCAACTTGGTGTTCATGACACCATATACATTAAGTCTAGGAATTATGAAGAGGTGTTGGCTAAGATTCAAGGACACAACATCAAGATTGAACATAGGTTAATCAAGGATGACAAGCCATCAGGGAAAGCATGCTAAATTCATCCTTTTCAATATCACTTACTACTAAGACTATTTGGGATAGCCTAAGAGTATCCCAAAGTAGAAAAGACATGATCATAGCCATAGGGGTAGCCTAAAAAAAAAGGATGAACAAAACAAGGGAAAGGAGAAAGTGGGATAAGTAAATTTGGAAGAGAGACTTGGGGAGGGCCTTCCACCTTCAAAACCTATCCAAAGGCCACCTTCTCTAGTGGAATATTTGGATATGATAACCTTGGAGCTAGAAGAAACACTTTACAATTACCTTAAGGAACTTTTAGAGGCCTATGACTTAGATAAGGAATAGGAGCTCAAGGAAGATAAAATAAATATAGATTGGCCTTGTGGCATCCCAAGAAAAGAGAAAGGTAGAGATGGAATCGGTCCCTATTAGACTAAGGAATAGACCAAGATTAACTTTCACTCACCCCACCAGTGAAATCAATCTCTTCAATGATGAATTCCCAATTCATAGACTAGTCACTCCTGACCGGTTCATTTATGGAAAGTTATAAAATATCCCCTCTCTTTCCCATTCATGGGCCATGACAAGAGTTGTTGATGTTGAGATAAAAGATGATATAAATCCATGGATTAGGGCTATGGTGAAAGAGAAAGAAGAAAGAAGAATTGTGGTCACCTAAGGACCATAAGGTAAAATGATGGATTCCTTAAAGGCATAAAGTAGCTCAGGTGTGGAGGTCCTAGAACCTTCCAAGTTCAAGAAGCCAGTCACTACCAGCCAATTCAACCCTAAAATTATTGGATTAAAAAGAGTTACAACAAGGAACACTATGGTTAGAATAGAAGAATTCACCTTATAAAAGGTTGAGCACTTTGTGGTATTAACCCTTATGGTAGGCTATAAACTTTGTGAGGAAACCATTCATGAAGAGGATGTGAAAATATTGATTGAGGACCAATAAACATAGGCCAAATCTAGAGTCTAGGGGATGAAGTAGAGGATCTTAAATTTGGAAAGAGAAAAGGAAAACTTGGAGACATAAGCAATTCTATCAGTGCCTAAGGTAATGACTAAAATTCTTGATCAGCTATTTTATGACATGTTTAATGTAATTAAAATAATGAAACTGAGGTAGAGTGCATTAAATGGGTAGTGTGCATTGTCTAAGAGCCTAGTCAGCTAATGACAAGCCTTAGAGAAAAAAATAGCCCAACTTCTCAACATTTTAGCAAGGAAATAGATCCCAGGATTCAAAACCATCAGTTCGGGACACTTGAGAATAATTTTGGGAATTGTGGTTGACAATGTTCAAATTTTGAGTGCTTGGAATAATGATGTGGGAAGAATCCTGGAAGATGATAAGGAGATAATTCCACAAAATGAGCAACTTCTTGGGACTATGCTCATATATCCTGCATAACCCACTATCCTTGGAATCATAAGTGATTGAGAATTTAAACATAGAGCTACTTTGATAACCCAACAAATCAAAGGAAAAATCTAAGGTAAATCTAGGGCTAATAGCAATAAGATCCTAGACATGATATTCAATGTAGGAGAAAGGATAAATGAAGCTAGGAGCACTAAAGAAGCCATGGCTAGGAGCGATAGGGAACTTGATGACTTGGTAGATCAAGAGGAGTGTATCATGAATCTTGATGTGGATCTAGAGCTAGTTGATGAGCAACATGTTAAAGTCATGAGAATCCTCAAACAAAGACAATTAGAGGCCCCACGAATAAATTAAACAATATTCTATTTTGTCAAATTTTGTAATTTTTGAAATAGAATATTCCATTGTAAAGTCATATGCTAGTTTTTTATCATATTTTCCTCTAGGTTAGTATGATTTTGAAAATCATGTGTATTTTAGGAATTGTAAGGGTAACTTTTATTATCTTTTTACACCTATGATTTGTAACTAACTAGTATACTACTTGGTATTTCTATAAAAGCGTGGATTACTATTTGTAAGAGAGAATTTTGATAAATTTTTTTACACCTTAATAAATTAATATAATCAATGAATTTTACAAGGATTGTCCATATTTGATATGTAAATTTATAATATAGCTTTTCTCTCAATTGTTAGTAGATGTCTTGAATTTGAATGGTCTCTTTGAATTCTGAGTTGCATTTTATAATCATAGGGTTTCTAATTTGTGCATATGTTATATTAGTTAGAATAACTTAGGTTTTTATTCATTTCATTTTGATCTGTATTCATATGTGTATATTCTATATTATTATAGTAGTAAATCCTTAAAGTAGACCTAGTTCTTACTTGTGACTCTTTACATTACACTTTAAAGCTTGCCTAATGTATAGTGTAATTTGAGCTTAGGATATATTGTAATATATATTGGTTGAATACATACTCAATTGTAATTGATGCTTTATCATAATGTTTGAGACTAAAATTGGTAATCACCCATTTTTTCTACCTTACCCTTCTCTTTGATCATTTTTTACACCATATCATTTTAGTTTTGGATTCATTAAAAATATCTATTTAGATTATCCTATAGCTTAAATATAGAACATAATTCACTAAGTATTAACATATACTCTTTGTAATTAACTAATAATGGACCAAGGTGGCTCCCAACCACCAAATCATATAAATATTGCGGAACAGTTTATCTTGATTTGATACTATTTCACCACAGGCAACTAGATTATCAAAATTTAGAACTCATGCTTTGAATTTTCTAAATTCTAAAATGAGAAGTGCTCTTTAAAAACTAAGAGAACCTGTGGTTTATTTAGAATCATGAACAATACCTTCCTTATGTATTTATCTTCATGGAATAATCTTCAATGAAGAGTTGTGTGAATCCCATCTCCATGCCTTATAATTTATTGATGAGACACACATCAGTGCATTACATCATAATCAACAATACAAAGCTTTCATTTATAAATAACACAATACAAAGGTCAAAGTATACACTTATAATATCATATACTTGGTGCTTAAGCTAAATTACACCCATGATAAAGAGGGTAAGTATGCCCAAAGGTGGTGGGTCCTTACCTAGTCAATTTTTTTTGGACCTATCATTTATAGACTACAAACTAATGAAGGAACATCTTAAAAGATCCAACCAAGTCTTAGTTTTTTTTTAAAATATTTTACTTAATTACATGTTCTTTATATATTAATCTTCTAGTATGATTTACATACATTTTGGTACTTAGTTTTATATATAGTTTGGAGATAAAATTTCTTGAAGGTATTACTTAGACTTTATATTGTTCAACATAACATCAACTTCATTTATTTTCACACTTTTTGTTTCTCTCTTTATACATTAGCTTCAATTTATAGTTTTAGTCATTTTTCTATTTTGTCATTTTTAACACCATTGGGGTTTTCCATCTTGTCAAAATATTTGGTTCCATTATTATTCTTTTACATCCATTTTTGTCATAATTCATGCCTATTGGTTTCTAATTTTGTGAGTTGTATTATAAGACCTTGGATAAGACTAGACATTCCCCATAAACACTCATAAATCCATTTCATAAATTGATTTTGTGTTAAAACTTAGACATGTGTCTTTCATAAAATATAAGGCAATGGTAGATAGTTATGTTTTCATATACTCAATGTATATCATATTATTTTGTTGTAAAATCTCTAATGTTCTATTCTCATGTCTTCATCCATATTCACCATTTATCATGATGAGTATTTATGCCTACATGTCATTATACCATCTTCATTAAAAAAATTGTGATTTTTGTAACCCAATCATTCTATGCTCATTTTTATAATCTCCCTTAATCCACATCACTTTGGGAAAACCAAGGTTGGGTTTGAGATTGCACTCTTTCTTATATGCAAGTACAAGAGTCTTAGACACCATAATATTTATGTTTTATTCTTTATATACCAAGTGTAAATCTATTATGATAGTCATTTATATCACACATTCTTGGTTATCTAAATATGTATAGAGAATGATCACAAAATACATATAGTATAATAAAAGGTAATGATCAAGTGAAAAAATTATAAGTTACAACAGTTAGATCACACTAAAAGATGTGATCTTTATTTGGCACATCTCATATTCTAGTCAAAGCTAAAACTATATATTTGGATTCAAAATAGATTGAGGTCCATTGGGATGCATTAGGATAGTAGACTAGGATAAGAAGTATCATTATCATAGACATTCATAGTACCACATACTTTCTCATATAAGTATCCACTCTTCGTTGTAGATCGATTGATCTTAATGGGTCCTGGGGAATGAGGAAAATGGTATGGGAAGGTAAGTCCATTTTAATTTTAATGCATAAAATCCTTCATAGAATGATACTTATAATTTTATAGTTATCCCTAAATTGTTCAATAAAACAATTTCTATAAAGTTTATGGTTGTCAAATACTTTGTTAGTCTCATCTACTTGATGTGAATGTCTTATCTTCGATAAATATTATTTTATCACCATGGTGTCACCATATTTTCACCTACCACACATTCCATTTACACCCTTGTTAGGTGGGTCTATTTCTAAATAAAATATTTTCCTAATTGATTTACTTCCTATTCTCCATCTCTTTTTTGACATGTTCAGAATATGACAATTTTAATTTGTCTATCATTAGAGTTAACTATTTTGACCCCAAGTCAAAATAGTTCAACCCCCTATAGTTGAAAACTTGTATAGGGGATTATTAGGGTATTTTAGGGTGTATCATAGTCATATCAATGTCATTTTATGTGTCTTTATTTTTATCATAGTCACTCTTAGTCCTTAGATAGTCCACATCATGGTAGGGGTCATATTTGAGTCATTTATGAAGGTTTGCACAATTTTTCATGTAATAAAAGGTGTAAAAAGTGTTTTTAAACATCCCATATGCCAATTTATTGTTATACATTCATTATTAACTAAAAATTTGTAGTTTTCTATGTTAGAACAAGAAAATAGTTGAAAAATGAAGTACTTTGAGCAGTTTTAGTTGGTTGTACAACTTCTACAGGAGTTGTGGCATGTGCAAAAGGATTTGAAGTGACCCTCAAAATATCCTAAACTCACTATCATGTTTTATCATCTTTTAAACACTTTAAAATGTTCTAAAACTATTATGCTTCTCCATCACTCTTCTTTATGTGCAGAGATGGTATAATGGTTTTCTCATGGTATGGCTAGTACGAGATGAATTTGGTTAATAAATTTAGTGAGAATAAATTAAACTTTTTATACTTAAAATCTATGTTAGGAGTTACAATTTTGGTGTATTATGGTTTATGAACCAATTTTAAGAGTGTCAGTCACTTTTTTTGCATGCTTATCCCCACACCTTATAGGTTTCTCTCCTATTTGAATTGGTTTGTACAAACCAATTAGTGAAAGTGTTTCTAAATAGTTGGAACATACTTATCACATGGATATAAAATCATTTTTACATGTGGAGTGAAAGATAAAGGTACAAGTACCTCAATTTTCTAGTTGAGACTTCAATGGCTAGTTTATAAACAATTTCATCAATTACAGAAGTTCATACCCTTTTTTCACCTTATTGACAATATTAATGTAGGGATAACATGTGTTTATATTCCATTGAAAAGTGATCATTATTATCTAAGGAGATGTGGAATCAAAGTCATCTCTAGAGGTATAACTTAGTTAGAAACATGCTACAATAGACCTCCATATAGATATTCACCTATAGTTAGGTGCATAAGAGTTTTGAGCATAGTCATCAGATATAATGAAGATTTTTAAGATGATGCATACACACATAGAATATGAACAATCAAGCTAAACTATTCAAGTGATGTATTATTGATTGTGACAAGTAGTTATTCCATGCACATAGTTCTCAACCTTGATGTTTACCTACAGGTGCCCCATAGAAAACTAAACATGTTGGTATGAAATTTTTTTAACTTGTTTGAAGTCTCATAAGGTGGAAAATATTAGTGTAGACTAATAAGAGGTCTAGGATTAGTTGTATAACCATCCACAATTCAAATTGTTTATATCCTACCCTCATTTCCTTGTGTCTTACATATGCACCTATAAGAAGCTCATATAGAGGCCTATGAGCTTGAAATGCAAGTGTTTGAAGTTCATTTGAGGACCTCACTAGGTCTAAGAACATGGAGAGAACCATAATATAAATGGAAGAAATACAAGGAAACAAAAGAACTTGAATCTTAAGATATTAGTTTGAGAAAGTTATATTTTGGACAAATACCTTAATTACTTCAAAACAAGGTCATATCCCTACTTGGTGACATCATATAGTAAGGTGATATGGGGTCTACGTAGGTTTAAATTATTGCATCATGTAGCCCACATGTAGAGGAAATAAATTGAAAATTAACATGAATTTTTGGATAGGAGAGGGTGACATAATAAGGTTTCAAAATCAAGTAATTCTTCACTACAGTCTTTTAATATTCTCTATAGTGTTTTGAGTTCCAAATTGCCTCACAGTTCAATAGTGGCATGATGGAGGTATAACTTGCAATAAAATGAACCCACTTGGATAGAGAGAACACCATGGTATCCATATAATAAAAATAAGTAAATATACAAGGTTTTGGTGTGAAAATAATCTATAGGTGTCCTTTTGGCCCTCAAAATGATCACCTATAGTTAACTATAGTTTGACAATGCACTAAATCATAATGGTCTAGATGTTGGTAATTCATGGGACATGGTATGAGTATTTATAACTATGGAATGAGCCTAGGAATTCAAGGAGATATTATATAATTAAATTTAAATTATTATCATGGAATATACTTATAGGAGAGCTCCAAAAACATACACTTATAGTCAACACACACTACATAGTTTGTTATAGTAGACTTGACTAAGCCTAGTCAAGTAAAGAGAGATCGATGATGATTAGTTGGGATCTTAGAATGAATTAAATATGGTTATATACACCTCATGGAATGATTATTATAGGTGTATAATATGAAAGTGTGTTTTGAGAGTATAACCTATGGTTATGACCCAAAGTCTTTGTATAGTCATTATTACATAAAGTCTGCCTTAGATTTTGTGATGTTTAGAGGTGTTAGGAATGTGATCTAGACCTAATAATTTGTACATATGGTACCTAATACTTATTTTATACCTTCGTATGCTCAAAATGGTTGAGAATATATGGGATATTTCATCTACTCTATCTTATACATAGGGCACTCCAAGAAAGAAGGTGACTACAGGTTTGACATAAAGTGACAAGAGAAATGAGATGGGAGTGTTGGATCACTAAAATAAGATGTATAATGGTGATTTTTAAATTAAAAAACATATAAAATACATCACATTCATGACAAACCACTCAAGAGTGATTATGAGCAATAAAGCATAGACTAGGCTTGTTACACCTAAACTAGGCTTAGATTCTTAAAAGGGTCTCACTTTCATTTATAAGGATATATGAGCTATGAAATGTAAATAAAAATCTTAAGGAGAGGATATGAGGTCTATCATATCCATTTGTGTATAGGGAGATCACACAAGTTGGTATAACTTGACCTTTTTCACCTCAAGAATACTTAGATTACACTCTCAAGCTCGAGTAGTCATCTTTAGATGCTCACACTAGTATGAAAACTTAACATGGAGGCTCAATGAGTTGGGATATGTTGAATAAGTTACTCGATATGCTTCTAGTGGAATTGGTATGAGGTTTCAATATTAGGATTGCATGAATAATACTTAAGAGTCTGAACCACATAAAACCCTCCAAAACCCTTGTTTATGACCCAATTAGAAAGATAAGGAAGAAGATACATAAAAATTAGATAGTATGACTTGGAAATGGTATTGGAATTGAATAAGAGTCTCTCAATATCTATTCCATTTAGTTTTTTGGTACTATATTTATATGGACATGGGACAAGATAGGCTTTTTGATAGATTTTATGTGTTTCACAAGTTCAAAGGATAATTAGAGGATGAGAATCAGTTGGGAAGGTCAATTAGGAAATAATATAACTATTCATGTCCATTAATTTCTTCATACAAGAACACAAGTATCTTGATAAGATCTTTCACTTCAGGCAGTCTATGGAAGATAATGAGAATAGAGGGTGATCACCAAATGAGAAAGTGATAAGTCCAATTAGGAGGCCTCTTAAGGTCTTACTGATGTATTTTGAGGAAATATGACTTTTTAAATGTGTCATATCACCCCATACATATATTTTTTTATAAAATTTAAGGTCACTTGAATGACAAGTGTGAGAAGTGAAAGAAGGATAATAGTGACTACATGTAGTGAGAATACTTATCGCGAACAATACTAATGGTTAGGGACACATATAATTCATGTTAGAGATTTTTTTAACCAACCCCCTGATCACATTTCATATTTTTAAATTATTCCTAATTTGCTTTGAAGTTCTCAAGAGAGTCCCAATGATGAAAGAAATTTCCAAGAAGGTAGCTGAAGGATCTTATACTAGTTTTGAAGAGTTTTCATGCCTTGGAGGGAAATTTTTCCAACGAGATATTTCATGGTATATTTAATACTCCAAAATTATAAAACATAATTAATTATAATGCATTTATAAGTGGCATTGTGACCCTTAATCTCCATTTCTCTCTCTCCTATCACACATTCTATAAATGCTAGCCACTTCAGCTCTTGTATAATAATTGCACATCTGGTATGGTGAATCCCTACTAGTTTGATGTTGTAATCTGCCTTTGAAAATGATATTAAATATGTTTTTTAGTTCAAAAACATCTTTTCCAAGTGTGTGAAGTGATGTATGGTGAGGTTTAGTGATAATCTTCTATCCTTGCTTATCTTTATCCTTTCATGTTTAGTGCAAAATGTTCTCATTCTAATAGTTCATATGGAGTATAGCTCGTGTGTTTGACTCCCTTAAAGTTTAAAATTAACCTTAGTGTCTAAAATTAACCTCTAGTTCATTTAACTTGATTATTATCATGCATATCACCTCCATATTCAAATGTTGATGTTAGAATACCCTAATACTTTTGAAGCTAGTGCTATACATCTTATCTCTTAGTGAAAGAGTATATATCATAGTGGATATTTTCATGGTGTATCAACCCTTAGATTAGTTTAATTTCATAAATATTTTCCCCCCTTTTCACATAATCAATTAGTTATTCTAGGTGTTAAACATTTAAATATCAATCTAGGGAGCTAACCCTTAAATCTAGAGGTTTACCTCTATTATAGGCAACCCATAGGCCTATAGGCATTTCAAAGTTTCCCAAATATTAGAGTAGGATTGAAAAAAATCTTCTAGGTTGATTTGGTGCCAATAATTATAGCATGCCCATTGAGACCATTTACGTAATGACAACTTGTCAAGGTGAATGTTGGTCTTGGAAACATCATAACTGTATATGGTGTGCTACTAAGCATTTGAGAACTCCATTCAAGGTAAAATATAGTTGTAGAGAATTATTTTTTCATTTATTTATTCTCATACTTCATGGTCCTTACTAGGTTAACTTATATCATATTTTTCAATCCCATCAATCCACCTATTTAACCTAAACTTCTTCTTGAAGTTTAACATCCTCAGCCTATTCTACCCTTTGAAGAGTAAGAGGACTTTGCTAGCCAAGAAGACCAAGAAAGTGAGGGAAAACATGAAGAGAACATGGTTAAGTATCATTACTTCTCATCATTTAACACTAAAAATTTAATCCATCTTAATGCATATGATGACATTCCTCCTAATTCTACAAAAAATGTTCCTACATTTAATGGTGAAGGTCATGTAATTCCTAGTGAACACATTAAGGATATATCAAACTTATATAGTTTTAAAAATGTCACTAAGGTCAAAATTACTATCCGAATCATTTCCATGTCCCTTAGAGTTAAATCACTTGATTTAAATGGGGCTTTTATCAATGGTTATATCATAACTTGGGATAGTTTTGGAGAGCTTATAACATCAATATTTGAAGATAAGAGTGATCACACATCACTCATCCATCAACTCAATGTAATTCAAAGATCCCCCAAGGAGATAATGCATGATTTTAATGAGATATTTCAAAGGAATTGGCATAGGTTGCCTCCTCACATGAGTCCACCTACTAGTTTTGTGTTTCCCACATATTTGAGAGCTATTGGTGCTGACATAGCCATAACATTTCAATCCATGGGTGGATACACCTTACCTGAAGCATAAGACTTTGTTATTAGAGATAAGAATGGGGTCATACAAGCTATAAAGTTTTCTCCAAAAGTGTTTATGCCTCTACTTGAAAATACTTTTGCTACTTCTCCAAGTGTTACCCAATTTCCTAATGTAACCACTAAGCCTAGAACTTTTCCTAAGAAGGTAGATGATGCCATGGATAAAGATGCAAGAACTCAATTCTTAGAAGCTTGGCTTAAACAAGAAATTATTTAGAAAGGTGTTCCTTAAAATCACTATCCCTATCATCAATAATATGGTCAATAATATGGGCAAGGGAGAGGTCAAGGTTGACCTAACTTCAATAGGCCTACCAATGCATACAATCCTACTTCAACCTCCATTACAAGAGTAATGGCATCAATGCATAGCAATATGATCCAAGGATAAGATCAAAAACAAGGTCAATTCATGGATGCCAATAAAAGTGGATAGTAATCTCTAGTTACGCAATGAGGAGTCACTCCTCAACTATCAATCATTGATGAAATCCTCATGAAAACAAATGAAGGATGGTATCCTCAAAAAGTGAGTTTCACCAACTTCCTAGTTGAAGACACCTATGTACTTAATTAGGGTAATTATATTGTAGAAAACACAAGAGATAAGAGGAATTATCTAGGAGATGATAATGGCATGCCTACAAGTGAAAACAGTCCTCCTATAAGGTAGAAAAGTATGATTATAAGCATGAAAGTACCTACAAATCTTGCACCTTATTCAAGTCATAATGTTGGAATATTTGTTCAAGGTGCAACAATACCCCAAGTTAAGAACACTTCCTTGCCTCCAAGGACCTAAGAAAAAGTAAGTAATTTTTTTTTTGAACATTGTTGACTCATTGAATAATGCTAAGGTATTTATCTCTCTTTATGATGTCCTTCACATGCTTGGACAAAAAAAACTCTTACAAAAGTAGATATCCACAATTCATGATAGTCCTCCATCATCAAGACATGGTTATAATAATGTTTCTCTTAAATTTATCCTAATAAAATTTTATATCCCTCTACCAAATATGAGAATTCTCCACCTTTCTACCTCACTCTCATTATAGGGGACAAACTAGTTCATAAATGCATAGTTGATAGTGAGCTAGCACATCAATGATGCCCAAGGTTGTATCTAAAAAATTGGGTCTAAAGTATGAACCACATAATAAAGGGGTACTTAAATTAGATGGTACACCTATAAGATTAGTGGGATTGATCAAAGGGTTGAAGGTTTTCTTGAATGATTGTTTTAGTTTCCCTATTCTCTAAGATATTATGGTTTTTGACTTGCCTTCCCACTTTGTTATCTGCTTCTCAATGGATTTCATATCCAATATAAGAGTCTAACTCTCATATTATTAGTACTTCTAAGCCTTCATGATAAGATATGGAGAAAAGGTAACCATTAGGACTCAACCACTTGATATGTTCCACATTGAGTTC
The DNA here is from genome assembly GCA_037957365.1 of Torreya grandis. Taxonomy (NCBI): domain Eukaryota; kingdom Viridiplantae; phylum Streptophyta; class Pinopsida; order Cupressales; family Taxaceae; genus Torreya; species Torreya grandis. Next base: position 1,704,383 of record JARHVA010001749.1, read on the forward strand.
TATATAGAATCAAGTTTCAACTTGAATTATGTCATCAATGATAAATAAGAGTCTATTGTGGATGATGGGTGATTCTTCAAATCTTGGGGGGTTTTTTTATTTTTTTATATATTATTATGGTGTATATTATTATGGATATGATCCATATTCCTACATTTAACAAATTTACCTTGTCACATATATCATCCATGAGGGAGCATTGGAGCAATCTAAGGTAAACATTGATCATTCTTTCTCACAAGCTACTAAAGGTAATTACTTGTTCATGTGTTTGATGATGATAGATTGAAGATCATGATAGATAAATATGGTGAAAATAACCATGTAATTATTCTTTCACTTGATGAAGGAGCCCTTAAAGATGACATTTATGAGGAAGAAGATGACATATGGTAAAGGTTCAACGCCATAAGTCAAGAGTTTGATAAGTTAGATAAGACTAATTCCCCTCCAAATAATTGCATATTTGATGTCAAGTTATTTGATGCATCTAATAAGAAAATGGTTAAATGTCCTATTGAATATGAAAGATAATTCATTTATAAGCATGAAGGTGAGTGTCTTACTATTTTTCAAGACGTTACAGCCATGAAGGAGTCTCATGAATCTAAAAACCAAGTTTTTATGATTAAGGAGTAGTTAAAACATTAACCTAATGTTCATCTAATATAAAATGTCTTTGGGAATGATTAATACAAACTTGATGATCCCATACATCAATTATATCATACCTAAGAGTAAGGTAAGGTTGAAATAGATATCATGCTCGATAACACTCAATTTGAAAAGTGCCAATTAGATATGGCAAGATTCAAGAAAGTTGTAAAACCAAGAAAGATCTGGAGGGAAGTATAGAGCATCCTTTAAAGCTCAAAATATTACACATTTAGGAATGAGAATACCTAAGGATGGTAAGTCATTTCACCATTTACATAGTCAAATGTTTGATGATGAACATGCTTTACATGTTAGATTGCTTTCATGGAGTAGTAAGGATGCAAGAGGAACCATATTTAACCCTAGTTGAAATATGGTAAGTTATTATTCACCTTAATTTTGAGTTATTATATATATTAGGATATGTGTCTGTCTTTGTTTCAATTGTGTGTGTGTTTTATAAGTGTTCTTGAGAACACATGTGTGTTTCCTTTAGTGTGTCTTATTTTGTGTGTCTTTCCTTATTTTTTGGTGTGGTTTTAAATTCAATTTAATGTCAAAATTGTTCATATATGAATCCATATCTCAATCGATATGAGTAGGCTACTGGTCTTTGGCATAATTGGCTTGCCACCCCTGAGAAATCACCAAGATTGTTGACTATTTTGACACCAGGTAAAAATAGGTCAACCCCCTCTAGTTGAAAACTTATATATGGGATTATTAGGGTCTTTTAGGGTGTATCATAGTCTTATAAATGTAATTTTATGTGTCATTATATTTATCATGGTCACTTTTAGACCTTAGATAGTCTATGCCATGTTAGGGGTCATATTTGAGTCATTTATGAGGGTTTATATAGTTTTACATGTAAAACAAGGTGTAAAAGTGTTTATCAATGTCCCCCATGTTATTTTCTTGTTAGACATGTAAGCCCTAACTAAAAACTTTCAAGTTTCTATGTTAGAATAAGAAAACAATTGAAAAATGAGGTAGTTTGGGAAGTTTTAATTGGTTGTATGACTTTTACAAGAGTTGTGGCATGTGTGAAAGGATTTATAGTGACCCTTAAACTCCAAAAAACTCACTCTCACATTTTATTATATTTGAAACACTATAAAATGGTCTAAAACCATTCTACTTCTCCACCACTCTTCTTTGTATGAAGAGATGGTCAAAGGGTTTTCTCATGGTATGATTAGTAGGAGATGAATTTGGAAAAATGCTATTGTGGGATGAAATTAACATTTTTATAATTAAAATTCATGATATGAGTTCTAATTTTTCTATATTAGGGCTTATGAACCAATGCTAAGAGTTTTGGTCACTTTTTATGCATGTTTATCCCCACACCCTATAATTTTCTCTCCCATTTACATTGGCCTATACAAACCAATTAGTGAAAGTGTTTATAGATAGTGTGAAAATATTTATCACATGGATATAAAATTACTTTTCACATGTGGATTGAAAGAGAAATCCATACGTACCACAGTTTATTGGTTAAGACTTTAATGGCTAGTTTTTAGATAATTTCATTAGTTACAGAAGTTCACATCATTATTTTCACCTTCATGACAATGTTAATACATGGATATCATGTTGTGTTTGTATTAAATTAAAAATTGAACATTATTATCCAAGGAGATGTGGACTTAGATTCATCTCTAAAGGGATGACTCAGTTAAAAACATGCTATAGTACACCTCCCTATAGATATTAACCTATAGTTAGGTGAATGAGAGTTTTAAGATGTCTCATACACTCTTAAAACATGAGAAATAAATTTGAACTATTCAAATGATGCATTATTTATTTTTAAAAGTAGTTATTTCATGTACATAGTTCTCAACCTTAATGTTCACCTATAGGTTCCCCACAGAAGACTATGCATGTTGGAATGAAAGCAATTGAATTGTTTTAATTCTTAGAAGGTGGAGAAGATTATTTTAGACTAATAGGAGTTTTAAGATTGGTTTTATAACTACCCACCATGCACATTGTTTATATTTTACCTACATTTCCCTATGTCCTACATATGAACCTATATGAAGCTCATACAAAGGCCTATGAGATTGAAATTCAAGTGTTTGAAGTTAGTTTGATGGTTTCATTAGGTATAAGAACATGGAGAGCACCATAATATCAATGGTGGAACTACAAGGTAGTAAACCAACTTGAATCTTAAGATCTAAATTTGATAAAGGTATATTTGGGAAAAATTACCTTAATTCCTCCAAAATAAGTTCTTTTCCATACTTGGTGTCATCATATAGTAATGTGATATGAGTTCTAGATAGGTTTTAATGATTCCATAATCTAGATAGGTTTGAATGATTCCTTAATTTATAACACATGTAGAGGCAATAAATTTCAAAGCAACATGAATGTTTGGATAAGATAGGGTGATATAGTAAGGTTTCAAACTCAAGAAATTATTCACTATAGTCTTTCAATATTATCTACTATGTTTTGAGTTCCAAGTGACCTCACAATCTAATAGTGGCATGATGGAGGTATAACTTACAATAGAATGACCCCACTTGGATAGAGATAACATCATGGTATCCATAGTAGACAAAGAGGTAAATATAAAAGTTTTTGGTTTGAAAATCATCTATAGGTATCCTTTTAGTCCTCACAATGATCACTTATAGTTAATTGTAGTATGACAATGCACTAAAGCATAATAATCTAGATGTTGGGAGGTCATGGGACATGGTATGAGTATGTCCAAATATGGAATGAGACTATGACCTAAATGAGATATTATATAATGAAATAAAAAGTCTAATATTGTAAGACACTTATATGAGAGCTCCAAAAATATGTACTTATAGTCAAAACATAGTACACAATTTGCTACATTAGACTTGACTATGTCTAGTCAACTAAAGAGAGATAGATGATGATGAGTTTGGATATTATAATGAATTAAATATGGTGATGTCCAATTAAATTATTTATAAATATATGGATGCAATATGACATTTATTTTCAAGATTATAACCTACAGTTATGACTCAAAGTATTTGTACAGTCACTATGACACAAAGTCTACTTTAGATTTTATGATGTTTGGAGGTGTTAGGAATGTGATCCAAACCTAAGATTTTGTACATATGGTCCTCAAGACTTATTTTAGCCCATAATATTATAAAAATAGATTAGTAAATAGGGAATATTCCCTCTATTTTATTTTATATAGAGGGTACTACAGTAAAGAAGGTGATTGCAAGTTTTGCATAAAGTGACAAGAGAAATGAGATGGGAGTGTTATATCACTAAAAAGAGATATATAATGGTTAGTTGAACATGAAAAAACATGTAAAATACATCATAGTCATGATAAGAAACTCATATTTGGTTATGAGCAATAGAGTATATACTAGGATTGCTAGGCCTATAATAGGCTTAGAGACCTAATGGGGTCTTAATCTCATTTCTAAGGACATATAAACTATACAATTAAATTGAAAACATTAATGAGAGGATATGAGGTATATAATATCCATTAGTATGTAAGGAGATCACACAACTTCATCTAACTTGACCTTTTTCACCTTAGGCTTACTTAGATACATTATTAAACTTGAGAGGTCATCTTTAGATGCTCACACTAGTACGAAGACTTAACATGGAGGACCAAGGAGTTGGGAGATGTTGAAGGCCCCTGACATGCTTATATTTTAATTGGTCTAAGGTTTTAACATTAATATTGTATGAATAATGCTTAAGACTTTGAACCACCTAAAACCTCCAAAATCCTTGCTCATGACCCAATTGGAAAGATAAGAAAGAAGACACATTCAAATGAGCTAGTATGACATGGAAATCATCTTGGTATTGAATAAGACTTTCTCAATATTTATTCCATCTAGTTGGTTGCTACCCTATTTATACAAATAGGTTACAAAATAGGATTTCTTGACAAATTTTATGTTTTTATAGGTTCAAATGAGAATTGAAGAATGAGAATCAATTGGGAAGGTCAATTACGACCTAATCTAACTCTTCATGCCCATTCCTTACTTTAGACAAGCACACAAGGGTCTCTAAAATCTCCTTAACTTTATTTAGTATATGGGAGATAATGATAATAGAGGGTAATCACCAAGTGAGAAAGTGATAAGTCTAATTGGGAATCCTTTTAAGGTATGCATGATAGATTTGGAGGAAAGAGGATTATTTTTAGGTGTCATAATACCCCCTACATGGATTTGTTTGGGAAATTTAAGGTCACTTGAATGACAAGTGTGAGGAATGAGTGTAAGAAGGATAATGGTTACTATAGGTAGTGTAAACAATTATCTAGAAGAATAACAATAGTTAAGGACATATATAATGCATGTTGGATCTTTTTCTTAACCCCCCATCATAGTTCATATGTGTCAACTATTCCTATTCTACATTGGAGTGCTGAAGAGAGGAGTAGTGATGAAAGTAGTTTCCAAGAAGTTAGTTGAAGGATCATAAGCTAGTTTTCAATAGTTTTCATGCCTTAGAGGGAAATATATCCAAAGAGACATTTCATGGTCTATTTCATAAGCCACCCCTCTAGCCACTTTGGCTCTTGTAAACTATTTCCACACCTGGTATAGTGAAGCCCTACTAATTTGATGTTGTACTTTTCCTTTTAACATTATATACAATATTTGAGTTTAGAAACATCTTTTCTAAGTGTGTGAAGTGATGTATGGTGAGGTCTAGTGATAAGCTTCTATCCTTTCTTCTCTTTATCTTTTCATGTTTGGTGTAATAAGTTCTCATTTTAATAGGTCATATGGATTTTATTTAGTGTATTTAACTCCCTTAAAGTGTACATATAACCTTAGTATCACATAACCTCTGACTCACTTACCTTGATTAGTCTCATGCATATCACCTCCATATTAAAATATTGATGCTAGAATACCCTAGGACTTTTAAAGCTAATATTGTAGGTCTTATCTCTTAGTAAAAGAGTATGATAGCATAGTGGAGATATTCATGGTGTGTCACCCCTTATATTAGTTTAATTTCATGCATATTTATCCTCATTTTCACATAAGTAATCAATTAGTGTAGGTGATAAGCACTTAAATATCAATATAGGGAGCTAGCCCTTAAATCTATAGGTATACCTCTATTATAGGCAACACATAGGTTTAGAGGTATTCCAATGTTTCCCAAATATTAGATGAGGATTGAACAACATATTTTAGGGTGTGATATTTACTACCAACAATTAGAATAAAATTTGCATTTTTGAGTTGTTATAAGCTACTCTCTTGGTTATTGCATTATCTCTCTCAAATCTCCCTTATTTATGATTGGGATCTTGAGTTTTCTATTTCACATTTTAATGGGTCATTTTCAACCTATTTCTCTAATTATCTCCTATTTTTCCATATTTTATTGAATATGGATTATTATTTATCTTTCATTGATGTTGTTTACATTTCTATTTTTTTCATTTGTGTTCAAGTATGGATTATTACTTATCTAACATTTATTTTGATTACATTATTATATTTCATGATTCTTTTGTTTGATCTAGATTTATAATTTTATTAATTTGGATAAATATATGGGTTTTTTAGTTATTATTATCCTTGGATTTTTAGTTACCTAATTTTTGCTCTTTTTTATCATTTGTCTTGGTCTTTTTATCCTAACTTAGCCTTTTGTTATGATCCACACTTATAATATTTTAAATATGTAGAATATAATGTAGATCAACACAACACAATAGATATTGGTTGGATAAGATACCCAAATATTCAACACATGTAGGAATATAGTAATACCCTTATTATAGAGAAACACCATACAATATTCCTTTAGGAAGGAATAAATCCATAATTCCACTTCGAGGGGGAAACCTATAATATCCTTTTACAAAATAAAAGACTCAACACTTAATTGATATAATTTAAAATTATATTCACCTCCTTTATATATACCTAGATATAAATAATAATGTATGGGCAACATCCTAATACCAAATTTGGCTAAACATTATGCAATTCAGTAATTCTGCAAGTTACTCATTTATCATAATGTATCACACCCATATAACTAAGGGGGATGTGTGCCATATGTAAACATATCCATTGACCCATATATATTAATATATAATATCCATAGGTATATAGCATTAATTCCCACATTTAAATATTTCATCCTCAAAACATAAGATGAAACCAAATAATGAGAGTGCTTCAAATCATTATGCAATTATCTTCAAGCTTGATCATCTAACCAACCATATGTGAATTGGTAGATGATATCTCTCCAAACTTGTTTCCAAATTACATTTTGATACTTTGATTTTATTCATGATCATAACTATATGACCTTGGTGTCCATGCATAATGATTTTTACTTTGATTTTATGTACCATATTTTATTGCACTACTATGATTCCATGTATGATCATAGTATTTATTATTTCATGCATATTCATAGTGATTTCTCTAATGATTCCATGTTCCATATGTCACTACATTAATTTTATTCCATACCTAAACATAGTAGTTATTTTTTGGCTTCCATGCATATCCATAGTGATTGTTCCACTAATTCATTTTGTAGTCATAGTGATTGGTACTCTGATTTACAGTATAGCCAAATTGATTTTTGTTATGACACTCCCTCACATGAAATTATGTTTATTTCCTCTCATGATGATTTGGGTGTTTATATGCATAAATTTTTTCTAATACTTTAACCTTATAAACCTTTTTTATTACCTCTTGCACCTTTTAATTTAGTGGTTCCTTTATCTCTTGAGTAAATGAAGTGTTATTTTTGGCTTGTATTATTTATTCATATATGTCATCATTTGAATATTACTCATGGTTTTTGTCACCTGATTTAATCTCATCCTCATTTTCTACCTTGACCATTATTTGTGCCTTCCTAACTATGATATCTTGTAAATTAACTGTTGATGCCTAAAACTCTCACTCTAGGTGAATGGACTTCTATGGGAATATTTATAGATGTGGGTCTCAAATGCAGTATGTAAAACAACCTCTAGGGTTTTAGAAGCCAACTCTTCAAAATAATTTAAGGGTTGAAAAGGGATAAGAAGGAAATATAGATAAAACTAAAATAAACTCACTAAGGTAATGCACCAAGATTATTTAAAGTATCACTTCTAAAATTGAATAAAATAGATATAACCTTTGAATATCAAAGATAGATTAAAATATCATATATATTGTTTAATGCCTATAACTCAAACAAAATCCTACAATATATAAGTAGAGAAAAGAAACAATAGACAACAATAAATCCCATTATATTTGACATAGAATACCACATCCTCTTCGTTATTAGGTGGAGAAAAAAATACAAAATACCTAAAGGGCATAGTATATAATATTAAATCCTACCTATGAGGGGAACCTATTGAGGTCATGAAATGAAAATAACAATTGCTACTACTTCTATTAAAAAACTAAAACTATTACAAAAAAGGTTTCTCTTAATAACAATGAAAACAAATAATCCACTACTAGCCACTTCTACAAGAAATGAGCTTTGAATATATAGGCACAGTGGTCTCAGAAGAAATTAACACATAGAAATAGGAACTCACACTCATGATGAGGTATTTTCAACCAAATGAGGATCTCTGACTCATGAATGTAGTTGGTCTTTAGAATATTGGATGTGGCACAACAACCATGCCTATATAATTCACATGATGCTTATAAGAAGTGTCATGATGCCACATGTCTATCTTCAAAATTACCTTTGGAATTATATTATAAATGGGGACCACTTGCTTTGACAAATGGTACAACTCCTAGCCCTAACAAAATAAACTTGCCCCAGACAAGTGTTGTGTTGCCACATGGAAGGATTGCTTCCAATTTGTATAACTACATGGTGGGTCTTTTTTCTAAATTTGATAGCTAATGGCACAACCTTAAGCCCTGATAAAATTAATTTTACTCATGAAGAGTGTCATGATTCCACATGTAAATTTGGTGCTACTCCTAGAGAAGCTGATCATACTGTTTCAAAAATTAATGCAGGGGCATCACATCGAATGCCTATATTCCTATTTATATAATTGACTTTCACCACTACCTACCTTAAATCAACCATCGCTAATTCCTATAACATATTATCCATTTCAATGTATATCTTTTGGAATAGGACCTATGAAACTTTAACCTTAGGGGATATGAAGTCTAAGACCTAGTTTACAGAAGAGCTCACCTAGGAGATTAGCCTCTATGATTTTATGATGAAACTAATCACCAACTTCAAGTTCATAGCCATGTTCTTTATCCTCTACTAGTAGGATACATACAATTTATATACCATGGGGAGGAAGCCCATGGTATGAGAGTGGGTAGTGAGGTCATTCTTCATTTACAATATTTTTTGGTCCTTTATCAAGGATTCTCGATGCATCTTCTTTTTATAATTTTTGTTATGCTCTTATAGAGTCCAAGAGAATATGATGGGTTTGTGTAAGGTCTAACACCTTTTCTTGTATCTTATATTTTTTGATCACCTTTCCCTTCTTTAGGCCCTCTATTTTAGCCTTCAAGTCTATGACCTAGATCCACAACTAGGCCATTTAGCTAGCTTCCACCTAGAATATCTCATTAGAGATGTGGATTTGAAGGCTAGAACTCATTTTCATGAGCTCCACATATTTTTCTTTGGACTCAATATTGAGAAGATCAACTGTAGATTTCACTCTTATGAGTTATATCTTTGTTTTTCCAACTAGAGACCTACCTTGATATATTTTATGATGATGAACATCTATGTTTCCTCCATCAATTCAACATTATAAATAGGTATTTCTTGGCTAAGGTTAAGGCTGATATCATGTATTGATTAGTCCTATAGCTACATCTCTTATTGGGGCTTGACTTTTGTGGTGCCATGTGTGAAATCATTAGAGATTGTTGTGTCAGGTCAAAGAATGACCACATGTGAGGCACTATCAGGGATGTAGTCATATAAAATATGAAATTTGGTAACTTGAGTGTGGCTAATGACACCCAATCCATAGGTCCATCTTACTTGCTCTCATGACCCTCATAAGCATGTTTTCAGTAATTCTTAGTCATTTATAGCCTCCCAGATTGAACCCTTATAGAAACAAATTTTCTTTTCATGATTAATACATTCCCCTAAGTCCCATTAACCATGGATAATAGTGCCCAAACTTGGACTAAAGTGCTAAAACCTAGGGTGTCCTATATATGGTGTTGTTGTCCAAGTGCATTTTGGCTTCTAATGGTCATATTATTTCTAATCCTTATCCTAATTCATGTCAGCCTACACACAAATTCATTTAAACCATGATAATTAAATCCCCTATAAAATTCCAATTAAATTCCATTTATAAGGGTTGACACTCATTTACAAGAGAGAATCTAGAATACAAGTAACACTACTCAAGCACTTTCCCCTATTATATACTTATAGCCATCTAATAGTATTTCAAGCCTATTCAAACTTTTATACCAGTCCCTAGTCATCCCAAGTACTCCCAATTTCATATTTACTTGCATTTTTATAACACTATTTCACCAAACACTTTAATATGAGAACTACATATAGCTTGATCCCTCCTCAGAGTATTGGTATGTAGGTAGCGTACCCACACATGAGGTGTGAAGTGCATCCAATGTATTATTTACACACCAACCCCTCCTCTCTTTTCTCCAAATTTTACATTCAAGTTCAAGCACAAGGAGGACCTAGCATATTAAAGACTAAATTAGATACACAATGATTTTCATGGACTTTCAAGATTTAATATTTCATAGGTAGGGTCAAATAAGATTGACACACAAAAACCATTAAGCTTAGATCACTAGGAAAAGATTGAGATAGGTCTACAACACTAGAACCTAGGATGTCCCACTTTTAATGATCTTATCCAATCAACAAATGAAATCTAGATTTTTTTTTGTGATAGTATCCCAAGCCTGCATATAGATTTCCAAATCTTGTTCAAATCAAAACAATACATAACAAGATAAGTTTAATTTTCTCTCTCTCACTACTATTTTTAGAAAATCCCTAATTACAGTCAAATTTCACAAATCAATAATATAATTATTTTAGTTCATTTCTTGAATTTATCTAATCAAACCTATTTATTATTTAATAATTAAACATCTAATTTCCCAAAAATAATAAATCATTTAGTGAACCTGACTTACTTTGAATTTCACATAAAAACCCTAGGGTAAATTCCTAGCTAATTTTTTACATTAATTTTTGAATTTTTTCTTGAATATTAAAATCATAAATTCCTCTCAAATTTTAAATTTTGTATTAAATTTTTAAATAAATTTATTTCAAACCCTAGTTTCCTCAACTATCTCCCAGTAATTTTCTAATCATTTTTGAATTTTTAGTTGCATATTATTTTTAGAAAATCAATTTTAAATTCAAAAATTTATAGTAAAAAATAAAAAATATTTAATTTTTCCAAAACCCCAGTTGCATCTATTAGGTCAAATTAAATCACTAATTTTTTATTTAATTTTTGATTTTTCAATTGCATATTTAACTTAGAAATTCAAATTTCAATTTCAAAAATTCATAGTAAATTGTCCACATAATCATTGTTCAAACCCTAATTAAATTTACTAGGTCCTATTTCTTTTTGATATATCACCTTACATGTTTGCATACTTTGTATCCTTTTCATGAAATTTTTAGTTAACTATTTTTAGGAATTTGCATTTCCTATATTTAGTATTTTACTTTTCTAGCTCTTGGCCTATAACAATTTATTGCAAAAAATTCAAATACTTCTTAAATTGTTTTCCTACTTTAAAATGGCCTAATACACTAGTTTTGATGAAACTAATAAGAGATAACTTCAATAAATCATAACCAAACACCTTGACATGTAAGATGACATGCTTAAAATATTACAAGAGGAACAACAAAGAATAAGCAATGGTAAATATTCTCAAACCATAGAGAAACTAGTTAAAAATGTCACTATATGGGAAACTATGTCTCAACAACCCCCTATAATGGCCCAACCTACCTCTATGCTACCCATTACAATTAGTACATCCCTATCTCCTGATGTGGTAGCCCTTGTGTAAGAGATAAGATCTCTTCAATCCATGGTGTTATATCTTAAGCAAGGTACCACTAGACCTATGAAGGATTTGGACTCTTTTGCTCTTCTACATACACCATTGGCATGTCACATTGCTTCTACACCCTAGCCATAAGGTTTTGTTCAACCTAAGCTTATTCTTTATGATGGCACAACTATTCCAAAGACACATTTGAGATATTTTCATGTAACATGCTTGGATTATGTACCAAATTACTAGCTACTTACCAAGATATTTCCATGAAGTATAAACGATTATGATTTACAATGGTTTTATAGTCTACCAAATTAGTTGGTCAATACATACAATCCTTTAGCTGACATGTTCCTAGCACATTTTAGTAGCAGTATTGGTGATAAGGTCTCTTATACATAGATTGCACAATAGAAATATAAATCAAATGAGTATCTCCTAGACTATGTGCTTCAATATAAGACCATCTTGGCTAAGATGACTATCCCCATGGTAGATCAATAATTACATGATCTCTTCAAATAGAGACTTCTACTAGCATTTCATGAATCTATTATGTTTAAAATATTCTCTTCCTTCATTTAATAATGTCATACACTAAAGGAAAGAAAAGTAAAACTCATTTCAATGGGAAAACTAAAGTATATAAGTATCTAAGACATAAAAAACAAGAGTAATAGTAAATTCCCATACAAGGTCAAAGACAATGTAGCTTCAGAGCCCCCTTAGCGTGTGGTTTTATTAACACCTCCTCAGTGTGCTTTTACCAATCTACCAATTTATTTAGCCAAAGTTTTATAGTAGATATTAAAATTTAACATCATCACTCTCCCTCCTATTTAGGAAGTTGACCTAATAAAGCATCTTCTATGTGGATATGATCAGTATGCATTTTGTGATTTTCATAGGGTACTAAGCCACACTACAAATAGATGTATCAATTTGAGACATAAGATATAGGACTTGATATATGATAACCTACTTGATCTTGGTACTTTAGTTGCGCCTCCACAAGAAAATCCAACATAGGATAAATATTTGAAAATTTTCTTAGATTCATTTCTACAATATTTTAAATAAGATAAAAAGGACACATCAAGTGTTCACCATGCATACCATGCACATCCTCCGCTAGTTACATACCATGCACCTTTAGTTGAGTCACATCCTTTGATTGGTATGATAGGTGTGTATTATTATAGGGTTCCAACTAGACCTTCTATATCCTTCTCAAATTAGGAGATTATTGAGGATAATTCAAATTATAATACACTCTTTATTAGAGCACATATTAATAACCAACCCATTCATAGTGTTCTCATCGATAATGGTTCCAATGTCAACATGTGCACCATTACATTATTACAACATTTTGGATATTGAGAGTAGGATATCACTCTAACAAATATAGTTATCAATATATTTAGTGGGCACATATAGATTTCATTTGGTGAGATTGTACTTCCTTTATAGATTGGTCCAATACATGTGACCACATATTTCACCATAGTTCCTAGTGCAAGATTTTTTGATATGCTACTTGGTTTCCTATGGATTCAAAAAATTTGAGAAGTACCATATATATTTCACACATGCATGAAATTTATTCATGCTAATTAGGTTATTATAGTTGGTGGAGTTCTATATGAGTTATCACTCCCCACTTTAGATCCATTTATTTTGCATTCACTAGTTCTAGCTTCTCCACTAGTTTTAATTTCCACACTAGTTACAATTCTTCCTTTGATATAGATTTAGATGTAGTTGAGGCATCCATCACTAGTATAGAGGGTTCATAGACCTCCATAGCTTTAGGATTCTAGATAACTTCCATATATAGTATCCACACTAATAGTAGTTTCATTAAGATGTCATGTGTCTACACATAGAGTACATGTTTAGAGAGATTCTCCTTCTTCTAGATGGGTCTCTCATATCCCTATCATTGCATCCACTTCTCAAAGTTACATAAGGATCCCACAGTCAATTTCTACTTTAAAAATTTTAGAACATTTATAATGCACACAAATTTCAGAATCACAGTCTCAACCTTTACATCATGTTTCATAATCATGCATGATACCTTTGTACAATACAGGATACCATGATAGGGAGTCTCATATAAGACTCATTGGTTAGTATCATTTTCTTCTCATTCTTTCCTATATATAGCTTGTTTCAAAAATATAAAAACATTAAAAAATGTCAGAACACCAAAAATATTTTAAATGTATTCATCATCCATGCTTTACATTTATACTACTATGTTAGGACTTACATTTTTTGTTTTATGCTATTTTATGTTGATTTATCTACATTATCATGCTTCACTTGATATTCTTTGAGTGTGTGTAGTGATATCTAGATCTTTGATTACTACACTCTACCCATTTGAGGGGGTATCCTACATCTACATTCAAGACAAACATCAATATACATACCCATTAGGGTCATATTCTACATGACTACACCATTTAGGCTACATCATTCCTACACCACACACTCTAGTTATCATGTTGACATACATTAATTACTAAGCTTACCTATATTACCATATCGACACTCACTAGTATCTTGTAGTTCTATATTTGTTATCATATACCTAGTCTTATACTAAGATGTATTGCATACATTCACTCTTTCTTTGATTAGTTAGATGTGATTCTATCTTTCTAGTTATTACATGCTTTCTCTTATTACTTAGCATAGCTTGTTAGATTGCATTTCTAGTTCCTACTTATCTCCTATATGTGCCTTAGGGAATTTTCTAATGTCCTCTTCTATTCATGTGTGTGCCTTAGGACATTTTAAAATGTCATTTTCTTGTACTCCTCTATGCGATTGTGGCTTCCACACTAACTTCATTATTTGAATTTTATGTGTATGTGGAATTTGAACATGCCTTGTATGTTTTTTTATAGTTTGAGTGACATGTGCCCATGTCCCTTGATTTCTTAGCCCCTTGGCCACTCTTGTATGCTTCTTAACTTGTATGATTGTTACCTAATTGTTTTTCCTATTTGTAATGCCACGATCCATATCATGCATTTCCTTTCTTTCTTAGATTCCATGATGGACATCATGTTCCATTCCTCCTTTCTAACAACTAAAAATTATAAATTTCAATTCTACTTTAGTACATTACACATTTTATTATAATTTTATATCCATATAGGTATAACCCTATTGATCCAATAATCTCTCAATACAAACCTTGCTATATCTCAAGATATCTTATCAATTATCATTATTATATCATATATCTATGCAATATAACACACTTGTAGGAATCTTTATTTTGAGGGAAGTTATTACAACATCTTCATTCCTACCCTTAGAAGAGAGGGAAAGAAATAGGGGTTTTGTCATAGAGTTTAAATCTCTTAATAGTTTAAAAATTAGTTTTAAAAACACTCAGAATAGAATCCAAACATAAAATTAAATAAAATAGACTAGGTATACAATAAAGAATCCAAAATAGTTACTAGATTTTACCCTAGATAACAATGCCAAAGCTGGACTATAGTGCTAGATATAAGGGTGTCCTATTTTTTGTGATCCTATCTAGATATTATAAAAAATATTTTTTCCAAAAATGGATAGAAAAGTGAGTTTAGTCATAGGTTTGTCAGCTCAGTACAATCTAGATTTAGCATGTTTCAGTATAGTTTTTACTCAAAGAGTCTAGATATAGGGGGTATCATGTATTGCATGATGTATCTCACTTCCTATTTTAGATTAGGCATTTGATATAACTTATAGATTAGAATCCATGTTCTATACACCAATGATTAGGGGCAATGTGCATAACATATTGATGTTCCCCCTTTTTTTTAGTTCAATTTATTCTTCAAGAATTTCTCAATAGTTACATGCCTTACTACATATATAAGTGGTTAGAATCCATTTTAAATTTTGGCTTTCATAAAAAATTAACTTAATAAGTACCTAAGTTCTTTATTTGGATTCCACATAAGCCTATTTCACTAGTTCCTAAGTGGCTTTCATACAAACCTAATCTCCATCTTTCAAAATGGCCAAGAGTGGCCTAGTTTCTAGCATACATTTTGCTATCCATGCGAACATTGTCAGATCATATTAAATTCATGGGATTTAGGATCCATCTCACTGACATCTATTCCATACCAATATTACTTCATAACTTCACTTTACATGGCAGTGATGGAGCTAAAGGACTAGCTAGCCTTTGTATTATTGAGCCACCTATTTAGAGGGATTGGACACATAATCCAAAAATAAATTGGCACACACATGATTCATTATCTTCACTTAGTAGGTGATTATGGATCTAAAGGGCCTAGATTTTTATTCTTGAGCCACTTTTAGGGAATTAAGCACTCAACTCCATTCATGATATTACTTTTTGTACAACACACACCCACTACAATCTAGCATCATAATAGGTTTTGTATTGGTTCACATACCTAGTGGGGTGTATTAATTCCTTTCTCTTCCTCTCTCTCTTACCCATATTTTTTATGTTCTTATTTTAGATATATCATATCTAGTAAGGACTGATCTACTATATGTTTTTCATTGTAGATCCACACTTCATACTATGCTCTCTCTATGCACATCCATCATCACATAACTTTATGAGCTTCACATTTAGAGGTAAGTTCAAGTACACTTTATATTTTTAATTTATATTAGTAGTTTTATTATTTCATCACTAGAATAAAGGGGGGGAATGTATTCATATAAAATGCAAAATTTGGTAACTTGAGTGTGGCTAATGACACCCAATCTATAGGTCCATATTTCTTGCTCTCATGACACTCATAGGCATATTTTCATTAATTCTCAATCATCCATAGCCTCCTAGATTTAACCCTTCCAAACCCAAATTTCTCTTTCCATTCTTAATCCATCCCCCTAGGTCCCATTAGCCATGGACAATAGTGCCCAAACTTGGACTACTATGCTGAAACCCAAGGTGTCTTGTTTATAGCACTATTTTCTAAGTGAATTTTAGATTATAATAGTCATATTATTTTGAAAACTTATCCTAATTAATGTTAGACTTACATTAATTCATTTAACCCAAAATTATTAAATCTCCTAAAAATTTCATTCAAATTCCATTTAGAAGGGTTGGTACTTATTTACAAGAGAGAATCAAGAATATAAGAAAGACTACTCAAGAACTTTTCCCTATTCTCTGCATATAGCCATCCAATAGTATTTCCAGCTTATTCAAACCTTTATACTAGTCCATAGTCAAGTACACCTACTTTCACATTTACTTTAATTTTCATCACATTATTACACTAAGCACATTAAAGGGATAACTACATATAACTTGATCCTTCCTCAAAGTATTGGTATGTAGGTAGTGTGCCCACACACATGGTGTCAATTGCATCCAACATATTCTTTACACACTAACCCCTCCTTTATTTTCTATAAATTTTACATTCAATTTCAAAAATAAATAGGACCTAAGGCATTGAAGACTAAATTTGATACACAACAAGCTCCATGGACTTTTAGGCTTTAATATTTCACAAGTAAGGTCATACAGACCTGATGCACAAATCTAAAAAGATTAGATCATCAAGAGAATAGTGACAAGCTAGGGATACAACACTAGAACCTAGGGTGTCCCACTTTTGGCACTCTTATCTAATCAAGAAATGAACTCTAAATTCTTTTTTTTGATAGTCTCTTAAGCTTACACATAGATTTCTAGATCCTATCTCAGTTGAAAGGGTATAAAACAAGATAAGTTTGATTTTTTCTCTATCACTAATATTTTTAGAAAATCCCTAATTACATTCAAATTTTACAAATAAATAACCCAATTACCATACATTATTTACTAATTTTATCTACTCAAACCCATTTATTATTTAAAAATTAAACATCTAATTTCCCCAAAATAATAAATTAGGGGCCTTGTCCTATTTTCCTCTTCTCTTCTTTGCTTGAGCCTCTCAAAATTTTCTAGAAGTCTCCAACTACTGATGAAATCATTCCTATGATTGAATATTTTCACCCATGAAGGTGGATCCTTATGGTATACTGAAAGGAATGGTTATTTACTGATGTGAAGTAGAAAATATTATTCCTCTAAGGATGAGCAGTTGAAGGGTTAGGGTGGAAAGAGAGAAAGGTGGGAGGATGCAAAGTAAGGTGGAAGGAAATTGCACCATAATAGATGATGACATGGATGATTAGGGTGGAGGAGTGATAAAAAACATAAGGGAAGTGATTAGATATGTGGAAGAAAGTGGCATGAGAGAGGTGATAGGCTGAGCAATGGAGATTAGTGCAAGCTCAGTGGAAACTATGGAGGGTAAAGAAGGGGCGAAGAATAAAGCAAAAGTGGAATTAAGGGGTTGATAAAAGTTTACCTTCCTTTACAATTAATTATGGGGACAACTAGAGGCCTTCACTCTAGATTTGGGTTGAGATGACCCTACTATGAGATGCCTCAAAGAGGCCTATTGTTGTCATGGAGAAGTCACGTATAGATATAGAGGAGGTGACCAAGTTAAAGGCCTTTAAAACATCAAAACTTCCTCTTCCTTTTATATAGGGGTTTTCTCTTCTTCTCCTAAAGGGGTGTCCTCCTACTCTTCTTCTTCTTCTTTAACTAAGAACTCTTCTTCTGCTAGAGCCTCATTACTATCAGTATCCATATCATCAAAATTTAATTTGGGATCAAAGATCCCATGTGCATAATCTAATGCCAGTGTACGGTACCTAAAATTCCCTTGGTGATAATTTTGACATTTGTCACTTTAGGCCTTAGCTAAGTTAAGGTGAAATTATATGATCTACTTACTAGATACTATAAGGGAAGGTTTCCATGACTACTTGACCCATAGGTTGCCTACTTCCTCGAATGCCTTCTACTAGTAGATGAGGATGTAGAAGTCTTCATTTTACAACTCTTTCAAATAATTTACTCTATAATTTCTAAAAAAATATGTGTTATTTATTTATTTCTCAAAATTCCTTGCAATTATTCACTCAATTCTCCTTACTCAAGATGATTTTCTCAATTGCTCAATTCTTCACTTAATTCTCCTTGAAATTCTTAGGTGTTTAAATGTTTGGCTTGATTAGAAGAGAGATATTTATAGGTAAAAACTTTGATCATGATCACCATTCCATTTTTTAATTTTGATAACCCATAAATTTTAAAGGCAACACACACACTTGAAGAGCAACTCATGACAGATTTTGTCGCGATCCTCATGGTGAATCATGAAATATGGAGTGTCTAATATTAATGGTAAGGGAAGTGGGGTAGATAATAGTATTTTAGAGGATGTTTCAAAAATAAGGATAGCTATGGTGTATAAAATTGGTGGTAGGATGAAAAAATTAAGTGAATGGTACTTATTCTCAAAGGGAAACAACAACAAAACAAGAAAAAGCATCGACGAAGGGAAACTAACTAACTATGTACAAGGGTGAACTATTAAATCATTTGAAGTGTTTTAAGTTGATTTTATTAACTAAAATACCTAATTAATTTCCCTCTTCATGATATAACTCAAATGCATTACCCTATCAAATTTTGATCATGAAGAAAGGCCCCCTCTATAAGGAATCAAACTTTACATGTTGGCTTAGCTTTGTATCCCTTTGGTCATACCTTAAAACCCAATTCCTTGACTTGAATCCTAGGTCAAATACTTTGTTTTTGAGCCATAACTTTACCACCTACTATTAGGTGACCTTAGCATTATTGTCTCATTATGTTTCTTCTTAGATCTTGAGAAGTTTTTCTAGCCTAACCTCCATCACCCCATTCTTTGCTATCTCAACAAATTTCAAAAGTCATAACATGGGAATTTCTGATGATATGGGAATGACCACTTGTTTCCCATATACTATCTCATATGGGGATGTCTTCAAAATTTTCTTAGGAGTAATTTTTTTGCCCACAAATTCATTTTCACATGTATATGCCACTCCCATTATTGGTTGGTTCCCATCTTCTTGATCAATCTGATGAGGTTCTTATTGGTTGATTCGATAAACCAATTCCATTGCAAGTAGTAATTAGACAAAGTCTTAATAAATTCCATTTCGAAGTAAAGATTCCAAAATATTGGAACTAAGAAAATCCTTCACATTATCTGATATGATCATTTTAGAAGGGTTGAACCTTGCCACTAGTTCCTCTAAGAAGTTGAGGATTACATTCTTAATCACCTCTTTCCAAAAGGGTTTCCTCTATCTATCTTATAAATTAATTAGTAGTCATGAGTATCCACTAATTTCATGTTCTAGATTTTGGATTTATCATCCTAATGAAATCTAAGCCCCACTATGTGAAAGGTTCATCAACCATAATCAGATTCAGTGGCATGGCTGATTTATTTCACTTGCTCCTAAAAAAATGACATTGTTGGCATTTCTTGACTACTTGATGATAATTCAATAACATGGTTGACAGGTAGTATCTTGCATACATGATCTTGGTCATAATTTTATTTGTAAATATATGTCCACCTAGAGGGGATAAATGATAATCCTAGAGGATCTTGTTAGCCTGGAGGTTATCCACACACTGGAGTAGTCCTTCATTAAAATTCCTTTCTAAAAATACTCCCTAAACTAGTGTGTAGTTAGCTCCCTAAAATCTATATAATATTATTTTATACATAGGGATACCACTAAAATATCATCTAATCTACATGAATTGGGTCCTATTGGCAACCCAAAATTCATCAGTTTCATATTAGTTTATTAAAACCATTTTTTATGCATCTTGTTCTTCTACTTGGGTGCCTATGTATTAGGCCAGATATGCACAAAGCCCTCTTCCTCAGATCACCTTGGTCATCCTAACTTCAACATCATATTCTAGGATATTATTGATCTAATTGGCCCATTTTTATAATATCTCTCCTTCCATTATGTACTCTTTGACACTAAAATGTGCCACATATATCATTATCTTTCTCAGCACCACTAGGTAACTGAACCTTTTGAGTCCCTTGATGATAGTGAAGGATTATTTTTCATTGAAATTATACTTGGTCTCATACCTGCACAAGGTCCTTGAGTAGAATGCAATTGGGTGTTTACTTTTTCTTTCATTTTCCTTTTGAGTTACCACAACTGTTAGGTTATGTTCACTCCCAAAAACATACATGATGAAATATTTGGAGAAGTTAGGATTGACTATCATGAGGGTAGTGGATATTGCTTCCTTAATATTTTTTATTGTTATTCTTCCTTCCACAATCCATTTGGAGACTTGGTCCTTCTTTATCATCAAGTTTATTGGCCTTACCAATCCTACAAAGTTAGATATGAATCTACTGATAAAAATTATCTTTCCCAATAAATATTAGACCCCCTTCTTATTGACTGATAATTATAGATCCTTGATGGCCTTTACTCTATTGAGATTGATAGAGATTCCCTCTTTGGTTACTACATATCCTAATAACTTGCCTTGTGGGACTTAAAAAACACATTTCATAAGGTTGAGAGATACCCTAAATTATTGGCACTTTTGGAAAATCTTCTCAAAATGGTCAAAATAATCTTCCTTCTTCTTGAAGAATATAGTGAGATCATCTAAGTAGATGAGGATGATATTATAGATCAAAACTTTAAAGGCTATGTCCATGGATATTTGAAAGGTAACCCCTATATTAGAGGATGAAAAAGGCATCTTCATGTACATGAAGGTCCCCCACTTTATGGTGAAAGTGATCCTATGTTGGTCCTCATCGTTGACCCATACTTGGTTGTATCTCAAAAATACATCCAACAAATAGAACATTTCTATGTCTACTACCATTTGGATAATTTGTTCAATTCAAGGAAGGGGGTAATGATCTTATATGAATGCTTTGCGTTATGTCCTTAAAATCCATGTGTATCCATATTTTTCAATTTTTATTTCTCATTAAGAATAGGTTGGATACCTAAGTTGAATACTTGATTATGTATATGAATCTTGAGTTGATCAATTTCCTTAGCTACTGAGCCATGAAAGACTCAATTTTGGGTTAACTAGCCTTTGGTTTTGATGGATGGGCTTGGATCGTTTAACTAGATCGATGGTGTGATAAATCACTTCATGATCATACCCTTTTAAGTCATCATTATTCCAAGCCATCACTCCTTTATACTTGTGTCAAAAAGACACCAATCAGTATTTATCATTTTGGGAAACTTATTTCCCTACTTTTAGTTTTATTTCACCTCCAAAATTGATCTCAAAGTAGTCATTTTTATCTGAGATGAACTTTCATTTTTCCTTCTTCATGTCATCAAAATCAAATAAGTTTTCTAGGGTGATTAGCCTCTTTAGTAGCCTATTAGATTTTAGTTACATGATCTGATCCCCATAGGATTCTTCAATCTTCAGCTATAAATGCTTCAAAAAGTCACATGATTATTAGATAAACATAACAATCTAGGCATCACTCTTGAATACTTGCCAATTTTGGTCATTGTCGAGAATGATGGGTTTGATGATCACCCACACTACTTCTTCATTGGTGAACAAATTTATCATTAGATAAAATTTGGAATTGATTATCGCCATCTTATCTACCTTTACATTCATGGTCATAGGGATTATTTGAATGTTTAAAGATTTAAAGTCTTTGATCAAATCACATATATAGTGGTGGTAGTACCTCATGTGGAAATTATTCATAATCATGAACCTTCTTATTTGCCTTACCACTAGTTTGGAATTACCAAACACTTTTATCAGCTTTAGACCCATACACTAAGTAAGGCTAAGGCCATGGACTACCACTTCATATTTAGATTCATTATTCATGCAAGAAAATTGGATTGAAAGGCTTAGAGGGTATCTTTTATAGATGGAGATACTAATTACATTTACCAACTTTGGAGCTAGTTTTGTATTTTTCACCATCAAAATGTAGGGTCCAAAATTTGGACTCACTTTCAAGTTCTTTGTTTTGATCCTCCTTCTTCATGACCTTGGGGATGGCCTAATACTCATCATGAATCACATACATCTTGAGGCTAGTGGCATAAAAATTTGCAAATGAGTCATTCTCAATGAACTCATTAGGAGGAGTTCTTCTTCTGGTCTCTTATTGTCTACCGCCTTATCTTCTTCAAGCATTTATACATGATATGTCTCTTTATTAAAAAAATAAGTATGTTTCTCTTTAAATTTAATCATAGCATCATTAGCTATGTGCTCTAGGTGTAGTGGCTCAAATAACACTTTCAATTTTGAGCCATATTTGGCCTTTAGGACCAAGTGGGACCAATCAAAGGATAAGTAATTTCCTATTTTGGTGTTGAAAGATCTTGATATACACAACCTAAAGACTGGCAGGATGTTTATTACTATAAATTCTTAGGTGATTATGATATTGGGAAAAGAGTACAATGTTAGGGAAGATCCCTAATTATGCATATGGTCTAAACTTTCTTCCCATCTAATTTCATCGCCCCTTTATTCATAGTTTCATAATAAAGTTGTAGTGTGTCTACAATCTATTTGGGAATCACCATGGTGCTAGCACTAGAATAAATCATGGAATTGTGTAGTAGCACTATGAGATTCAAATAGAATGGGGTAGGTTTTTTCTTACTTAACCCCACCTAAGAATTGATAAATGCAAATGGAACGTGAAGTTGTGCACTATTGATGGTTTCCTTTCCTTTATTTTGTGTTGGCTCCTCTATTGGGTTAGTTCAAGTAGGTTTCTACCAATCTTCTAATGCTTCTTTTAGCAATTATTTTTGCTTTGGGATATATAGGAAATTTAAGAGGGAAACATTATTGGGAGCCTTATTTAAGTATTCCACTATGTTGTATGACCCTTACGATTGGACCTTAGGGTCCCTTAGCTTTTTTTGTGTTATTTTGTGTTATTTTTGATATGTTAGATTTGGTGGTTGGGGTCCCAAACCTTTTTTAAAAGTTACCTTAGGCCTCATAAGGGCTTCTTGGGTTTCCAATGGTCTTTTTTCGGATCAGGTGTAATATTTTAATTAGACTTATGGTGCCTTTAGCATTAGGATCTCACTTACATAAACCACATCTTTTCCTTCTACCCAAGAGAAAAGTACATGCTCTAGGGATATTTAATATTCTTTTTGTAATGACAATCCATACATTTATGCCATTAAGAAAGAATTTTCAATACTTTAGGATTGATATCCATAAGGATATGAATTAGGTGTGCTCCCTTGTCTTCTTTTGTCAACTATTTTCTACTACAAGTTAAATCTCAGTCAATTTTGAGATGTATGCACATCATTACATGGGAAACACCATGAATTTGATTCATCTACCAAGTTATTTTAGTTGACAAATAGTTATCTATTTAAACTTGATGAGACAATTTTCAAGGTATTGGGAACTGAGATGACTTGATTTATAGGTCTCATTTGATGATTCAACACTTGATTATTTAACACTTTATGATTCAACATTTTCCTTTTTTAATATTGATTATGTTGATATGGTTCCCATCCATTATATTAATTCTAGTATGGGGGATTTGGGGGCATGGCCTATTACCCTTTGAGAAATATAATCTCATTGAATAAGTTCCATAGGATGTTTTTCATGTCATTCATCTCTACTATCAATAAGGATGAAGAAGATGCATTTGTTTGAGTAGGTGGGTTTACATACATGGATGGAGATGGTTTTTAGATTATTAGGACCTCCTCTTATAGTGGCATGGATATCTTAGGGAACATTGGCATTAATAATTGAGTGGGAAGCTTCTTGACATTTATTAGGTTATTCTCCACTCTGACTACCAAGTAATATGCATCTAGTAGCATTTGGCCTCTAAAGTAATAGATCATGACAACTATGTCCAAGTTGAAAGATTTGTGGTAGAAGATAATATCCATACATGAAGGTAGTCATTCCATTATTGGGATTATTTTCTAGGTCTTATTGAACTTGGTATTAAAATCAATAATATCCTCTTATGGAGTTATCTTGATAGTGATTAGTTTTTTAAAGTGAGATGAATGGTATGACTTCTCATTAAATCACTCAAAAACCTATTTCCCAAGTCATCCAGGGTGGTGATGGAGTTGGGTGGTAAGGATTGGTACTAGTTGAGAGATTTCCCCTTGAAAGAGGTGGCTAGTAATCTCAAGTCCACATTCTATTATGTGACATAATGCACATTATAAACTTTGATGACATCTTGAAGATATTCCACCACACTTTTGAAATCTTCCCCTATAAATTTAGGGAGTGCCTTCAAGGCATTAGCAAGAATAGGATCTCACATAGTAGGGGTTATTGGAGGGATGAGTGGGATACCACTATTCCATGATACAAAGTTTGTTGGAGGTCTTAGGATCACTATTTGTTATGGTTATTATGTCACACTTAACCCTACAGTCTTTTGGTGAGTTGTGTCTATTAGAGGTGGCAATATCAATCTTGGATTATTTATATTTATGACCTTTAATAGGCCTATGTATCATAAAATATAACTTCTAATTAGGTGATTATGGGGTTTTGAGTCCCACCAAATGTACCAATAAAATAAAAAAATTTGATGCCTAAAACTCTCATTCTAGGTGAACAACCCTCTATGGGAATATTTATATATGTGGGACTCATATATGGTCTATAAATAAACCTCTAGGGTTTTAGAAGCCATCTCTTTGAATTAATTTGGGGGTTCAAAAAGGATACCAAGGAAATACAGATAAAACTAAAATAAACTAAGGTGATGTGTAAATTATTTTTTAAGTATTACTTATAAAATTGCATAAAATAGATTCAACCTTTGAACATCATATCCAAGTTAAAAGAGAATATACATGGTTTAATGCCTGTAACTTAAAAAAATCCTATAATATAGAAGCAAAGAAAAGAAAAAACAAACAACAATAAATCCCATTCCATTTGACATAAAACACCACATCTACTTCATTGTTAGGTGGAGAAAAAAATACAAAAGATATCAAGCGCACAATATAGAATATTCAATCCTACACATGAGGGGCACCTACTAAGATTATGCAATGAAAATAACAACTACTTATACTTTTATTCAAAAACTAAAAACATTAAAAAAATGGCTGCTCTTGATAATAGTGAAAATAAATAATCCACTACCATCCCCTTCTAAAAGGAATGAGCTCTGAATATATATGCACAATAATCTCATGAGAAAGTGACACCTAAAAACAATCACTCACACTCATGATGAGGCCATTGTAACCAAATTAGTAGCTCAAGTTCATAATTATAGTTGGTCTTTATAATCTTAGATATGGTGAAACAACCATGCCCATATAATTCCCACAACATTTAGAAGAAATTCCATGCCACCATGTGTCTATCTCTAAAAATTCCTTTGGAATGTTATTGGAAATGGGTCCCACTTGCTTTGACCAATGGGACAAATCCTAGATTTGATAAAAGAAACTTGCCTCGAGCAAGCATCATGCCACCATGTGGAAGGTTTTCATCCTCTTTTTACAACTATATGGTGGGTCCCCTTTCTAACATTTTTAGCCAATGGCATGACCCTAAACCCTAATGAAAGAAATTTTAGTCCCAAGGATCATCATGATGCCACATGGTAAGACAACATTACTCCTATAGAAGTCAATAATTATTTTACAAAAATGAGTATGGGAGACCATGTGGAATGTTCATGTTCCTCTTTGTATAACTACATAGTGAGCCCTACCTATTACTTCCTCAGCTAATGGCATTGCTTGAAGTCTTGAAAAAAAAAATCCTTGGATAAGTGTCATGATGTCATGTGGTGAGCTGGTGATTTTCTTGGTGAAGCTGAGAAATTATTCATGTTGAATGCACATCAAGTTAACATGTGTCAACAATTTAAATAAGCCAAGAATTATCCAAAAATACAAAAGGGACCCTAATAAAAGAGAAGGTCAAAGCACAACTATTGAACTTTATTGAGCACATTCGAGACCAAATGCCAACTACTCCAAAAATATAAAAATGTGGAGTATGATCCACAATAGACTTCCTTTTCTTATACCAAAACTTCATTAAATGTTTATGCACATTAATATTTATTGTTCCCAATTTATCTAACTAATGATATCAAAGAACCATACCCAAACCATCCATATCCAAAGCATAAAAATATGAATGAAAATCATAATTATACATAGTGAACTTCAAATCTTTAAAAAAATGAATATTCTTACCATTTACTTAAACTTTTATGATACTATCTTATTAAAAATGTATATTTTGAGCAACATCAATATTTATGAAGCTATACTTACTGCAAGGGTTTATGGGCACAATGACCTTATTCCATTGAATGCATCCAAGAAATTGGAAAATTAACCCTATTTTTTGGATCCATATTATTTGAACCCTTATCATCTAATCCTTCTTATTCCTCTTTTAAATCCTCTAACTCTCCCTCTACACCATATTTAGCCTCCTCATTATCATAATGTTCTATTTATTTTTATTCATCATCACTTGCATGTTCTTTTTCATTTCCATAATTTTCATTAATTTCTTCATCTTCATTATCTACAGTATCTTATTCACTATCATCATCATTATTTTTGTCCTCTTATTATTCATTTTCATCATCTTTATCTTCTTTTTCCCATTTATCTAGGAAAACCTATTCTATTTCTTCCCATGAAGAAATCCATCATTTTACTCCCAACTCATCCCACCAACGTGCTACTAGACCATAAATAAAATGTGACATGATGTTGACACCAAATGTTTTAAAAATTATAATCCTTAAAAAGTATCCACCATTATATATCATGAATATCATCCTCCCTTATAAATACTTATAACTTCATGATCCACAAAAACTATGGTTAATGAAAAAACCCTAAAATTTTAGTAACTAATGTGAAATGATCTAAACAATCTAAAATTTATATTGTATATTTCATATATTATATTTCAACTTTAGTGAAGATTCAACTAAATAATTCTAAAAATTTAGGCATGTAGAGTGAATCTATAAAAACCCATAAAATCATAATAACTCATACAAAACATATTAAAAAATATATAATTTTTTTACTATAGCTTTATTATATAATGATAATAAATCAGTATAAATTTCATATATTATTTTGAAATTTTGGTAGATATGACAAATTTATTACAAACACTAAAATAAAAATATATCCAACAAAATGGATCATCAAACTTGTGACTTCCTTGAATATTCTCCCACACTAGAAAAACATTTGTAGAAAAATACACAACATATTGAAAGATATAAGTGATTCCCCAAAATTAGGGTTTCACCCATCATATTTAATTGAATTGATGATATAATACAACTTGTTATGATCCACACTTATAATATTTAAAATATGCATAATATAAGATATACCAACACAACATAATAGATAATTGTGGGCGCACATACCCAAATATTCAATAAATGCATGAATAGAATAATACCCTTATGGTATGGAAACACCATACAATACTCTTTTAAGAAGGAATAAATCCACAATGTCACTTCAAGAGGACAACCTCAAATATCATTATATCAAATTTAACATTCAACACATACTTGATTGATATAATTTAAAAGGATATTCACCTCCTTTATTTAGACCTATATGTAACTAACAATGGATGGGCAACCTCCTAATCCCAATGTAGGCTAAACATTATACAATGAATTAATTTTTTAAGTTACTCATTTATCCTAATAAATTAGACCCATATAAATAACTAATAGGTATGTGTACCACATTTTGACATATATATCAGCCCATATACATTAATATATCGTATCCTTAGATACATAACACTTTGTCATCCCAAATTTCCAATTTTTTAAGTACTTAAATATGTCACGAAAGTTTTCATTTACTTTAATTTTCTTGTGATTGATTATTTCTCTCTTTAGCCTTGTATCCCAAGGGTTAGTCTAAAGTAGTTATCGTTCCCTCCACAATCACTACTATAAATATAACATATGACCATTCAATGATAATGGTAAGTCAAGGTATGTATATGGTACTTTCAGTTATTTCACTTCATTTTATTTATTTTCCACTTTCTACTACAATTTGGTAGCTTAGTTAGTGTGTTGTTATGTTATTTATTGAAGTATAATCTCATATTACACTCTATTGACATGTGATGATATTTTATTGGGGTATATGTATACATAGAATATATTTAAACTTTATCATTTAATGATGCTTTATATCTTAAATCATCCTATTTAGTTTCAATCTCTTTGAGTGTACACCTTAAAGGGTGTATTAAAGAAGGGATGGGAAGACCATTTATGCTTCAAAATATTTTTATTTACATATATCATGACTATATCCACCACAAAATCTCATTTACTTGATCCCCTAAGCTATCTTCCTCATAATAACCCCTAACTAAGCCAATACCTATCATTTATGATTATATCAACTAGTGCAATGTAGTATATTCTAATTCTTATAAAAATTCAAACCAGATCAGCTTAGGTCGACATAAATTGAAAGTCTCAATTCACTATTTTAAATTAACTCAACCTAGATTGACCTAGTTTGATGGTAAATAATAGCCTTTAAACTAATTTGAATGGGTTGATATTATTGACTTAAATTCTAGAATGGTTTATGATCATACACCATTTTAAATACAAGTCCCATTTCAATCCAATAAAGAAGAACATTAATTTTCACATTATTATTAATCATAATTATACTTTATTGTATATTTAGATATGCTATTGCTTAGATCTTGTCTTGGAGGGAAATAACTTATCTTGTGGAGTCTTAGATGCAACAAGGATAAGTATTTTAGCCTAGAGATGATTTCAACCATTGTGATCCTTAAACCACAACAATCTCTTGCAAAGAACCATTGGCCAAGGGCGAGATTAAATATTGATAGGTTTTATGCAAGGTAAGAATTATGACTTTAGATTTTTTATTTTGTAGATAGATATTTCATAATTAATAACTTGAATGTATATATAACTACTTGTTTAAATCACCTCTAGACTTAAACTTAGTGTTGATATAATGTTATTAAAGCCTGTCATTTTCTACCCTCAGTAACCTAAGCCTCCATTTGAATACCATGGATCCTTACCCATTTTAGTTTTATTTTAACCATCCCCTTTATTTGTGTTTCAATATTTGGTAACAATAGATTAGATTAATTCCATTATCTATAAGATAACTAGTTAGGGTTATTGCATTATATTGATTTGTTAGAGGCTTTAGAACCCTTTACATTGATGTTATATGATAAATGCTCCTCTCGCTAGGTTTAGAAGATTAAATTGGTCACGCTCTCATATAACTAAGTATTCAATAGGTTTAATTTGATTTACCTTCTCTGATTGTGGATCTATTAGGTAGGATAAGTTGTAAATATACCTTAATTCACTGCATATAGAGGGTACCTAGGTTTTTCATACTATTTAATCAAGACTTATTAGTTCCCCTTCTAGGCATAACACTAGTGAAAGATGACTGTCATGCTTAAAATAAATAATAAATCACTATTACATAATATCATTTTTAGATATAAGTAGGATATTACCTTCCTTACAACATGTCTACATTATCAATCCTAAACAACACTTATCATTCATTACATACTTGAGTTTTAACCAGTAGGACTTGTTTAGTTCTACAAAAGAGTCTAACATAAGGTACCAAGTTGTGTTTAATTAATAAATTATCTCATATTATGATTGTAGTATAGATTTCAATGCTAATTGTTGAACCAAGACAGATGTTAGTATATCCAAACCATTCCCAAACATAAATTAGAATAATAAACCTTGCCTTAATATATTGTACCATCTCAACTAATTGTAGGAATTACATTGATACAAAAATCCACACTGAACATCAAATCAATAGACTCTCTTTATTAAAAAAATAATTTTTTATACCATAATACATTGAATAATTGTTCCTATAATGAACTATCAGTCATAGTAGTTTTAAAAAATTAGATCTATCAAATAGAAAAATATCAAAGGTAGGCATTATTGAACTTGCTTATCTACCAAAATTATTTTCTATGTGTTGTCATAAGAAACCATAATATGAAACATTCCTATATTTCCATTTTATCAAATTTTTAGAATGGTTTCTTAATATATCACCATAATTATTCCTAAACTATGGATTTATGTCACTAAAAGCATCCTTTACAAAATTAATCATACATGCTCCAACACTTATATTGATATTTTTTTCCCAAAAATATCTTGACATCTAATACCCTAAGGGAGACCCCCTTTTTTTCTTTGAGAAAATCCCTTAACTTGACCAAAAACCCCATTTTCCCTTTGTAATATAGAATCTAGAATTTTGGATATAATTTTCAATTTTCAATTTTCAAATTGCTTTATAGACTCTAGATTATTCAATGCACTAGTTTTCCATTTACATTATGGAATTTGGAATGCAATTTTCAATTTTGAAATTTTCTTCACAAACTTTGGATCCTAAAATGCACTAGCCTTTCTAACTAGTGGAATATGGAACTCAACATGTAATTTAAAATTTACAAAATTACAAATTATATCTTGAGATCTAGATCTCGTGAAGTCATAAACCAGGATAATCTAGAACTCGACAAGCAAATTTCATGTTGAGCTTTGGATATCAAAAAACCAAACATCCCTCCCTCATAGTAGGATCCATAACTTGAAGCATAATTTTCAAATTACAAATTATGTCCTAGGTTTTGTTTCCCACCAACTATCTAAGTTATGAGTCAAAGCTCCAAGAGTAATTTATAATTTTGTAAAATTGCAAATTACTTAGGGAGTTCCACCTTATACATATCAAATAAATTTAAAAATAAGGTCTTAACAGACATGGGACTTGTCCCAAACACCTTAGAGTTATTTTACCAACCACCATTAGAGCATTAATTATAGGGATTTCTATATAAACCATGTGATTTTGGGATTTTTTATTGATTGATTAAATTACTAAGTGCATTTTAAAGCTCTAACAATGGCTCTCATGCCATCAATCTCGAGCCACATACCAAGTAAGTACCTACAAGCTTCAGCCACATCTGTAAATCTTAAAGCCATGTCATTATCTTATAGTATGATATTTTCCTTGTGTTTTCCATGATTATGAAACTTTGTCAAATATTATTTCCATTTTTTTCATAAATTTTTCAATTTATTTGTATAGGGTTAGCATTACTTGTGTTGAAATCATATTTTAGGGGTTTTTCTACATTATTTAGGAATTAGAAGAGATTATTTCCATTGTGTATTCATCATTACCCATAATTATAGTTAGTTAAATCTAGGTTTTTAATTCCACAAGTTATTTATCATGAAAACCTAATTTTCCCTAAGAGATTCATAATTGAATCTAAAGGCTTCATCAAAATTCAGTGAATATTCCCAACATATTCCCAAGTAAACCAGGGGAATATTCCTAGCATAATTCAAAGTAAACCAAGTGAATATTCCTTTTGATATCTTCCAAGGTCCCTATAGACATTAGACTTATCCCAAACACCTTTAATTTCTATTGGAGGTTATACATGTTTCAAGCACCTAAGATCCCTACAAGGTTCCAAGTCCCTATAGATATTAGACCTAATTAAATCACCTCTCATCTTCACTAAAAGTACACATTGCTAATAACACCATCCATCTCTACCAAAAATCTAACTTGATTCAAACATTTATTAGTTCTAATAGGAATTTTACCTACTTGGATAACCTTCCATCGCCACCAAAGATTATATTTTCTTTAAACACCTATAAACTCTACTAGCTCTCATAATTGGTTTTCCACAATATTATTATCTAGTTTACATGTCGCCAAAAGAGATGAATTTCAATTCAAAATATCCTAGAGTGACTTTTATATTAGAGTCTAATATAATTGAAATAATTGATATATATATATACATATATATATATATATATATATATATATATATATATATATATATATATATAGGTCACATTGACCTAGGGGACTTTTAGACCTGGATAGGTGCAGAGTTCAAGAATGATTGGATCTAGAGTATTTATTACTATTACTTAATGATTAGATCTAGAGTATTTATGACTCTTGTTTTCCATAAGTTGAAACATTTCCATTATTAGTCTAAATCCTTAAGTTGGTGCTAACATTATCCCAACATTATGACCCTGATAGAAAATAAGTCTTGAATGATAGAGGGGAAATGATTTTGAATCTAGACCCTGACTTTATTGATTTAGTATTTTTGATCCTAGAATTTGAGAGATATCTTAACGTAACTCCATAAAAATCTACACAATTATATGAATACAATAGAGATGGATGCCAGAAGATGATAAACAAAAAATGGCTTAAGTCCCCTAAAGCTACCTCTACCAGATTACCAAAGACCTTGTATAGGGTTGACTTAATTGATGAGATGGGAGACATTATGATATTGTTACATAGGATCACTAGTAATCTTGATGCCAAGGTCTTTAAAGAGTGGATGTACCAATATATCTAGGTCATTTGACAAAACATTCAATATATTCATTAGGCTCAGCTCATAAGTGGTTCCCTCCATAAGAAATTGATGGAGGTACAAACCATAGGTAAATTTTTTGTGACTTCTTACCTAGTGTATATTTTGTCCAAAGGAAGATATTTCCTAGGCCTTAACACAATACCTTGAAAAATAAGTAGAGTATATAATTACTATCTTGACCTCACTTTGGAGGCTAGTAGATAACATTTCAAAAGAATCAATGATGTTTTCATCTATTACATCATTATCATGTTTAATAAAGAACTAGGGAGAACAAAATTCTCACAAGTAGTTGTAGAGATTAGAAAATGGGGATCATACTTCATTTAGTTCCCCATGTATTCTTATATCAAAGTATCCATATCTAGTGGCTACCCATATACACTTCCTTCATATGTTAGTGACAAGTGGGAACTAATAGATCTATTTAGGTAACTTTTAGAGACCCACAAGCTATTTTATAACAGGCACAAGGTGGGAATTCACTTCCCAATTAGTATTGGTAGATAGAAATTTTTTATGTTTATGGAAATATCACCAATGCACTGGTAATTTCAAAATATGCTCATGTTCCATATTTTTAGGATTATTGGGAGGACTGTGAGAATAAGGAGAGGGCTAGAATGAGGGATCATTCTAGAATGACCCTAGAACAAATCAAGGATTATGATTTAGCACTAGTCCCTAATTATTTGGTGGATGATGAGTCCCCCATGGACCCAAATTATTATATACAAATCATCACTCAACCCATACCACTAGTTAGGTGGTCATCCCCAAAATCCTTTTCTCTATTTCATAGAATAATAGGTGTGATTATTAGAATAATCAATTAGATGAGGAATAAGGGAGTATAAGTAATAAATGAAATAATATGTATTATAGAGAAGATTTTGAAGCTTAAGGAAGAAGGAATTACTTTGTCTATAGAGGGTCCCAGTGGGACAACTGGTGAGCAACCAAAAGAGCCAGGGACCTCTAAGAAGAAGAAGAAGATTAAAGCCAAAAAGGGGAAATAAAACAAGGATGGGGTAGCTACAATGTAATGAATTTTCATCTCTTATAAAGATAAAATATCATTTTGAGTCCCCAAAGCTTCAGTCCCCATATCTATCATAATCACAACCCCAATTTTTATTATTTGCCATCCACATATGTATATCATTCTAGAGGCACCAACACCTCTACCTCAATTTTCCATTCCATTTTCACCTTAGGTATCCACTCCACCTCTCATTCCCACCACTTCACCTACCATAATAACCCCTTTATAACCCATGAAATTAGTTCAAGTGGACAATCAGGGTTCCTTGTCATTAGATTCTCATGTTTCCACTCCACCTTCCCTTCCTACAATTTCTATTTCCTCTTTAATTCCACTCAATGTTTCCATTCCATTTATAATTCATTCTATTTCATCCCCATTAGTTTCTAACACTACTTAGTAGTATAAATCCATAGACTCAATCATCCTAAATTTAGTTTCGCAACCCATCCCAACTCTTACATCACCTTCATCTGCATACACTTTCCTTACATCACCAACCTTGAGTGGTCTAACACATTTGATTGATTCATTTAATGTTTTTTCTTCCACCCTCCCACCTATTCCCATATTTAGAGTCCCTATGTCTATTATATCTTCAACATCCCAATAGACATATTTTTTCCATTGCCTCCACTTCTTCCACTTCCACTATTTCCATAACACCTTTAGTTGAAATAGGATAAACTCATGTTTTTGGTAAAAATGTGGATTTAGAAACTACTAATGGAGATGTAATGTCACGGACGTATGATAAGCACCAATGGCCACATCCACATAGGACTTCATAATTATCATAGTGCATATTAGTGTAACAACATCAACTATTGTTTCTCAAGTGATAGTGTCCATATAATTGGATGTTACCCCCAATTGGCTAGCACAATTAGTGGGAAAGAACTAAAAGAAAATGGTTTCCCTTAACACACTATAATTTGGTCTATTAAAGGTCAAGAAGAAATCTAATTCTACTCATTGGACCTTCTCCAAAATTTTTAGTGATGATAAAGGAGAAAGATATGTTGAAATAACAATCACCCCATTGGACAATCAATTGAAAATCTTATGGTGGGAAATTATTAGACTTCAAAGATCCACCTTAGATGGGAAATAAGAGAAGGGTTATAACATGATGTACAATATGGAATCAACTCCCTCTTCAAGAGAATAGATCATGATAAAGCCACCAAGGATTAATTGATTAATAAATTATATCAACTTGTAGCTATATTAAACAAGTTCATAAAGCCCAGTGATTCATCAGTACAACTAGAGTTAGTAAAGCCAATCAACCAAATTCCAAATCAAGAAACAATAGATACGCTGACTAAAATTACTAGTATGGGAAGGGAAACCAAAGAATGGTCAGAATAAGTTATTTCCAAGGCAAATAATATTATTACTACAATGATGGATCATTATGACAAGTCAATGAATATGAAGAAGAAATACAAACCTTGAATTTATATTATCCCAAATTGATAGTTATGGATTCAATCGATATGGATATCCTCCTTGCTAAGAAGATACTTAATAATGATGCTCAACACAAGGAGTTCTATAGATCAATTTAATTTCAAATAAGGATACTAACATAATCTGCTCACAAGGCCAAGGTAGCACATGACAAGGCTATTGATATAATGTATGACATTGAAGTAAAGATGAAAATGATGTCATGCCAACTAGAAGATGATGTATATAATATATTTTAGGTAGAGGAAGTGTAGATCAAGTTCAAGAAAGTGGTAGAAAGTGAATCTTCTAAGACCACAATGTTCACTCTGAGCTCTATCCATCACTTTATCAGGTATAAGAATGCAATGGATAAAATGAGAATTGAAATGTAGGGGATCAAGAATTTTAGGAAGGAACTATTTTATATAGTATCAGATTATGAAACCTCCAACCTCTACTCCTTTAGACCAAATGAAGAAAAAATACAAAAAAATTTCAAGGCCTTTTATAAATATGTCCAAAAGTTACAGATCAAGAAAGACAAGAATTCAAAAGAAGTTTTAGATATTGATTAATTTATTTATTTTTAAATATTTATATATGTTGAAATTTCATATTTTCAAAAACATTTTAAATTTGTATGTTGTAAAGTTGTAACTATCTTTTTAACTCTTTTTGAGAAAGAGAAATATGTGTTTTTACACTTTATTTTTTTTTATAGTGTGAAAGTTGTAAAAAGAAAAATTGCAAATTACACTTTATATTTTGACAAATTATAATTTTTAAAGTGTAAAATAATGTATTTAAAATTTAAAATTCCATTTTAATAAAGTGACATGACTTTAAAGTTGTAAAAATCTCACTTGTAAATTGCAAGTTAGGGTTTTGCAAAAAGTGACTTGAGTTACCTCCAAGTTATCTCAAGTTCTATTTTGGGCATTGCCTATTTGCATGAGGATTTTTATAGATACATGAAGAGATCCAATGTGTTACATGAAGATCTTATATTTCTTTATATGCCATTTCAAACAAAATATCATGCCTTTTTTTGTATGGAGCTCTAGATCTACTTGGTTTTCTTTACTGGGCATTGAAGTTTTGATAACTAAATCTCATCCATGAGATATTTTATATAAATATTGGTATGAACCATTATAAAATCTATATTTTTTATGTTAGTGATATATTTATGCATTTTAAATGTATTTTTTACAAGCTGTAACCTTTGGAATGAAAATAGATTGAAGATTTACCTTTCTTGTCTAAGAAATCCATATATATGCAAGTTATTTGAGTATTTTTGGAATATTTATTTCTTATTTTAGTCAAAATAAATTCATTTTTGGTATTTTATACCCTTATTAAATATTTTTTAATTAAAATAAATAATCTTTCCCTTCTTTGAAGAAAACTAAATATTGCCTCTGATTTCCCATTTGCATGAACTTGTGCTAAAAAAAATTCAATATATTTTTATATTATGTTATGTTTATCAAATCAAGAATTAAAATACACTAAAAATTATTTGGTGAAATAAAAATTTTAAATTTATAAAAATTTCATTATTTAATCCTTTTCCCAGTCAAAACCCTAGTTTAGGATCAAAGAGCACTAAAGGAGCAAAATATCCACAAAGTTGATATTTTATTAGTTGCATCAAATTTAGTAAAAGGAATGAAAGCTTCTAAATATATTAACCTTAATTCACCAAGGTCCCATGACTTTAGAGGTTTCTCCATTATATCATTAGATATTTGTACAACAAGCTATAGAATTAAGACAGGTGCAAACCTATCTGATAACAACTTCCATGGAAATCTTGTTGGTTATTTGAGACCAACATATGATATGATGTGAAAAAAATAATTTCATGGATCTCAATCATAACACCACCCTTCCCAAGGAAATTATTTTTACAATAGAGTTTAGAACTAAGTATCTAATAAATAGATAGTAGACCATAGTGATTGTTTATGCATCATAGAGTTAGTAACTCATCATTTTACCTATTAAACCAATATCCCCCAAACTTTGTTGATTATTGAAACTAAACCAATTATTTTTAATTACTTAAACTTCTAGGCTTAATTCATATATGTGGAATTCTAAAAGATATTGTATCTTAAGTATCATATGATGACTTGACCATACAATCCATCAATGGATATTGATAATTTATCTTTAATTTTGAGAGAAAATATTTTATCACCTTGCCTCATATTGATATACCAATACAAGATAGAGGTAGTAAACTGAATCTTTCCATAAAACAAATTAAATTTGGGAAGGGTTGACTCTACCAGGGCTATAGGTGAAAATCAAAATATTTCCATGGAATTTTCAAAATTCCCTTAATTACTTGAATCAAAATAACTTTTGATGCCTTCCAACATATATAAATCATGAAACAAAACATTTTTTGATTTGGTTACTAAGAGTAAAAAATTATGTTTTAGGTATAACATGGTTTAATTTCAATGTAAACCTTACCTTACCTTATAGGTAAAGGTAGTTTTAATATATTTGTTTAGATATATTTAGATCTCAAGCTATGATACCACTATCATAAACCCCCAAAATTTAAATACCAATTTTTTTTACCTTTAGGATTATGATGTTTGTCTTCCAACAATAAATATTATACATGATCAATTTATTTTGACTCTTTATAAACTAAGCTTATTATGAGAATGTTTTCATCCACTCATAGTAGTTATTGATATTCTCATTAATCCCAATGGTTAAGTGTCTTTCAAAAATTATATAAATATAATCAAGGCATAACATGTTAGTATTTATAAGACCTTTTTCCATTTTCACCTTAAGTAGAGTAATAAAAAATTCCCCTTAACACTTCATAGTAAGATCCCTAATTTTATTGGTTTAGATAATAGAATTAGGGTTTGGTCTGGGAAAAGTGTTTGCAATGATAAGTATCTTAACATAAAGTCATAAAGATATTTTAAACTCTATATTATCATGTCACATCTCATGATAGTAATTATTTATTTATGGTAATCCACATGGCCCTGTATGTTTAGATTGTTTCACCCTCATATACATTATAAAGTAAAATTAGTTAGATTATAAGTTACAACCATCATAGAAGATAAGAAGATTCATAAGATACATAAGGTTTTCCCAAAGGTAGTAGGTTATCATGTAGCTTAGTACTAACCTATGCTTGATTCTTAAACTATGGGTGTCGGCAAATATTTTGATTTCCATTCATGATAATACATTATCATAAATTTTTTCCTTGAAAAAATGAGTTTCCAAGTCCAAATTAATGTTTATATGGGATCATACTATGTATCCTTATTTCCATAAAATCCCTAATCCTAATATCAATATTTTCACTTAGAATTTCATATTATCCATTCTCCATGCAATTCATCTTATCCCAATCATCTAACTTTATATAAAATCAAAACTAAATCAATAAAATAGATAAGAATTCTTAAATATGGTTTTAAACAATGTAAAAATCTCATAATTAATAATTCCATTTATTCAAATTCATCTATCAATACTTTAGATGAAATGATCTACTGAAATGAAACACTACACCAATCCTAAAATAGGAAATAATAAGATACCATACTAATCAAAGCTTTTTTAGTTTAATTAACATGGTACCTCTATTACATAGGGTTAAATTAACTTTAAAACATAATGATTCCTCTAAGAAATATCAAATATATCAACTTAAGGTCTCATTAGACAATTCATTCTATCATAGTAATGTCATAAAATGTCTCTTCCTCATTTTTAGGCAATTGAATAAATCAAACCAAATTCTTAGCATACTAATTATTTTATATATATTCATATCTTGATAAATAATTAACCATTAAAATATACATCCATCTTATAAAAATAAAAATTCAAACCCAACTATATTTCAATCAAAACATTTCACATGACAAGTACATATCTTAATTTCCTTGTTACTACTTTCATGCCAAAAGATAACATTTCAAAGTTAATTCACATTGTATCATTCTATTTTAAGTATCCCATGATTAATACATATTTTAATATACTTACCGAAATGATGTTTATAATCTAAAAATTAATGTTGAAAGTATAGGTTTAGGCCCACAAGTCTATCAATGTCTCTAGTATTTCTAAGAAAGGTATGCATGATTATATTTATATTAACTTTAAAATTATAGACACTTTATTTTAACCACTTTTATGTCTAAATTGAAATCAAAATGAATTTCTTCAATCACACAAAAATATAACCAAAAATTATAATTAGACCCAATTTACTCACATAATTACCTATTTAATATAAAATCACAACACATCGTTGATTAGGGAAAGGGATAAAATCACAACATTAATATTATCAATCACATCTTAAATTAATTTGACCCTTTTAAAGTGTTAGTAAATGGAAATTAAATGAATATTTGATTGGTAAAAAAGAACATTGTTATTTTAACCATTTAGGGTTTTACTATATAAATCTTAAGCTAGATTAAAGGGTTGGGTCTGTAGTATATATAAAAATAAAATTGTAATTAATTGATCCTATTTATGTTTCTAAAAATAGTAAATATGGGGAGAATGTGGAATTATCTAGATGTATACTTAATTTATCATAGATATGAATACTAGAGATGACTGAGTAGATAGAGAGGAATTTTTCATCTATAGACTATTTTTTGTTATCTCAATTAGGATAATAGTTACCCCTTAATAAATTTGTGCCATGTGGTGATAATGTCCAAACTCAGCACTAATATCCCTCTTGTAGTGATTTTTTGTAACATTTAGAGGAGTTATGGGAGTTTTTAGGGTTATATGGGTTATTCACAATCACGTAGAGGTTCATCTATGTCACTATTTGGTCTGATTCTTCTTCAAAACCCTAATGAACACCTAAATAAATGAAATAATAAAATAATAAAATGTAAAATGAAATAAAAAAACTAGGTTTTGGGATGCTACAATCACATAGAGCAGAATCCCTATCATCATGACCACTACCTACATTAACCTAAATGATAGGGGTCTTAGATCATATGTAGTTCTCCCTTAGGGAATGTGCACCATCAAATTCAAAAATATTATAGGATGGATTTCACATAATCCCTTATTTAATCAAGCATTCAAATGTCTAAGTGTGAATTTTGAGTAGTATGTAGAGTATTTGAGTTATACTATTGATTGATTTTATCAAATAAGTGTCAAAATAATAAGTGCTAGATGTAAAATTCATTATGAGGATATTTATATAGGAGGATATTTTTTATGAATATAATACCTATTTCATTAGCCAAAATGTCATGAAAAATATATAAATAACAAAATATAAGGGCGCTACTAGAATATTGTTTGTTCTGTAAAATGAAAGGTGAACCATGGAAGCAAGAACCTAAAAATTGTGAAGACTGGAAGGCAAAACAAGATGTATGGAAGATTCTTCAGAAAGGGAAGGTGGTGAGTTATATGGAGTGGTTACATGGATCTAAACCCCACATAATGATGGCATTCTTCAAAAATTGGGTTGATGATAAAGTAACTCTCCACGGTGTCACGATGAAGCTCACTGAGGAATTCATTGCAGAGGCCATGGGGCTTCCAATGGAGGGTATAAAATTCTCTAAGTAGACTAGTATTTCTAATGAGGCATACAGTAAATTTTTGAAGATGGATGCTGAGGAGTAGTAGTTGGAAAAGAGCAAAGATTTTTTTGACCTGGAGTAGATAAAAGGAATCTGGAGAGATGTTTTATGTTGCATACATGAGTATTTTATCCTTGATGGTAGAAGAAAAAGAGTCCATAAATTTCATTTTGTCTTTCTTAATCATTTTAGGCACAAAGTCAGAATTTCCTTCTATTTCTATTTGCATTTCTCGTTGCTTCAAAGTTTGTTTGCCCATAGATAAAAGGAGTCTCGCCCTATATTGCATGAAGGGCTAATTCTAATTATAGAGGGTTTCTACAAAAATAATGCCATAGTTTCGATTCCTTATTCTGACAAAAATAAGGATTCACAAAGTAAGAAGAATGAAAATGTATAGGGGAAAGAAAAAGTTAAACCTAAACCCTCCAGTTTTAATAAACAAATTGTTGATGAGGAAACTGAGTGGGAAAGTATAGAAAGTGCTGAGAAGGAGAGTATGGAGGAAGAAGAAGAGACAGATAGTGGGGAATCTAGCTCTAATCTAGAAGGTAAAGATAAAAGTAAGAATGAAAAAGAAGGGGATACAATAGAGGAAAAAATAGAACATAAAAACTCTGATCATGAAGATAATCAACAAGTGTTGGGGGGAAGTGAAAATGAAATGAATATTTTACTTGAGGATCCAACTTCAAAAATAGAGAAGGAATATATGGTTCAAGATGCTAATCATGCAGTGGAGATTAGAGAACAAGAAAAGGATGATCCTATCCACAATGAAAATCCTATTAATACTGAAGAATAGAAAAAATGGAAAGGGAGGATCAAACTGAAAAGGATGAATTCAATCCAAAATAGAACATAGAAGATATTAGTGACATTTGGTAGAGTGACAGTATGCATCCCTTCATGAATTTGGCCAAATGCAAAGTAGATGTTATTCTTCAAGTTGACTCGTAGATGTATAAGGAAA
This sequence comes from Torreya grandis, assembly GCA_037957365.1. Lineage (NCBI taxonomy): Eukaryota > Viridiplantae > Streptophyta > Pinopsida > Cupressales > Taxaceae > Torreya > Torreya grandis. The sequence goes on from JARHVA010001749.1 coordinate 1,746,720, forward strand.
TAATGGGCCTTAAGAAGAGAATGGAAAAATGGAACATACTCAAGAAGTTGATTAGAAAAAAATCAATAATCTAGAAATGCAGATGAGAGATATTCCTATCAAACTTAAAGAGTATCAGAATAATCTCAGAAGGCTCATTAAGGAAAGTAGAATGTAGATGGAGGAGGTTACTTCTAGCATGTGTTGCAGTTGTAAACATTGGAAAATGAGATAATGAGGAAATAAAATCCTTGGAGGGGCCAAGCAAGAGGACCATACAAATCTCAAGGAAGAAAGCTATGCAAGAGGTTGTTACTTCAGCTACAATATCCATACAAGACACTGTTGTGATTGGAAAGGAGGTGGTGAAGATGATCTTGGAATTAGAAGACTAGGGGCTTTTTGTTTATATTGTTCTGGTCCCTTTTGTTGGATGTTATAACTGGTTCCATTATCTGGTTCTTTGATTTCTAAACTTATTTGAGTTTCCAGGTCTCTATAAAACTTGGGGTCTTGCTTTTTTATGGTCTTGATTTATGGTTTCATGTCCCTGTAAAACCTGATTTTGTTACTATTTTGTAGTAGGCTTTAGGTTTGTTTTTCTTGTGGGTCGTTATTGTTATATCCTTCTTCCTTTGTTTTAGGGTTTTGGGGTCCCTTTAAAACCTATTTTTACCTTAATCTAAAACAAAATATAATGGCCACAGAGTGGTCAAAAATCAAACACAGGTGAAAGGGCCCATCAAACATTAAAGGCAAAAGTGGATAATAGTGTAATGTGTTGATATTGTCCTCAAAATAACACTAATTTCTAAGGGGTTATAACTAATTAAAAAACAAGGATGATAGGATAATGGCCCCTATGACTAGGAAAAGGTGACCAATGACTACTGGGGTGAAAAAACAATGAGAAAAAGGCATAAATAAGATAAAAAAAGACACATGGTGACCATGTAAACAAGGATTATAAATATCACTAAGACCCTTTATGTGAAATGGCTACTTGAATAAGTTAGTTTGTTTACATTTACCCCCTTTTATTTTATTAATGTAATGAAATGGAAGTAATAAAATAAAATAAAATAGAAATGTGTACCTATACTTACCTATGTGAATGTAATCTAGATTTTGCCCACTTATTGGCTAGAGAAGTGGATGAGAATTGGAGTGAGATATATGAAAGGAAGCATATACTATAGATTCCTCTTGTATTGAAACTAAGTGTGTAATATTAATCAATTAAGAAATAAGGATCACTTTCCCCTAGTTTGAATTTGAGTAATGTGAATAGAAGGTGTGGAGAAACAAAGCTCACTTCCCCCACTCTGAATTTGAGTAATGTAAGCTAAAATTATGGAGAAAAAGGCTTACTTTCCCCCAATATGAATCTATATACTATAATATGAATGTGTGGAGAATCAAATCTCACTTTCCCCAACTCTAAATTTGAGTAATGTGAACTTATTATGGTGTGCCATTATGTATCAACCACTATAAATGACCTTGTGATCCAAACTAGTGAAAACATTGTGACAATACTGGCGAATCTAAAAATGGGAACTAATAACATGCATTATGCATCATGCCCTCTAATCTAAATATTTGAGTGATATAGTTATATATCTGAATGTATGAATAAACTAGTATACCTATGTCAATGTTATATATATATATATATACATGGAGTGTATATCTAAATACTTGTGTAGACCTGTGTGTTTGTATATCTAAAAATATGTAGCTCTGAATGCCTATGTCAACTTGTTGATGAGTCTAAAATATGAATCATAATTAATATAAATTTTCTTCATGTTTATTTCATTACCTCTCCTCTATACTTAACAATTCAAGGATCTTAGGCTTGTATCTAATCTTAGTGTAGTGAATAGATGCTTTATCTTACTTAATGTAAGTAAAGTCTAAGTTACTAATTCTATCATTTAATTTGAACTCTTTACATGTTTAGTCTCTCAATTTTATGTGTATACAGATGATATAATAGTGTATAAGGAATAATGAACATTTTGGCAAGCTAAGAACTCATTGGACACTCTTCTAGTTTATTCAAGTCTTTTCAAGACCAAGCTATGAACTTGTCCAATAGCTATAGATTCTCATAGTTTATTGCTATAGACTTGACCAGTAACTCAAAACTCACCCAATCCATAGCTATAGACTCATTCAATATCTGATTTAATTATTCATCTAATCATTCTACCTAGCCTATCATCTTTTATATGGACTTATTCATCTTCTAGGTTCCTTGAAACAAGTTGTTATGGACGACACTAAGTCTTCACAAAAATAACTTTGGTCTCTACCAGAGTTGTTATAGAGTTGTGTTGAACTCTATTAGAGTTTTTATAGATTTTATTTGGACTCTAATAGAATAGCTTTGGACTCTTATATTCTATCTTTTGAGCTTATAGAACTAAAATATCCATACTTGAATATTGTTTTGGTTACTTACTATTTATAAGATTACTATAAATAGTAGACATCTATAATTAGAATATATATATATATATGTATGTATGTATGTATATGTATATATATATGTATACATATACATATATATATATGTATATATGTATATATACATATATATATATGTATATGTATATATATATGTATATATATATATATGTATATATATATATGTGTGTGTGTATATATATGTGTGTATATATGCATATATATGTATATATATATATGTATATATATATATATATATGTATATATATATATATATGTATATATATATATATATATATCAGTCAGTGTAAATATATCCATAATCTTTATAAGGAAAATGAATCTAGTAGATATAAGAAGTCATTCTTAGTAGATATGTAGTAGATTTTGTAATGGATGGGTCTTCCTATATCAAACCACCGATCACCTATTTTGAAAAACCACTAAAATTAGGATATTTGTCTTGATAACAAAACATTGGATACTAAGATCTAGGGATCTTTAGCTACAAAATTATATAAGTAGATATTCATGTCTTAATACAAAAAAGGAGAGAAAAAAGATAATATTGTTGTTTAGTTACTATTCTAACATAATTACAATCATATTTATGTAATCTATTTTGATTAATGAAGAAAGTTCCACTATCCAAGTACTAAGTTTTCTTTCATTCCTTTCCCAAGGTGAGTAAGGGCCTACTCTCCTTAAGAACCAGGAACATATTTTTATATGGTATTTTATGTATTTAAAATTCTCAATAATTATAAATTATATTTTATTTTTTTAACAGTAATTATAGATAGAATTCAAATTCTACATGAAATTATCTTTTAGTTCTAAGAGTTAATTCATGATTTTTTACTTTTATCAAGTGTGTTTACTTTAAGTAGATTCTTTGCTTTCAACAAGTGTGTTTATTTTATAAAATTAAATTATAGAGTGTTTTAATTCTATAAGTATGTTTATTTATTGCATAATAAAATCTATTATATAATATATTAGATTAGACATATAGAAAGACAAAACCTCCCCAAATCATATTTGTAAGATCTACAACTATAATCCTTATTGTAGACAACTTTGGACACTACCCTTGGTTTAAATGAAATCAATAGATCAAGTTGATTAAATCAAGGGATTAATGACACCCATCATTTTTGGAACCATTACCAAGGAACTATAAGCTGTTATTAATTCAAACCCTATTGTTTAATAGTAAATAAACCAAAAATATTGAAAAATCAATCAAAATAATTTATGAACCAACCTAGAGATGCTAAAGGAAGGTTCATCTCCAAAGATCCTGAGTTAGGACCAAAAGAGTAAAGAGTAAAATTTTTAACTGAGAGATTTGAAATTATAATTAAAAAACTTGAACCATGCTCAGATTCATCACCACAATCAGGATCATCCCCACAAAGAAGCACTGTAAGAAGACTCATATTTGGGAGATCTTCTCTTATTATATTTGGGATATTTTGTATAGGATAATAAGTCTTAGACCTCAATATTTTCAAGATAAAAAAAGAATAAATAAATTGGATCTCTAATATAGGTTGGAAAGAAATATAAACCATGTATGATAATAAAAGAAATATAGAAAATTCTAAAGAAAACAAAATACAATTGTAACAAGACAAAACCTTTTCCTTTCCTATAATCATAAATATAGTAGATCAAACCTGTATGAAAAATATTTCACCATCAATTCTAATAGATTTTCAGAGTAAGTAATCATAAGATCTAGATCAATTCATATTCAAGTTCAAATTGTTATACCAAACTTATGATTACATAAATGATAGTCATAAACTCAAACTATTCCCTTCTATACTTAAGGAGGCAACCATGAGGTGGTTTATGGGCCTTCTAGGTGATTATATTAATACATGCAGATACATGAAAACTACATTTCATGATAAATATCAAGATTACTATAGAGTAAGAGACAAGAAATAATATTTTTTCAATATCAAATAAAATGAAGAGGAAATTTTGGAAGATTATCTAGATAGATTCACATTTTCTCATAAATGTAGCGGTTATCCACTTACAAAAGAGGTAGTGAAAATAGTCTTTCTTAAGGGAATATATGATGAATCCAAGGATGATTTGAATCTGATGGGTAAAGAAAACATTTTCAAATTAATATTCCATTAGATTTTAGATCTATGTACTAATTATTCTTGAATAAAAGCAAACAAGAAGAAAGGAAAACTAGGTAAATCCAAAGAAATTAGTTGATTGGAGGAAGAATTTACCAGTTTAAAAATTGACATTTTGGTCTAGTTAAATACTACATTATATGGTCTTCAAACAAAAGATAACTCTACTATAGAACCCTTAGCTATCTAACATCCTAAATTTAAATTAAAACATGATCTCATATATTATCTTTTGGATAAAACAAAAATATGTGGGATTGTGATAGTAAATATCATGACACAAATAATTATAACCATATTTCTATTTTGAAAAATTAATTGAAATAAAATACACAACTAGAATAAGATCTTAATTATGTCTAAAGACAAAATTATTTCCATAAAACCAAACTCAAGGTCAGTTCAGTCTAAGAAATCCTATCAATCCATGAATGACACCCTAGATTACTCAAGCATGTCAACCTATGGGGACAATCACAACCATAATGGGATAATCAAGAATTGATGATGCCTTAACATCCATGGATACCTAAACCACAATCATAACAATGAGTAAATACACAATGGAATGTTAATCCATATTTTAACCCCCACAAAATATTTTCACCATAAGAAGCTTTGATGTCACCTCCTACAACTCAACCTACAAAACAAATTAATAAAATCCAATTGCCTACTAAAATAGTGTCTAACCCTAAGAATAAACCATCATACCCTATATATGTCAATAAAAAAGGATAACCCATGAATGTAGGATGAGATAGAATAATTCAAGAACCTCTTATCACCATCTCTAAATTACCCAATGAAAAAAATAGATACACCTTAACCCACAATCCAAAAAGAAGAATCCAAAAAAGTGTCAGAAAATATAGAGTAACATATTATTGATCCTCCACCTATTCATTTTATTAATAAGACCAAGAAGGAATCTGATTTGATTCTAGAATTAAGAAAATTGAACATTGTGTATGCAATCAAAAATGCATCATGTCTATAAATCAATCCTAATTTGAATAAGATTGATCATACTTACACTTTTGATTGGGGATACATTAGATAATTAGGAACATAACCAATATGGGGATCCAATAGACCTAATTATGGGATCTATTACCACAATAAATAATGTTAGGGAGGGTTCCAATTCATCTACTTAATCACAATAATTTAATAACCCTAACTAAGCCATAAGTTTTCATATTCACTATACTAATAAAAAGTAAAGAAAAGAAATTCAATTTAGTGATCACCAAAGCTTGTGGCACAAGGTGGGGTAATAAACAATAAATAAAAAATGCATAGAAGGCATATACTCATGTCAATGTATACAAAATACTAATGCATGGAAGAGAAATACAAATGCATATCTATCTATTCTTATAAAGGAGGGATAAAGTTAGGAATACTTACCTTTGTAGATGAACCAACCAAACCTCAATCTCTTCTTTGGTCAAGGTGCTTTGCAAGAGGTTATTTTGGTATGTAAGGATGATAAGGATAAATTAGCTCTAGGCTATACAACCTATTAATTCATCTAAAAGACTTCTCCACAAGACAAGATTCATGTTTCCAAAGAATGTATGAAACCTTAAGATTTATCCTCAAGTAGAATGGTGGATAAGAATATGCACAATATCTCTTACTTCTTATTATCTTATATAAATAATGGTGAAATAATCTTGTATATATAGGTGGATTTAAGCCTAATCCCTTCCAAAAACTTTAGCCAATAGGGTCGACCCAGTCAACCTAGTACTATCATGAACAAAAATTCATTAGGTCATAGGCCAGGTCAACCAAGAGCTGACCTAGACCCTAAATTAATTTCACCCATAAGAATACAGGGTTGACCCAATCAACCTAGTACTATAAATAGTCAAAAGGGGATTTAAGATAAGAAATGGGGAGTGAAAGGTGGGGAATTATTTATAAGTGTATAATAGAGAATAACAAGCTTAGGGGAATGGTTTTTAGGAGATAAGTTTGTAGATAAAAAGTGCTAAAAGGGACAACAATCCTATGAAGCACCAATGGTCTACCCATCCCTTTCCTGATGTACCCATTAAGGTGTGTAATTATAGATATTCAAACTCAATGCGATCCTATAAGATAAACAATATTAGTAAGTAATAAAAATTTGAAAATATTATGTGTATACATATGCCTCACTCGAAGCTCATCACATTCACATGAGTGAAAATGGGATGGTGCTTCAAGAATAGAACATGATGACACATAATGTTGATGCTAAGTAAAATGAAGTAAGGAGAAAATAAGATAAATGAAAGGATAGAATTGAAAAACACATACATTTACTTATCTTAGTGTTTTAGATAAACAATAAGAATACAAGAGATGTGAAGGCATCTAATGTGATGAACATTAGGCACACCTGTAGAGATTAGTGCAAACAAAGTGAAAAATTAAAAAAATTGGAATATAGGTATATAATAGTGGAAAATATTCTCTATGATGTCATGATTCTAGAGCTTTTTATGGTTTAAAAAATCAGTGATTAAAATAATGATATGGCCTAAACAAGGAATATGATGGTAAATATTTGAAAGATAAAGAATTGTGAATAGTAAGTTTAAATAGGGTGAAAAGAAAGTCATTTGCTTATTATTAGAATTGCTTAGAGAGGCAAATAGAGCTTTGGGGGACCAAGCAAAAGCCAATAAAGCTAAGATGGTGAGGAGATGATATACAATATGAGAGGGATGCCTAATGGGTGAAACATAGGTAGGTATCTAAGAATTTCAAACTTGTTTTGAATATTTTAATTAAAATTAAGTGTTTCATATAAATTTGTAATTTAGACTAATTTTAGAAACTATAATGAACTCTAGGAAGTTGTTAAGGTTACTAGAGATAAAATAGGGAAATGGGTTGAAATGAATGGGAGTAATAAATAACAAAGGAATTTATTACAAGTAGGGAAAAGAGTCAAAGTCTAAACCAACTAGGTTGACCCAATTGACCTAGTAGGCTGAAAATTTGGATTCCACGCTACCAAATTAGTAGGTGTGTTTTTACTTAGTTGATTTTTTAAGATACCAACTTAGGACCTCACTACTAACTTAGTTGATTTTGGAAGATACCAAATTAATACCTCATTGTCAACTTAGTTGTTGGAACCAAATTGCTAACTTAGTACTAAGGGGGGGAAATGAAAGGGTCAACTTAGTTTATTAATTCAACATGGTCAACTAAGGACTATTGGGACAACTTAGTGTTTGACTAAGTGGCTTGAATAGTATGAAAATATGGGAAATAGGTCAAAATAGTACTTGAAAGGCCCATAATGCTTGAATGAGTACTAAAATTTCCAAGTAAGCTAAAAATAGGTCAAATTGGTTAAAAATAGATAGATAAGGCAAATTAGGCTTGATTTTATTAAATTTAAAAATAATGTATTTTATTATAATTGACATAGAGGTATAATACATATTTTATTATTTTATGGTTGTAAGGGCATTAGAGATTTTGGCATTTAGTGGTTACAACATGGCTACCATATCTTTTGGAGTAGTTGATAGTGGAGGACCAATCTAGGTTGGTCATTCTAGGTCTAAGAGGTATTATGGAGATGTGTTGAATATTGTTGAGTGAAGATCTTATATTCATGTTATTAGGAGCCTAAAAATAATTGATTAATA